>JAPCYP010000062.1:3000000-3156494 GCA_035048595.1 Echinosophora koreensis | reverse complement strand
ATTTATACTACTATTATTTTATTTCAACTTAAATTATTAATTCATATTTTATTGCTAAGAACCGGTTCTTGTAGAAGAAAGGTTCTCCACTTGACTGCCACAGTGGAACACTCCAATGGTGTGAAAAATAAGAACAAGTTCTTAAAAATAAGAACCCCCTAAAAACCATCCGTTAGAGTTGGTCTAAGTCCTTAAATACAAGACACCAGAGGAATCTCTGCCAGAGCTAAAATAGACAGTTGCGGAGGGCAATTCATCAAAACTATAAATCTTTCTTTAAAAAGAGGTGTAACACGAGGACTTTCCAGGAGGTCACCCATCTTAGTATTGCTCTCGTCCAAGCACACCTAACTGCGAATTTCTGATAGGATTCGATGCATTAGTGCTAGTTGGATTCTTGTAAATGAAAACAAAAATATCGGGAGAGGTTTTTCTCCTTAAATGAGCTTTTTTGGACTCAATTCAAATTAGTTAAAATTCAAAGTAATTTTTAAGATACAGAAAACCTCTGGGAAAAATAAGAGTGTAAACCTTTTTTAAATATAAAGATTAATATTATAAAATAAAATTTAACAGGTAAAAATACTAATTGCTAAATTATTTTTATAAAAATTAAAAGTAATTAAAATTTTAACAATAAAGTCTTTCAATAATACTATTGATATAAGTTCTCATGTAACTTGCGAGATCAAGTCGACCGTGCTTGAGATTTACATCATGCTTGAACACAATATAGTGCTGAGCCACTCAACCGTTTTATTTGACTGTTGGGAAAAATTAATGATTTTTGAAATATTTTTTATAAATTTTGTAAAAGTCATTATTAATTAAAGTTTCAACAATAAAATCTTTCAATATTGTTTTTTTTTAAAAATCATTGAAATAAATTCTCACAACTTATTTTTTCTTTTTCTTTTTCTTTTTTACTGAAACCAAGTCAAAGGTTATTATTTAAAGGCGTTGACTGGAAAATCTTAGCTAGGTTGAATTCTTATCATCATCTGTAGGTACTCTTGTATTGTAAGAGTGTGTTTGGGAAAGCTGGAAAAAATAGATTATACTGATAATCGATTTTTATATAATCGATTATTCTGATAATTACAATTAGAATATGTTTTTGTTTGGGTCTGTTTACTGAAAATCGATCTTAAGATAGATGCTTGAAAATAGCTTCAAATTGTATAAAAAAGCTTTTTATTCAATTCAGCTGTAAGCCCAAACAAGGATAATTATTCACAAAACAGCTGATAAGTATAAAAACAGCTGTTTTGAGAAAAAACAGCTGTAACCTCTGTTTGAGATTTCCCACTTGCTTGACCAAAAGATAGAGCAACCTCCCCTCCTAAATTTTCATGTGAAAATTTAGATCATCAACAACAACAATAATAATTAACAAATTCACGTTACCCCTCCTTCAACTCGATCAGATACCACAATAATATGAACATTAGAGCAATTCAGACAAGTTTTTAGTCGGCTGCACTGAATTGAAACAATCTAGTGTGGATGTCACATGTACGGGTCGGTCGGTTCTTATATAAAGATCAATAAAAAAAAAGAGAGAAGCACAATATATTTAGTCGTTAAATCACAAATAAATTGATATTTTAAATTTTTAAAAAATAAATATAAAATAAAGAAGTGAGAGTTATTGTGTGACCAGTTTAGTGTACAATTAAGAGTTATGTCATTGGAGTGTAAATTTACTTAAAGTAATATAAGTAAAAAGTGGTGAAGTGACATGATTAGGCTAATAAAAAGTAAAGTTAAGCAACTTCAATGAATTGCACAGTTGAAGATGCTCTCATGCTCTTTAACAATGAGGAAAAACACCCTCATAATAAAATCAAGAAATGTAAATCATAGAATATCCAGGACATTGCAATTACAAAAAATGGAGAGAATTGTCAGTTGCACCACCCTCTGTGCTGAAAATAAATGACATGTTACACTTTGAAATTAATTTGGTAAATTTGTAGTCCAAGAACATCTTAATGTTAATCAAATCTTAAATCGATTGAATTGCTGTTTTGAAACCAAAAACAAGAAGAATGAATACAAACAAGAGAAATTAACAAGAACAAGGAGAGATGGGCATACCACGAATTGTGCTAGACACTCTCTTAATGGTTTATTTTCAACCTTGACGGGTAACCCTCTAGGATTTGACTTGTGTCTCCTTAGAAATTCGTCAACAACACTAAGCGCCACACTTGTATTCCAATACCAAAAGATGCAACAAAGAGTGCAGGGAACTGTTTGGTTGTACAAGAAAGAGAACCAATGTTAATAGCACGGGGGGAAGTGTGGACAAGTTTCAGGCTTTTTCATCATACTAGGGGTTCTAATTACAAACGTTTTACCAAAATAATATGGTATCATTGGAAGAAAAAAAAATATATTTAATAGGTGTCATCACAAGGTTCAATCATTTTACAACAATCTTCTTAAATGAATTTCCAAGTTTGACAATTATAATTCCTTCCACTTAATTTATTAACATATATTATATTTGTTTTGTTTAAGATTGATTTCAATTGTATCATCTATCCAATAAATCTTTATATATAAAAGTAGAAGTGAATCTGCTATATTTTCCCCCCAAAACTGTGGGCAATTTTTTAAAACAACAACTTCTAAAGTTTGATTAAAATATTTCAAGAAAATAATAGCTAATGTCAGGATGACAAATTACAAATTTTCACTGAAAAATGGTTATTGCAACATGTCAGCATTTCGGTTTCACTATCCCGAAAATGGTTCCAAATATTTGTCATTAATGGACTATCCAACCCAATTCTATTTCTATGGCATGATACTATGAAATCTTATTCCTCACACATCGTTTTTGTGTATCAATGAATAAAGTCAAATATTATACAATACTTATTTATAATGAAATACCAGTAAACTTATTCATTTTTCATCTATCTATTTGTCCTTCATCTACATATGAATACTTATTTGTTGTTGTTTTAATTTATTATTATTTATATTTAAGTATTAATATTTTTTCAAAATAAACTAAAATATTTCTCTTCACACATAATTCTTCCCTGCATCACACAGGTAAAAAATCTAGTATGCATTAAAATATGATTTTCAAATGAAATGCAATTATCATATATTCCAGCTATATTTAAAAATGTATTAAAATATATAGGAATTAATTAAATTGATTTAAGTGATAGCCTACGTGAGCAAATCTCAGTGGAAAGAGAAGGTTTTGCCTTCTTTGTGGGAATAGAATATGAGAATATGTCTTTCTTTTGTTCCGATTGCCAATCTATTGGCCACTCTGTTGACGGATCTATTTACTTGTTTTTGAAGGATATTTAAACGTTCATTTTGAAAATTTCAATGAAAAAAAATAGTTTATTCTATTCAATATCTTTATGGTGTAAAGAAGGAAAAAATTTAATATAGATAGAATATAATAAAATAGATAAAGGAGTCAAAAAAAAAAAAAAAAAGTCATATTTCTTGAAAAATGAAAGAAAAAAACCTTTCTTTTCTTTAAGAAGTTCGGAAAAGTCCATTGAAAAAGGAAAAGGGGGTTGAAATCTATACATTGATTCCTTTTTGTTTTATGCTTTATTTGATTCAAAATTAACCAAAATATCCTAAAAACTACTTAAGAGACTCAAATGTTACTCGAGGGCAATTAAAGCTAAATTTGAGGGGGAAAACGAGATTAAACTCGAACATTTAGCACAAAAATCGTGGTCTCACTAGCTATAAAACTAGATAAGCCAGAGGCTTATCACCCTCCCATGTATATTCCTGACTATGTGGGGGACTTGCCATGGTCCAACATCCCCCTACTCCAGTAGGTACTTCCGAAGTGTTTCCTTATGGGCAAACTATTCTTGGTAGAGTCGATCAGCCATGGGCCAATATTCCACATGTGACCCCGATCCAGCCGATTGCTCAGTCGTGGGTAAATAATCCCCCATATCCAGGCAATAACCAGGGGACAATCCCTGTGGCGGAACAGCAATATCCAATGCCTTACCAGCCAGGAGGTGCACCTGTTAGGCCAGTCAGGCCTGTGCAGCCACAAGCACCAAACTATGCTGAAAGGGCTCCTCAACTGATTGACCCAGAAATGATAGCCGAGACTATGAGGAGACACTTTGGAATACAGTTGAGATTGCTGGATAGGCCTGTGTATAAGAAACCCTGTCCTGAATAGGTAGATAGGATGATGCCTCTGTCGAGAGGCTTCAAGACTCCTGATTTTACTACCTTCTCAGGGGAGGATGGTAAATCTACTATGGAGCACAACGGTAGGTTTACTGCGCAATGTGGGGAAGCCAACCAGAATGAGTTTTACAAGCTCCAACTATTCCCCTTATCTTTGACTGGAGCTGCTTTCACTTGGTATTCTGCCTTAGCCCCTAATTCCATTCAGAACTGGACAGACATGGAAAGGTGCTTCCATGATAGGTTCTACATGCCTTAGCCAGATGTAACCATAGCTGACATGATGAATCTGAAGCAGCAAGTGGATGAGCCAGTAGCTGATTTCTTGGAGAGGTTCGAGAAATTAAGAAGCAAGTGTGCTGTACAGCTTCCTAAGGCTGACTATTCATCTATGGCTATTAGCAATATGCATCCTCAGCTCAGGGAGAAATTGGTAGGACAAGATTGCACTGACCTTAGTCAGTTGGCTTCTAGGGCTTCTAGAATTGAACAATACATTCTAGAAAAGGAAAGAAGGAGATCTAGCAGGAACCGAGGGCCTCATCTAATCAGTGTAATTGATGTTGAAGATTCTGACTATCTGTCAAATGAGTCAGCCGAGCAATCGGCAGACATTATGGCTGCAGAAATCGTGAGGGGAAAACCTTATTCCCGTCTTGCTCTAAGACCACCCAAAGGTAAAGAGGTACAAACCTCTGAAAAAAGGATGGAATACTCGTTTGACATATCTAAAGCAGATCATATTTTTGATTATCTCCTTAAGGATCAGCAGATCAGATTGAATGAAGGACACCAAATCCCCTCAGCCGAGGAGTTGAAGGGAAATAAATATTGTAAGTGACATAACTCTTATTCCCATGCTACTATCAACATCATGGTGTTCAGAAAGGCTATACAGAAAGCTATGAAGGAAGGCATGTTCAAACTAGCTGAGAAGAAGATGACTGTAATTATTGATCTGTTCCCCTCACCTGGGGTTAATATGGTTTCTTTCTCCGGGGAGACAGTATCTGGCTCACCATCCAAAAGATGGAAACAACTGATACGTCGCCAATGGAGACAAAAGGAGTGTTTGATGAACCAGATGGGGCTGGGAGAGCCTTAGCTGTATCTGATCAATCCAAAGTAATAGATCAGAAGTCGTCCGTGTTTGATAGATTAAAGATCCCCAAGATAAGTAAGAAGGAAGAAACCAAGAAAGAATCACCAACCGAATATAATAGGCCCACAGTATTCAGCAGGCTGGAAAGATCTCAGCCGAAAAGACAGGTTGAAGCCAAACAACAATCTGCGGACAGTGAATTATACCGAGGCCCCAATGGGAAGACCATTCTGGTCCCAAAGAACAGGTTAGATGATATGAAGCCTGGGGTGTTTGGCAGGTTGGATTTCTATGGTATGAGAAGGAGTTTTAAGAAAACAAGAGACTATGCATTCAGACTTGGGGAAGCAACAAGAAAGACTCAAGGAAGAAACACGGGAAGAGTCATGGTAGATAAGCAAGAAGATACCTCGGCTAATAGAAGGGTATCCAGGATGGATGAAACTCCCATACCAGATAAGGGCAAGCGAGTGGCTCGTTTTGATGTTGAAAGGGGCATGACCACGCTGAAGATTATAGTAAAGAATGAAGAAACAATCAGGCCCTAACGCATGATTAAGCCACCAGCCGAGGTGGTGAAGGAACACTGGTTCATCAACAAGTATACAAAAGGGAAAGATCCTGTGGTGAAAGAACCAGTGGCCATGACCATGACCCAAAAGAGAAGGGCACAAAGGAATAAATTAGTCCAACGGATGAAACAAACCTTGGCTATGTTAGCCGAGGAAAAGAGGGTGGATCGTGCTGAGATTCAATCTCCTAGGGTGGCCAAGATCCTAAAGACTGCTTTTGGGCAACCAAAAGGAGAAACAGCTACCAGGAGAAGAAGCAGAATTCAATATAGTCAGAGAATCAGGATTTCTTAGAGAAAAAAGAGCTGGATTTCCAAGAAATGATCAATGAATTGGAAATGACTGAGTTGGAAGAAGTACAAGTAGTGGCAGTAGAGGAACAGGTTCCTCTAACAGTTGAAGAAATGGATGAAGAGCTTGGAACATATTTCCTGCTGGAAGATTCAGTGTTGGATTCTATCCCGGGAGAAAATGGAGACCAACCCTCGGCTGACACCAATGTGGTGGGATTAATCCCTAGTGAGTTCTTGGCTCATCAGGGCAACCTGAACAACTTGAGGAGGATGTATTTGCTGAGGAAGTTGAGTGGGCTGTACTAACTCCCATTCCAGAAGAGCCAAAAATAGAATTTCCTAAACCAACGGGTGAGATGGCCAAGCACTTGAAGACCCTGTACATCAAAGCCTAGGTTAATGGTAAGACTGTTAGCCGAGTCCTAGTTAATGGAGGTGCAGTTCTGAACATAATGCCTTCAGCTACAATGAAGAGGTTAGGAAGAACTAAGCAAGATCTGATCCCCACTAATATGAAGATGACAAACTTCACAGGGGATGCCACGGCTGCCTGTGGGATTTTGGTAGCCGATATCACTATGGGGAGCAAGACCCTGAGCTCTGCTTTCTTTATGGTAGATTCTAAGTCCACATACTCCATATTGCTAGTAAGGGATTGAATTCATTCCAGTCAGTGTGTACCTTCCACTCTCCATCAAATGCTAATGTTTTGGGACGGGGACAAAGTAAAGTCAGTAGCAGCCGATAAGAATCCTTCATGTCTGATGTCAAAATGGTTGAGGGAATATTCTATTCGCCTCGGTTACAACCTATAACTATAGCTGAGGAATACGAAGAAGGATCATGGGAATCATGCAACCTGACAGCCAATGGATTTGCAGTCAAAATCCAGGCCGACTTACAGCCTCCACAATTGTTTTTAAATGAGTAATAAGACCTAAGTGATTAAGGACCTAAGGCATAGGCTAACATTCTTAGAAGTTGAACAAAGGGTTGGAGCGGCCATGTCTATGGAATTGTTGGAGGTCCTAGAAGAAGAGTGCTTGGCTGATACGCCTAGGGGGATTGAGCTTGAGGAGAGGTGGGAATCCCCAATCAGCAAGAAGATTCCTACCTTTTCAGCTGAAGACCCTTTGTTGGATGTCAACCTAGGAACTGAATAGGAGCCAAGAATGACAAGAATAAGTGGCTTGCTGAATGAGGAAGAAAGAAATCGGCTGATTGAGCTAATAAAGAATTACAAAGAATGCTTTGCATGGGACTACCATGAGATGCCAGGCCCTTCCAGAGAGTTGGTGGAGCATCGGTTGCCGATTAAAGAAGGATTCAAGCCCCACAAGCAAGCTGCCAGAAGATTCAACCCAGAATTAATGCCAAAAATTAAAGAAGAAATGGAACAGCTACTTAAAGCATGTTTTATTCGTACGACCAGATATGTAGAATGGTTGTTGAACATTGTCCCTGTAATTAAGAAGAGTGGGAAAGTTAGGATTTGTACTGACTATAGGAATTTAAATCTTGTTACTCCCAAAGATGAGTATGCAATGCCAGTAGCTGACATGCTTGTTGATTCTGTAGCCAAAAATGGCATTTTAACATTAATGGATGGATAATCTGGGTATAATCAAATATTCATAGCTGAGGAAGATGTCCATAAGACAGCTTTCAGGTGTCCTGGTGCCATTGGGATATTCGAGTGGCTAGTTATGCCATTTGGGTTGAAAAATGCTGGTGCCACGTACCAAAAAGCCATGAATGCTATCTTCCATGAGCCGATAGGGAAAAACATGGAAGTGTATATTGATGATGTCATAGTAAAATCCCATGATTTTAATCAACATCTAGCTGATTTAGAGCAAGCCCTTAAGAGGATGAGACGACATAATCTAAAATTGAATCCTGCCAAGTGCCCTTTTGGTGTATCGGTTGGGAACTTTCTAGGTTTCTTAGTTCATAAACTTGGGATTGAAGTTGACAAAAACAAGGCCAAAGCCATATTGGACGCAAGACCTCCTCAGAATAAAAAAGAATTGCAAAGCTTGATAGGCAAAATTAATTTTCTGAGAAGGTTCATTTCAAATTCAGCTGGTAAGCTGAAAGCTTTCTCTCCATTACTAAAATTAAAAGATGTTGATGAAATAATATGGGGAAAAGCAACAACTTGTGTTTGATCAAATAAAACAATGTTTAGCTAGCCCCCCAATGCTAGTTCCTCCAGTGTTAGGGAGGCCGTTAAAATTATACATGTCGGCTGCCCCGGAGTCAATCGGCTGCCTATTGGCACAGGATGATGAGGATGGGAATAAAAGGTCCATCCATTATCTTAGCCGATTGCTCAATGGCCCTGAAACTAGATATACTCCCATAGAAAAGTTATGCTTGTCTCTTTTCCATGCGTGTACTAAGCTAGAGTATTACTCTTGCAGAGAGAGGTCCAAGTAATGTGTAAAATTGACATTGTGAAGTACCTGCTACATAGGCCTGTCTTGCAAGGACGATTGATGATGTGGGCCATTAAACTAAGTGCTTTTGCATTAAAATATGTGTCTCTGAGGATAGTGAATGGACAAGCTTTAGCAGATTTCTTGGCTCAGCATCCCTGTGTAGATGTCATTGACCTCTTAGCCGAGGTGAGCCATTGTGTTAACCCGAAACCTTGGATCTTAACATTTGATGGGTCCAGAACTAATTTTGGGGTTAAAATTCTTGTTGTCTATGGAAGCCAAGTACATCCAGTTTATTGGGAACTCCCAGTTAGTCAAAAAACAATTAGCTGGGGATTACAAGTGTATTAACCGAACCTGGTAGAGTGTTATGAAACAGCTAACAGTTTGTTGAAACAATTTTTTGATGTAGTGATAATGCACATACCGAGAGGAGATAATGAGGAGGTAAATGATTTAGCCCAACATGCCTCTCGATATAAGGTAACCTTTGAAGACAATCAACCTCTGGACAATCGGCTCAAGGAGCTCCTTATTGGAGAGGTAAGTGCAACCGATGATTGGAGAGCCGAATTGACAAAATATTTGCAAGATCCCTCCTCCTCTTCAACTTTCCAATTGAGGCAAAAGGCCCTGAAATATACTGTGGTGGATGATGAGCTACACAAGAGAGGATTGGAAGGGATTTTCTTAAAGTGTTCTAGTAAAGCTAAGACCCTGAAGATTATGAGGCAAGCGCATGAAGGGATATGTGGATCACACAGGTTAGGATCTGTGATGCGGTGGCTAATACATAGGTATGGATATTATTGGCCAACAATCAATGCAGACTGCCATGCTTATGCCAAGGGTTGTGAGGAATGTCAAAAGCATGGGCCGATCCAAAGGATCCCAGCTGATGAGATGCATTTTCTCGCTAAGCCTTGGCCATTCCGAGATTGGGCAATGGATCTAATTGGAAAAAATATACCATTCATCTTCTAAAAGACATTCATTCATTATCTTCGCTACTGATTATTTTACTAAGTGGGTGGAAGCCCAGCCGATGGTTAATGTCACCCAAGTTGATGTTATCAAGTTCATTAAGAATCAAATTATCTATCGGTATGGCATTCCGGAAACCATTACAACAGATCAGGGCACGATGTTCACCGGGGAAAAGATGGTTGCTTTTGCACAATAATATGGGATCAAGCTGATCCAGTCTTCACCATACTATGCACAGGCAAATGGTAAAGCCAAGGCTACAAATAAGATATTAATCAGCTTGATTATAAAGACCATAGAAGACAAACCTAAGAGATGGCATGAAGCATTAGCCGAAGTGCTATGGGCATACAGAAACTCTAAGTCTACCGCGACGGGGTTTACCCCTTATCGGATGACTTATGGTCAGGATGCTATGTTACCACTGGAAATTAATGTAAAATCACTAAGGGTAGCTAAACAGCATTGCCTGACTCTGGATGAGTATCAGCAAACTATGTTCATAGAATTAGAATCGGCTGATGAAGACAAATTAATGGCCTTAGAAAATATTCGAAGGAATAAGGAGAAAGTGGCCAGAGCGTACAACAAACATGTCAAAGTTAAAATGTTTGCCGAGGGTGACTTAGTTTGGAAAGCCGTTTTGCCCTTAGGAACCAAAGACCCTAAGTTAGGAAAATGGTCACCAAATTGGGAAGGACCTTATATCATTAGTCAGGTTATGATTAATGGAGCCTATCGGTTAGTCAACATGCATAGTGAAAAGATGATTAGGAGCATTAATAGTAAATATCTAAAGAAATATTAACTGTCAGTTTGGGACGAGTAACCAAAGAAACTTGTTCAAAATATTGACGGCTACAAGCCAGCCGTCTAGCTGATTAAATAAAATTAAGCGCAAAAAAAGGAAACAAGAGTTCTAGGTTTATCACTCGGCAGAAGGATGAGTGATAGTTGCAGCTTCAGGGGCAGGAACATCACCGACTGGAGGAGTAGTTGAAGCAGGTTGGCATACTGGAGCATCAACAACAACATTGGCAGTAGGAGGATCTTCATTCTGTTCAGGCTCGGGGGCAATGGAGGCTTTCTGTTAGGACTGAGTAATTATAGTCTCAGCCGAAGAGGAGGCCTCGCCTTTCTTCAGATAAACTAATAGTCCCCTCAGTCTGACCCAGGACTCATTAGCCGACAAAAGCCCTTGTTCGCCAATAAGTAAATCTTTCTCCAGGGCTTCCTTTTGCTGCATCAGGATGGTGGTCTCCCTGTCCAAAGCAGAGGATTGATGATACAACTGGAGTCTAACACTTGAGATTGCAGAAATTTTGTTAGTCACAGTGTCCAGCTTGGGCTCAAGGTCAGTTATTTCTGCTTAGATCCTAGCTAGTTCCGCCTTCAATTTTGTCAGCTGAGTGGACATCCTGAGATGGTCCACCACGTCTTGTTGGCGTTCTGCTTCCACTTCTTGAAAGTGAGCTAGAATTGAGCTTTTTGTCCTTGAAGCTCGGCTAGCCTTGACAAATCCTTTTCGGAAGCCAACTTGCGTTCAGAATATACCTTGAAGTTGAAGGAAATGCCCCCAATTTGAATGGCCATTCGGCTGTAAGTAGCTTGTTGATATAGAGTAATGTTGGTGGCCCTGGCAAGTTTCAACAAGGAAAGACGGAGGCCAGAGATGATCTTGGGGTTAGTGGGGATGTCTTGGTTCAGAATCCCTTCAACGAAACTGAAATGCCGATCGGTTGAGGAAGAGATAGGTGCCACTGCAGCTTGAGGAATGGGTAAATAAAAATAAGAGACAAGCACATCATCTGGAATGGATTCAGGTGGAGCTGATGTATATGCAGCTAGTTCTTGAGGAATAGGGGAAACCTTTTCCCGAAGAGAGAACAATATGAGTATTCTTAAATAATTGAGATAAGGATACAAGATGAACAGGATATAAGAAGGTCACCTAAAAGATTTCTTCCCTAACAGGTGGGGCCTTGGAGTGAAAGCTTTGTCAAACACATGCTCATGTAGGTTGTCAGTTGGAGAAATCTGAATCGAAGGGTTGTCATTTGATGTAACAACAGGAGTGGTTTGAGCAGAAGGAACTTCAGTGGATTTGGCAGCCTGGAAGTTTGAGCTGAGGAAGCACTAGCTGGGGATTTGTCGGCAAGCTACAACAAATGAGATGTTGGTTAGCCGAGAGACAGAGGAAAGGAAAAGTGTAAGAAAAAGGAAGAGCATAGCTGTAAGCCTAAACCAATTTCTTCTTCTTTTTTGATGGTTGCTGGGTGGTAGAAGCAGGTTCTCTAATGCGAATATCGGACTGCATGGTGATCTTCTTCTGAAAGGGGCGTGTTGAATCCCTAGCAAGCACATCTTCTAGACTCTCCACATCAATGGCGGCTTCTGAGGAAGTACCTAATAGTTGAAAGCAATTGATGTTAGGAAAGTTGGAAAGGAATGTTCAAGAATACTCAAAAAAGAGGGGAGTTACCTGATGTTTTGGATTTTCCGTTGGACGCCTTTGTTGAGCTGCTGGGTATATGAACGGCTAAGGGAACAGGATTGGCTGCATGGCCTGCAATCAGCTTGGAAACATACACCGAACGAGCCGAGGGGAAGATGGCTTCTACCATCGAAGGCCACTAGTTGATGAAAGCAGAAGTTTCCCCAGGCAGTCGAGGAAATGGAGTATACTTGAAGTGATTCAACTTCTCCATGTTCGCGGCAGTCAGGGATGCAACGCCTTTAACAGACAAAGTTGGGCGAGCAAAAGGGGTTACCGTGGATTCATAAGCAAGAGGAATGCTTTGAACAAGTCCAAATTGCCGAGCAAACAGATTGGGATAGTAAAACTCGGCTGAAGTCTTGTTGTAACGAGCTTTTGTTTTACCCCACACATTAGGTCCCAAGCTACCAAAGCATTGCCCCAACAAGAGATAATGTCAGCTATCAGCCGAATGTCGGCTCCAAGGCAAGTGGTGAAGTTTGTCAGCAAGAGGAAAGAATTCTTTGGCATGACGCGTGGACAAGGTGAAGAGTTCGCTTACAATCTCGTAAGCAAGTTGCTTACAGATAGGGGTGGCTTGAAGGATCTTGTCGAGAGGCAAATTAGCCGAAGGTAGTGGAAGTTGCTTATGTGAAAGAGGAATGAATTCCGGAAAATAAAGAGGTATCCAGAGTTGAAGAAACCAAAAGGGACCTGGCATATTATCTAGTTTCTCACCTGATTCTAGCTTGGTTACAAAAGTGAAGAGGCCTTTGTAAAGGACAGAGAGAAAGAGGGAGCCGAGGGAGAGATTTTTGCCAGAAGTGATCAACTTAATGTAGTAGGAATATTCGATGACCACGGCTACCGAGTTGGTGCACAAAAAGAACTTATAGAGCCATAGAAGTAAGAAGGCTTGATGTTCTCCTTCAGAAACGTTGCCTTTGGTCTTAGAGTTTACCGAAATAAAGTTGGAGTAAGGAGCGGTGAGCTTGCCAAACTGCATGTTCAGAGGGTTGCATGCAAGGTGATGAAGAGATGGAATTTCTTCCCCAGAGATAGGGAGCCCAGTAATAGCAGCAACATCTAGCAATGTTGGGCTCATTGTGCCAGAAGGAAGGATGAAGCCATTAACAGAGGTAGACCAGAAACCTAAGAAGCTGAATAAAAGGTCAGTGTTGTAAGAGATGACTTTCTTGGACATCATGATCATGTCATTGATGCCCCGTTCTTTCTAGCGTTCACCCCAGGTGGCCGAAACCCTGTCAAGCCAGGTTAGATGTTGGGTGTTTGGGTGAGGCCAGGTATGCATGTCCTTGGGGCGACGAGAAATTGAGAGCCAAGGGGCAGTAATGGAAAGTGAAAAATTCTTAGGATACTTGTGCCCTTCCAGAAAATATTGGCCCACGGTGGTGTTAAAAGAGCAAGGTTTAATGGTGTGGGAATGTATGGTCTTAATCAAGTAAGGTGATAGGGCATCAGGATTAGCATGAGGAGGAGAAGAAGAAGCACTTGGAGGGGTGAACAAGGATGGTGAGGAAGTGGAGTCATCTCCATAGGAGTAAGTCTTATTTTGGGAATCGGAAGCAGAAGACATGATTGCAAAGCTAAGGGTTTTTCTGGAAATCACAGAGGCTAGAGGTTGAAGATGAGATCAACAATGAGTGGGGCTTGGCTAGTTTAAAAGAGAAAGGTAAAACGGATAGAGAATTTGAAAGGGTTAACAGATATAATTAAATCCTTTAGCTTAATAACCGTTGTAAATCTTGGAAGTTGGCCGAATCCCTGAAGAAGTGGTTAGGCATATTAAATGCTAGGCAGTTGAGGCACGAAGCTCGAGAATAGTGGGGGGTTTTGTTACATCATTCAAGCTTTAGTCCACTCAGCTGAAAGATGTAAGGAGGCAATTGTTATCCCCCAAAATAAATTAATTTAGCTGATGGCCGAGTATTAGCTGGGAAGTTAGCTGGGGGAAGCTCAGCCGAAGAATAAAACAGCCGAGGGTGTTTGGTAATGGATCGGTTAGAAAGCTCTGGGCTTTGAGGTATAATGGGCTTGGTTATATGATACCCTAGTCTAGGTAATAATGCTGAAGCGATTAGAAGAGAAGTCCTGAAAACACGGAAGCAGTTGGAGCTTGCGGTTGAAGCCTGCGCTAGAAGAAATCACCATCAACGGGCACCAGAGGACGTGCCGAAAAGTTAGGAACATATTGCTTTAGAGTTAGCCGTTGAGGGAAGAATAGACGAAGGTTATGGTAGGGTAGTCGTGCGTTAGTTGCTGGTTTTTAGGGAAATTAGCCAATGAAGATGGCTATGGGGGGTGAACAGATTCTATCTATAAATATCGATTGTAAAATCCCAGTTGGGACACACGACAAAATCAATACAACTTTTAAGCTTTTGCTTACATCCCTTGCCTTTACATTTAGCAATTTACTGCTTTGCCTTTACTTTACATGTTTGCTTTCTGCCAATTTATTTACTTAGCCCATTCCAGTCTTTACCTTTATTTCTTTGCTTTCTTAAATTCACCTTACTACCAAACACTTTCTTTAGTGAGTTTTGGATTTTGCCTTTAGTTCAAATCGCCCGATACTTATCAAGATCCATACGTGTTCCTCGGCTGAATTCCCATTCGACTGATTATCTATTTTACACGTAAACACACATACAAAAGAAGCATTTTTTTGATTGACTAGAGTGAATAAGTAAAACGTGGCATTAATTCTGCATTTTGTTTGACTTATTAATTTGTTCTTTATATTATAATTCTACATTCTTTTGTTTATACTTGATCATTGTGCACTTGATGGGTAATGCAGCTAAGATGTTTGACAAAAGCTCATTTTGTGGTTCATACCATGTAGGTTCTTTTCTGATTCACTTTGACTGTTGTGGTGGTGTTTCTGATAAACAAAATTTTTCTGTTTTCCTAGATTGTTAATGAATTTTAAATTATCCATGATAAGTGTTTTTTTAAGCTGATATCCTGATAAAGTTTTTATTTCTCTTAGCAATTTGTTTATGAAGAACAAGTATTTGATCCTTTGGTGATTGTGATTTTGGCATTGCAAATGCCACCGGTTAGACAAAATGGATTTTGATTATGCTCACTATATGCCACAGAATCCTAAAACATGAACAGGACAATAGCTAGGAATAGTGATACGTGGACTTTGCCTCTTGTCGATGTAATGTTTACTTTGCTTAATGACATTTGAATTCTTAGCTACCATTATTGTGTTTTGAGGGTTCACATATATGCTAGGGGTGGTGATATGTGGACTTTGTCTTTTGTAATCATTACAATTAATTGAATTAATATTGGAATAAGTGACTTGATCGATGTAGTTGTGACACAAATTGCATTGAACTTTCATCATCAAGTCTTGTTAATTAGATCTAAGGGATTAAGGTAATTAATGGGGTTTTGTATAATCGATTTGCTAAGGAATTAAGCTTAATTAAGGGAATTTCACTTCAACATGCTAACTGGGATTAGGATAAACAAAGTTTCGATAATTCATAAGATTTCTTGTCTAAGAGGAATCTGGATTCATAATTGGGTGAAATTAAGTTACTTGCACTTTATCTCCATTTTCGTCTTCTAAGTGTTTATTTAAATGTCTAAAACACTAGTGCAGGAAGCACTTTTTACGTCTGTTAAAAGTGCTTTTTAACATCTAAAAAAAGCAGATGTTAATACAGCAGACGTTAAATGTGTGACTTTTAATGTCTGTCTAGAGCTGACGTAAAAGTCACACATTTAACGTCTGTCTTTTATTATGGTGACGTTAAATATAACACCTTTAACGTCAGTTCTTTTATTTAACTGAAGTTAAAAGTGCTATTTTTAATGTATGTTGTTAAAACAACAAACGTTAAATGTAACATAATAATACATAACTCAGGCCAATACATGAAAAATACATAACATAATAATACATAATTCTATACAACTAACACTATCAGCTGGTGTAGCCGCCACCAACCCCTGGCCAGTGCATGAGGGATGTCAGACCTCTGTGATGCCTTTTTGGACAAAGAATTAATAAATTAGCCTAGGTATAACATGGATAAATAAAAATAAAGCTAAATAAACATGGATAAATAAAAATAAATCTAAACTAACATGGATAAATAAAACACTTGCCCTAAAAGAACAAAACTCACACTATGGTCAGTTTAATTTAGCTAGATCAATATCCCTTAGTGATGGTCATCATGAGTGGCATGTACATCGTCCACCTCATTTTTCTCAATGATAGTAGGCATGTTTGTTGAGAAAGAAGGAGTCTCAGGAATATCAAGAGTTGAATCTTATTTTCATCACTACCATTATGCATGTTTTTTCCTTGGAGAACTACAGACAACCTTTTGTTAAAAGGATCAGTGATGTAAAACACTTGTTTTGCTTGGGAAACCATGATGAAAGGCTCATCTGTAGGACCTAACTTGCCAAGGTCTACCAATGTAAATCCTCATTCATTCGGTTTGTACACCACCTTTACTGTCAACCCACTTACATTTAAAACCGGCAACGTAAGCTTAGTGTAATCGAGCACCCAAATCTCTTCAATGACTCCAAATTAAGGTATCGGTGCAATAACGGGGTTTGTATCTTTTGAACTAGAGAAGTGCATGGATTCAGCCACGATCATAACCCCACTATTTTGCATGGTACTCTTGTTTCTTGTTCCTTTATATAAAAGGAAAAGTTATTGATGTCGTATCCACTCCAACATATGACATTAAAGCTAGGCCCACGTGCTAGCCATTTTAATGAATCAGAAACAGTACTATCATCTTTCAGAATTTCTTCTTTAAACCATTTTAAGAAAGTCTTGTTATGCTTGTTCAACAACCACTTTTCGTTCATTCGAGGGTTTTTTTCCTTGACCTTTCTTTTGTGATCACAAAAGTAAGGTTGAACAAAATCGATGTTATTCAATATATACAAATGTGCTTGAAGCACATCCTCCTGACCCTTGCTCTTAATCATCACACCATGTGTACCCTTACCTTGACATCTTCTCTCATCATGACGAGGCTTAGGAACCCCTATAGGATCCGTGTTAGGAAGGTAGTCTGAACAAAACTCAATAGCTTCTTCTGCAACGTACCTTTGAACAATAGATGCTTCAGACGGTGTGGATTCTTCACATACCCTTTCAAGATCTTCATGTATCACTCAACTGGGAACATCCACCTCAAAAAAAGAGGCAGCATAATCTAATCTTCCTTACTAAATGAACAATTAAGTGAACCATGATGTCAAAAAATGAAGGAGGAAAATACATCTCCAATTGGCATAAGATTATTGCAGCCTCAACTTCCAACTCATCTAACTTATAAGGGTCAACAACTTTGCTACATAGAGCATTGAAGAATAAGCACAACCTAGTTATGGCATGTCAAATATTTTTAGGAGCAATACCACGAATAGCCACAGGCAGTAGTTGTTGCATTAAGACGTTGCAATCATGAGACTTTAAGCCAACTAATTTGAGATCACTTGAGACAAGCCTCTTGACATTTGAAGAGTAACCATGTGGAACTTTGATGCCCTGAAGACACTCACAAAAACTTTGTCTCTCTTTTTTTTGATAAAGTATGACATGCTGGAGGCAAATATGTCCGCTTACCATCCTCAACAATTGGAGCTAACTACTTTCGTATACCCATCGCAACGAGATCGAGACGAGCACTCGCGCCATCCTTTGTCTTGCCCTGAATGTTGAGAAGCGTTCCGATTAAACTATCACACACATTTTTCTCCACATGTATCACATCAATACAATGTCTGACATCAAGCTTGCACCAGTATGGGAGATCAAAGAATATCGACCTCTTCTTCCATATGTTTTTCTCATTAGCCTTAGCCTTCTTTTTGGCCTTGCTGAAGATAACATTGATGTGCTTCACCCGTTGATAAACTTGCTCTCCATTTAAGATCGTCGGAGCATTTTCACTCTCTTGGCATCCGTTAAAAGCTTTTTTCATCTTACGATATGAGGTGATCACGTCTAAGAATCTTCGATGCCCAAGGTAAACCGTTTTCCTTCCATGATGCAACTGAGTGAAGCATGTGCCTTCTTCACATATAGGGCATGCTTTATGCCCCTTAACACTGTACCCAGACAAGTTCCCATATGCTGGAAAAGTCATTGATGGTGCAAAATAACATGACACGCAGCTTGAAAGTATCATGAGAATACCCATCAACTACATCAATACCTTCCACCCACAGCTCTCTCAAGTCTTCAAGCAAGGGACTTAGAAAAACATCTAAGTCATTTTCCGATTGCTTTGGGCCCGAAATCATCGTAGATAACATCATGTATTGCGGTTCATGCACAACCAAGGAGGTAAGTTATAAATTATCAGGAGAACAGGCCATGAACTATGAATACTACTTAAGTTACCATATAGATTCATTCCATCCGTAGAAATTCCAAGCCTACGGTTTCTTGGCTCATTGGCGAAATCCGAAAATAAATTATCAATCTTCTTCTATTGCACAGAATCAACCGGATGGTGAACCTGTCCATCACGTTTCCTCTCATCATCATGCCATCTAAGGTTCTTTGTGTCTTTTACATTAGCAAACAATCACTTGAACCTTGGAATTATTGGAAGATACCATAATACCTTTGCAGGAGGACCCTTTTTTTTCACAACAAAACTAGAATCATCAAGATCATCACCATCATCACCATCCTTCACTTTGTAGCGTGATAACCCACACTTGGGGCAATTATGCATCTCTTATAATCACCCGTGTACAATATGCAATAATTGGGGCATGCATGTATCTTCTTATACTCCATACCCATCGGACACAATACCTTCTTCGCCTCATAGTTACAGTCAGGTAATGTGTTGCCCTCTGGAAGCAAGTCTTTCAACAATTCAAGCAATTCGGTGAAGCTTTTATCGCTCCAACCATTTCTCGCCTTCACACAAACCAATTTTAACACTACCGACAACTGTGTATGAGTAGTACACCCCGGATACAAAGGCTTATCCGCATCACTGCACAATCTTTCATACACATGTGCTCGTTGAAAAGATTCTTGTCCAATATCACGGATCATGTCCTCTACTCGATCATCCTCTATATCTATATCAACGTCCTCACATTGGGAGACACTTGGCTTATTATTTAGCAACACATCACCATGCCATATCCATCTTGTATAATTCAAGCAAATCCCAAAACAAATAAGATGAGTAGTATATCCTTGACCTCATATTTCCTTGTATTCAAACATTTGACACAAGGACAACAGAACATTCCTTTACTATTAGGATCATTCCTTTGAGCAAATTTTATAAACTCTTCCACTCTCTTCAGATACTTATATCTTATGCGTTTGCAAACCATCCAACTACGATCCATAGCTAGATAGGTTCTGTAGATATACACACATATATCCAATATAAGCACAATAGGGGAAATTGGAAAAGCGAACTAATATTTGAAAACCAAACAACCATATATATACACCACTACACTCCATCCCTCTTTAAAAACCTATTTGAAAACCTAACGACCATATATACACACCACTATCTAAAGAGTTGCTATCAAATTTCATTTTCAAACGGTCAGTGAGTTCTATAGTATTTTTTTTTCTTTTGACAATAGAAGCTATAAACAACTATGCCTTTTAGATATTTCAATATATCTTAGATTTTATGTGACCAACAATAAGCATATCAGAACTAATCATGCCCCCATATATAACAGCAAACCATTTTACCAAACCAGGATCAGTTATAGTGAATGTATGAAATCAGTGACATGGTGTAAAAGATCACTATCAATCATAGAAATTTCTTTCTAAATAAAATCCAGACATTTGAACATTTCACTATCTGGAAACGCATAGAACACAGAAAAGACATATCAAAGCCAAATACTCAGTACAGAAGAAATTATAGAACAAGAAATTAGATTTTAGTCAACAAGCAAAAGCAAACCAAACAGAGAATCCAAGATAACCTAACAGAGAAGAGAAACAGAGTATGTATCATGACATATGGGTATTGAAAAACTAAAACTTTGAGGGTTTAGGGCTTTACCTGCGTTCATAGAGAGGAGAATGAGAGTGGCTCAATGGTCTCGGTGTTGGCTCTCCACTAGTGGCCGCCGTTCGATGTGGTGGCTGAGAAGGAAAGAGAGAGTTAGGGCGCGTGCGGAAAGTTCAGAGAGGGAAAGAGATAGTGTGAAGTTCAGAGAGAGAGAGAAAGAGTAACTACTCATGGTGGTGATGGAGAGGAGCTCTCGGTGGTGGCGGTGGAGAGGAGGCCGCAGTGGTGGAAGAGAAGGAGCTCGCCGCGGTGGGCTGCGGTGGCTTACGGAAAGAGAGAGAAGGGTTGGGGCAGTGATGAAGAGAAGGCGTGTGGGTAAACGTATATTTTCTCTAAAAACATTACAGATCACCGTTAACGTCTGTTGTTTAAACAACATACGTTAAAATCCATATTTAACGTTTGTTGTTTAAACAATAGACGTTAAAGGTGATTTGATAATTATGGTGCCGCCTCCTTTTTAACGTCTACTTTCTGCTTAACAGATGTTAAAAGCCACTGTTTATGCATTATCCCTCCCAATCGGTTATTCATTTCTGCATGTTTATAATATAACTGCACATTTATTACTTTATTTGACTGCCAACTTCCCATGTGCCTTGGAACCTAATCCTCTTAATGAACAATTTAATTTTTTAGCAACCATGCGCCTAACTTCATCCCCCGATCCTTATAAATAGTCCCTTCCTTTCATGACCAAAATATATGACTTTTTCTTTTTATAATGTATTTCTACAAAGGCTTTATTTTTCTGCTTCATAATATGGCTATGCCATGGAGATTAACTTCATCACTCTTTCTTCCTATTCCTAGACTCAAAGGTCTTTGTCTTAATAGTCAAACAACTTCTGAGGTTGTGTAAATCACATAATGTGGGTTACTCACCTTATCATCCTTCAAGAGAATCGGCGGCTAGAGTTCCAAAACCTCACCTTTGGCAGCCAGTGACTGTTCCAGGACCATTGCTAAAATAGATAGAGTGCACCCTTGCTTAGCCGCTCTGGAAAACTCAGCCGCTCGACTCTCCTCTCTTGCTCACCCATGAAGGGAACGAAGCCTCAACAAATGTTTAGGATTTTAAACCCTTTCAATGTAAATTTATAGGATTTTAAATTTTTGAATTTATCTTGTAAGTTGTGTTATATTGATTCACTTTATGAATGAGATCAGTTTGGGTTATTGATTATAGCAGTTTTACTTCGCACATATGTTTTAGTTTTCAATGAAATACAAAACAGAAACACAAAATTAAAATCAGAACAGATCAAACAGAAACAAAAAACAAAAAAGCAAGTGAAACTGAAACTTTGAGGAAGGCAATGTGCTAAAAAATTAGTAAAATCACCTTTATCGTATGTTGATTAAACAACGGATGTGAATTATTCACTTTTAACTTCTGTTTTTTAAAAACAGATGTTAAAAGTGACAATCATCACTTTTAACGTCTGTTGTATGTTAAACTGGCGTAAAAGATGATTTAAATGAACCTCATATTTACGGTTCTGCCACCGCCTTCTTTTTAACGTCCACGTTTTAAATAACAGAAGTTATATCTGATCGTTTATTCCATATTTTCCAGTAGTGAAAGAAAACATAAAATAATTTAGTTCTTTTATTGCTTTGAGTTATCATCATGCCAAAGTTAGATTTAAATAATTGTTTAACTTATGAATTGGTGCTTGACGACTGATCCCCGTGGACGATATCTGGTTCTCACAAACTTTTTTACTTGCAACAACCAAGTGTACTTGTCATGATCCTCATCAAGTTTTTGGTGCCGTTTGTTGAGACTGTATAAGGTTGGAACACATTTAATGTGTAAATTCTCTAAGTTTTGATGATTCCAAATATATTAAGTATGATTATATTTAACCATGTGAAAGTACTAATAAGTCTATCCAAGTGTGCAGAAAAACAGACTTAAGGTCACTCGTCTAAAACTGACCCGTCTAAGTTTTCCAAAGAAGGAGCTTTTCTGACTTGTCTGAAAAATCAGTCGTCTAGAAAATGGACAGCTCAACCAGAGACCAAGTCAACTCAAGGACAAATAGCTGCTCATAAAGATGACGTGGCAAAAGTCAAGACCTGAAGCACTTATGGTGGGTCACTCGCCTGAAAAAGACTCGCTCACTAGTCTAAAAACTGGATCAGTTCATTCGTCTAAAAATGGGCTCTACTGCACTAGTCTACTTATCAGTTGTCAGAATAAAGTTCAAGTCAACATATTTAGATCAAGATGCTTCTTTTGAAGATCTCAAAGACCTCTGGACAAAAGCACCAAGCATGAAGAATAAATTCTTTATTCTTTCAAGGTTTTAAGGAATAAACACGCTACCTCTGTACCAAGTCAGTTACTTTTAGCTATTTCAAGTACAAAGCAAAAGTACTTTTTAAAAGGTGAACTGAGTGTTGCACTGAAATGGGAAAGTTCTCTGCTGCAAGTACAAAAGCTCTGCTGCTACATCTTTGAAACAACTCTTCGGAACAAAGTGTACTCTTGGTCACATATGTCAAAGCTCAACGTTCCCAAGCATTTAATGAATATTCAGAACGACTCTTTGGCATTAATGGCATCCTGGAAGTTCAAGTTAAAGGAAATCACTTTCCGAAGCTGTGTCTAACAGATTAATTTATTGAAGCCGTTAAATAGTGCAAACCATGAAGATGAAGACAAGAGAGATTCTAAACATATTCAAGAAGCATTTACTCTGCTCATTTACTCTTCATTCCTTCATTGATTATCTCTTCAATCATTTGATATTAATTAGCAGTCTTTCATTCTCATATTGAATTCACTCTCTGAGTGTTACTAGAAAGACTTGCAAAGTTGTATTAAATACACAAACTCTTTTACTATTTTACTATTGAGCCTGGAGAGACTAGGTGAGAAAAAAAATACTTGTTTGAGAGTGAGCCTAGAGAGGCTAAATGTGAAAAGAATATTTGTACTGTAATCTGATCAGTTATAGTGGGTAAAATTGGTGCTGCCAAGAACTGGACATAGCCCTATTGGTTTTGGGGTGAACCAGTATAAATCTCTTGAGTGATATTCCTTTCCCTAATCTCTTTAATTTATTTAAGAGTTTACTTGTTTAGCTTTTTAACTTGGGGAATTAAGATTGTGAATATCAAATTCCTTTTACCCTTCACTGCTTACGCGCATGTGTTACTTTAAAATGAGACAAGTCACCCGTATGCCTGCGAAAATAATTTTAAAGTTCTGTAAAAAGTTGGTAAACACAATTCAACCCCCTTCTTGTGTTAACTTTGGTTGTTTCACCATTTTAGGGGATCGACGTGCTAATATTACGAGTACCAAAGGGGATTCCTAATTTAGACACCTTTTCTTTACTATTTTCATTTTTTTTTCTTTATGTTTCTTTGAATTTTTGCATAGTTCTCTACTTAAAGCTTAACTTGTCCTTGCTGAATTTGATCTTGCTTCTAATCCATTTTGTTTCCTTTGTATGAGAGGTAAAACCAACCCAAGTGAACTTCTTTACGATATAGAAGTCGAATGCACCAGCAAAAGGAATAGAAAGAACTAGACAAAGAAAGAATCGAGAAAGAGCATCTTTTAGTGTGCAGAAATTGCAAGTTGAAGTACCAAGAGTTATTATGGCTGGAAATGGTGACCAAAGGAGGACAATGGGGGATTATACTAATGAAATAGACAACTATAAACATGAAAAGGGGGTTGAATTGTGTTTATCAGACTTTAAAAGAAAGTTAGAAACTATCCGCACACAAAAGCTAGGTACAGACAAGTGTTTTTGCAAAGCACAGACAAGTGACTTGTTTGATTAGTTTTAAACAGAAAAACACACAAACATGCAGGATTAAAACTTGTTTGATATTCACAATTTAGCCCCTTTAGTTAGATAACAGATAATATAATCAAAGCAACTAAAGAGTTAAGGATAGAGAGATAGACACAGCTATTTTATCCTGGTTCACCCTTTAACAACTAGGGCTACGTCCAGTCCTTGGCAACATCAAGTTTCTTCCACTATAACTGATCAGGTTACAGACTCCAAGTATTCTTTGCACACCTAGCCTCTCCAGGCTCCAAGACAAGTATCGTTTGCTCACCTAGCCACTTCAAGCTCACTCAGGTTTGTTTGAGAAAAGATTGTAATAAATACAATTTGCAAGTCTTTCACTAACACTCAGAAGAGTGAATTAAATATGAAGTGAAGAAAGACTGCGTAATAATTTCAAATGATTGAAGAATACAGATTGAAAGAATGAAGGAATTGAAAGAATGAAGGAATAAATGCGCAGAGTAATGACTCTTTAATGCTGTGAGTTCTCTATCTTCATCTTCAATGACTTCTGTATTTATAGGCTCTAATCATTTTAAATCGATTAGAGTCATTCCTTCAGATTTTGGCTTTGAGTTCAGCTCCATTAAATGCAATATAGTCATTCTGGTCAACCATTTAATGCATAGGAACATTGGTTGTACTCTAACAGGGATGAGCAGTGCTTTATGCTTTGTGCAGTAGCCAAATCAGAGTTATGCAGGTTGCTTTTGTACTTTTGATAGCACATTTCCCTTTTCGTGCAACTCCCAATTGTACTAGGAAATAAAGCATGTTGGAAGCACTCCTTTTATTGAGTTCCTTGGTTGCTTGAGTGTTTGACCTTCTGAGTTTCTTGATTCTCGTGAAAGAAAGCTTCAATAACCTCTGACTGAGTAGACATCTCCTAAAAGTTCTTTTGTCCTTGCGTGTTCCTCATCGAAAAACCACAGACGAGTGAGAGCTTCACTAGACAATTTGACTCTTCCGTGCAGACAGTCAACATTCCATTCAGCAGACAGGTTGACTTTACTCAGTAGACAGATTATCTCTATGAATTACCAAGAGTGTCTTAGGGCAGACAGGTGATAAATATACTTTAAATAATAATCTGCACACTAAGTAGACAGCTCAGCAACCAATATGGAGTTCAATTAAATCATTGATAAAGTTTAGTTTTCATCAAAACTTAGGGCAAATGCACATCAGACATTTAGAGACTTAACAACTACCCTACAACTTAAAGATGTACAACACCCATTCTTAGGCTTGTAGGAGCTTCTAACAACTTTGAGATAAAGGCGTCACTTCTAGGCAAAATAAGTTCCTTGCTCATGCACTTTTTTTTTCCACTTTGGTCCTATATGTTTTATTTTTTGCATTTTGGTCCTACATGTTATGTGTCATCACCATGTTAGTCTTAAAATTGGCGTCAACAAGAAGGACAAATGTGAAAAAGGAAAAAACGTATGGGATGATTGAATCTATTTTGCATCACTTCTATATCTCATACAACAAGATCAGTTTTTTTTGGTGGGGGGTTAGTGGGTGAAGACCTTCATTATCACATTGGCATATTCCTTGAGTTGCGTGATACTATCAAGATAAATGGGGCTTCAGAGGAGGCTATTCGTTTGAGGCTCTTCCCTTTTCTTTTAGAGAGAGAGCGCTAAGGCATGACTTCAATCTCAACCCCATGAGAGCATAGTTACTCGGGATGATTTGGTTAGCAAGTTCTTGGCTCGCTTCTTTCCACCATAAAAAATGATCAAATTGCGGTCAGAGATCAATGCTTTTGTGAGAGCATAGTTGCTTGTGATGATTTGGTTAGCAAGTTCTTGTCTCACTTCTTTCTACCATAAAAAATGATCAAGTTACGATCGGAGATCAATGTTTTTTCACAAAAGAATGGTGAATCACTCTATGAAGCAGGTTTAAGGCTATGCTTAACGGTTTTGCAATGATCTCAATCTAAATTTTCAAAGTATGATAGAAGCGACGACGGGTGGATCACTAAGCCTGAAAACACCCAAAGAAACAAAAGCCTTGATTGAAACTATGACAAATAATGATTATCAAATGTCTATTTCTCAACCATTCGTTAAGAAAGGTGTTTTAGAGCAAGATGAATATAATGCTCTTTTGGCGCAAAATGGCCATCCTTACCAAGCAACTGGGATTCGTCAAAGCACAAGATGTCCAATTACAAGCTGCCGAAGCACAATTCTTAGCTTGTGACTTTTGTAGAGATAACCACGTCAATGACACTTGTGAAATTGGTGTGGTTAGAGGTGCGAAACAATAATTTCATAAGAAATCAATGACCCAAATATAATGTTTACTCTAACACACAGACTAAAATCTAAATTGAGTGAAAATATAGGAAGCAAAAATATTTAAATCTTTTAAAAAATAATTATCCTTGATGATGAAATAAAGTATAAACATACAAAGAATAAAATTATGGAGAACAGTACTACTCAAATTTTGTTGCAAGGTTAGTTATACATTGCATCAGATGGTCGAGATTCCTGCAATATTGTCGGATGGGACTGACATTATTTGCATGCATGATATCATATTATAAACATGTTTTCGAGCCTATTTTTTCTTTTAAATCCGTGATCGCTTGTCTGTGTTCTGTGTTCAAAAATTAGAAATATAGTTCTCAAATCATTTATTTGGAAGAGAACGACATTACTTTGCCAAGCCATCACCATAAATTTAAAGGACCAACATTTATAGCCAACCCCACGAACGTGAAGATGGAAAAGTTCCCTCAATACTCAATAGCTTTTTATTGAATGGTTCAAGTACACGTGGACCACAAATAATCGTCCTTTATCCTCTAGGCCAGGCTATTAATATCCATATTATGGATGGATGAAAAAAATTAATCCTTAGTTATACCAATTATACTACTGGAAAAAACAGAAGAAGCACATAATTGAAATTCTTTAAAAGAGCTATCAAATACCATAATTATTAGTAAATGACATGTGAATTAAAGAATAAAAAAATGTTTTATTACAAAATAGTATTTTTTTTTTTTTTAGGAACCCACCGTAATTAGGGTCTTTTGGCTTCCCAGTGGGTTCACGGAGTATCCCCACAAGCTTAGATCCTTTGGACCCGATATGAGACTAATCTTCGCTCGGGTGCTTAGTTACAGTTAAGGTTCTTCGCCCCTCCCCAAAGATGTGCTCTATGGGATTCGAACATAGGTTCTCTCCCACAAATTCAGCCTGCGCAACCAACAAAGCCACACCCATTAGGTTACAAAATAGTATTTTTAATATCTTTAAAAATGATATATTTAGTTTTTTAATAAAAACTTTTTTTTAACTCTTTAATGTTTAATCTGTGCCAAATACATTTACAAGACTCTTTAACTTTTGATTAATCGGGGAGTTTTAGTATGGTTATGTAGAACATGTTTCAACTGCCAGAACGTTGGACAAAATCTGCTCTAAATTTGCAGTAAATTTGGATTTTGTAAATCATTATCCTCTCCAATACATCAAGTTAATAATAAGGGTTAAGTATGTTTTTAGTCCCTACAAATATAAAATTTTTTGTTTTTAGTCCCTATAAGTTTTTTTGGATAAGTTTAGTCCCTACAAATTACTTCATTTTGGTTTTGGTCCTCAATGTTAAGTTAATTTGTTAACTTGATGATATGGCAATGTGAAATTACCTTCAAGCCCTTGGCACATGGATATTTTCTAATGAGGTTAAATTTTTTTATTTATTTTTATTTTTATTTTTATTTTTACATTAAAAAACTTACTGGGTTGATGTAACAAATCCCTAACCCCCCATTTCTCTGTATTGTTGTCTTCGTCCCAACTCTATCTTCCTTATCCCATTCCCCCAAGCCATCTTCCATCTCCTGTTCCCCTTCCTCCCATTCCCCAAATATGTCTTCTCCCGTACGATTTCAGGTGGTACCGGTAGTGATGCTAGCAGAGCACTTCGCCAGTGGTCTCACTCTCTGTCGCTGCAATGTTCCAGGTTGGGTGCGCCGTTGCGGAGGAGGAGCGGAGTGGAATAAAGGGTCTTGTTTGATTAAAAAGTCATCGCCTCTACAGAGAGAGTTGCAGTGATAATGGTGAAGGAGAAGGTGGTGCGCAGTGTGGCTCTTCAGCTGTGAATTTTAGTGATAGGCAATATGTAAGTATTTTGCAGTCACTTGGAGGGTTTGTTCATATTTTGGATGTTGATTCTATATGGATTATATTATAGAATTATGTTCTCTGATCAAGAGGCTCCTACTATTTGTGCAATGGTGAGGAAGACAACGTACAACGACATTAATTGGGGTTAGGGATTTATTATATCAACCCAGTAATTTTTTTAATAATAATAAAATAAATAAATAAATAAATAAATAAATAAAAATCCATCTCTTTAGTAAATATATATGTGGCAAGGACTTGAAGGTAATTTCACATTACCATGTCATCAAATTAATAGATTAACTTAACATTGAGGACCAAAACCAAAATGGAGTAATCTGTAGGGACTAAACTTGCCCAAGAAATTTTACAGGGACTAAAAAAAAAACTATATATTTATAGGGACTAAAACTATATTTAACCCTAATAATAATCTATGGAGAATGCTAAGCAGTGTCCTTAAGACATTTATTAAGAAATCAAAATAAGTAAGTTTGTATAAGAAAATGTTGTATTTATGATATTGAAATATGTTTAACTTATATCCTCAATACAAACTTACATTTAATTGATTGTTTAACTAATACCTTTAAGACACTCGTTAGTAAGACTCATGATCTATACCTAATATATTCAGTTAATTCTCTCTATATATACCTAATACATGGAGTTAATTCAATTCAACACGATCACTTTGGTGCACCTACCTCAAGAAAGAATGCACTTTTCTAGACAAATACATCTTACTTGGACTCATTTCTCTCCTAACAAGGGGGCCTGCTAGGGCAAATTCAATTTACCTAAACAACTTGCTTTTGAAACCATCCACGATCCATTTTTACATTCCTTAGAGCACAATTTCTCTGCAACACATACAGACCATACAAGACATATAGTACATGAGACCAACTGTCACCAGGGACAAAATCATTTAAGACCTCATGAGTATCAAATTAATTTGCAGTTATTCATGGGCCCTTCAAGTCAAACGGATTAATCAATTGTTCTATCAAGGATGCTAACCAATAAAGAAATCAAGAAAACAATTTTTATGTAGAAATTATGTACTTATTATTTTAAAAAAATTATATATATTTAATTTTTCCATAAAAATTTACTTTTTTTATTTTATTTTTTAACTAGTGTCTTAAGAATATTATATTTAGAAATACCCTTATTCTGTATACATTTCTCTACATGATCGGTCCTAATTAAGCCCACGCTGCCAAAGCTAGGGCTTTAGGCCTAAAAAAAAAATTGTAATTGTTTTGATACACCTGTTAACCAAAAAAACAATATATTATAAATTCATTTTTGTTATTAACTTCAAAAAAACCTCACTACAAAATTTGTTTTAGACCTCAAAAGGTATTGGATCGACTCTGTTTCTCGAAGAGATGATTCAACTCATGTTAGGAGACGAGACATAGTACTCTTTCCATTCTTATATCTGTTTTTTTAATTATTTTGTTTTAAATTATTTATTATTTAACAATATTAAAAAATATCAATTAACTTTCTCAACTTTACTATCATTGTTATTATATCAAACATACAATAGTAGTGATGTGGATAGAGAAAAGATAAATTAATTATATTAAATTATTTTTATTTTTTATTTTTTTGGGCTCGAGAATATTAATAACAGAGATGTTCCTTGTTACGAAATGAAAAGCTTACGAAGAAGCTGCTTTCATAGTTTCATTTGATTGGTTGGAAAACAAGGTGACTGTGAATCAAGGAGAGCATTTTTTATTTTTATTTTTATTGGAAGGGTTATGCTAACGAGTGTCCTTAAGGCACTCTTTAATGAATACTAAGAAACAAGTTTTAATAAGAAACTAAGTAATTCACTTCTTCAAATATTAAATACATCAATTTTCAATACAAACTTTCTTTTCTTAGTTCCTTAGTATTTCCTCTGTGGGAAAGCATTTAATTTAACCTTCTGCTTTAGTAGACATTCATAGGTATTCCTACTTACGAATATCACTTTGTACTATTTCTCTTTTTAATAATGTTTTTAATGTTAATTTGCACAAAAATCTTAAAATACAAATATGAAAAGAAAGTACGAGAAGCAGATAATTTCTGGGTTAAGAATATCTGTGAAGCACGGCATTAATTCTCCCCCTGAATTGCTCTTCTTGTCCTCTGCAATACATTTTTTTTACTCCCTACAGTACAGTTGTTATATAATATACTTTAAGTAAAAATTGACCCCAAGAAAACTTGAGATCTCTCATGATCGTGAAACTTGGTTCAAAATCATGTTTTCTGTGTTAGGTACCTGCAATAGTTACACTCTTTCATGCAATTGTACCTAACCCCAAAAACCAGTTTATAAGGTGAGGGTTGACCCTTACTTATAAGCACTGGAGTGTGAAGTTTGCAGAAGTGAACATCTATGGGTGGCCCAACGGATCTAGGATAGACTTTGATACCATCTTAGAATTTGGGTTTGGGTCTAATTGAAACCCAAAGACTAGTTTGCAGGATGAGGGTTGCCCCTTATTTATAAGTACTCTTTAGACCATATAACTATCCAATGTGAGGCTCAAAGTATTTGTCGCAACAAGAATAGTAAAAAAAAAAATAAGGGTCTTGGGCCTATATGTCTTTAAGATACTTGATTAAGGAATCCAACAAACATAAATTTTTGTTCGATAATCCTTTTCAAGAGGATGAATGCATTACAATGGAAAAATTCATTTTTTTTTTCCTCAACGGCACTAATTAGCATTAAAAAAAAACCAAATCTCATGTCATGTGAAGCCACAGTGGACCACTATAAATGTACAAACACTCCCGTAGTAAATTGCATTAACTTGGTGCAACGACAAAAAACAATAAAATAAAAGAGTGGTAGCAAAAAGAACCTCGTAATCATTCACATATTTCATAGACTCCAGATAGGCGAAGCAGAAGCAGAAGCAGAAGCAGAAGTGCAGAACGCCACTCACTGCAACTAATTGGCGACATTGTCAACCTGCAACTAACTGCAAACTAGACCCAAAGAAATATAACAAAAATGATGACACGACAGAATTTGTCTCCTAGATATTAATATAAATTTATTTAAATTAGCAAAAACGAGATAAACCAGAAACTCATGATCATTAATTTATGTTGTAAATTGTATCTGTAATCTGCTAACGGAGTTTATTAACTTTTTTTTTTCCCCTAAAAAAAAAGGCTTTTACTATTGGATCAGCCTTGGACTTAAAGCTGGATAAAGAATAGCGGGGTAACTGGTATTTTCCAATTTTTTTGGTTAAAAAAAGTCATGCTAACTACTAGGTACTCGTTTAAGAAATAAAAAAAAAAATACAAAAATTCATTGAAAAATTAAGTCTATCACTTTTTAAAATATAAAATACACAAGTTTTAATGAATTTTTTTTTAGATCCATATCTGGTTCCTAGCATTCTCCCAAAAAAAATTTAGAAGTGTGTTATTTGGATCTGGATTCTCTACATTTAGAAAATCTCTGAAGTTCCTAAAGTTAGGCAAAATTGTGTCAAGTAGGTTTTGGAGTCAAATTTGTTAGGTATAATAAAGACAAAAACATCCTCAAAATTTGCTTAAATATAGGAACTTTAGGGAAATACAACTTTAGGGAATCCATATCTGTGTTATTTTACATAAAATTTCGAAGAAGATATTTTCACACCAAATTTTGCATGCCACTTTTACATCAGTGATCAATGCAAATAATCGATGAATAACATGTATTATATAGTTGTTTCAAAAAAAAAACATGAAAATTATATGGTGACATTAATAAACATGGAGAATGCTAACAAGTACCCTTAGGGCATTGTTTAAGTAATCAAGAAAGAAAAATTTGTATGGGAAATAGTGTATTTAGCAATTCGAAAAGTGTAAAACTTAATTTTTTAATGCAAATTTTCCTTTCATGAGTTCCTTAACCAATGTCCTTAGGACACTCGTTAGCATGACCCAATAAACATTATATAATACACATAGTTAGATAATATCTATAAAAGTAGTGTAGAAAATTTGATATGTGAATAGCAAATCAACTTGTGAAAAGATTTATTGTTGAATTTATTCTACCAACTTTAAGGAGACACCAAACAAGACCCAAGCTTTTGTTATACTTGAAGTGTGTAGTAACTTCCACCCTGCTAAAGAAAACCACCTACTTGCTTACTACTGGTCTTACCAGATCCTATCCATAGCATGACAGTTAAGACTATCTAGTGAAGATGAAGAGCACATTGAACAACTACATTGGTTCCTCTTGCAATCTCCGCCTATTTTTGCTATAATTTGTAGTCTACTCTACTCATTTGATACCATCTTGCTCTATCCTTTCTTTCTATCCCACTTTCCAAAACACCAATCTTTCTTGGCATTATGGGTTTGTTCAAACGCAACGGTACAGTTTACACACCTGTAAATGATGTGGACTTAGGGCCCTTTAGCACTGAATTCTATCTCCAAGCCAATGTCAAAGGTTCACAATGCAATGTTTAGTTTATTTTTCTTTATCTTTTTTCATTTATAGCTTGTTGATATTTCTTATTCTCTTAGTTTGGTTTTTCATGGAAATCTTGTTATGATTCACTTTCATAATTGTAACATTTATGACATTGACAGAAGGTTCTGAATTATGTGTTCTAACAATGATATATTTTCCAGTTTTGAGAAGATTTTTTTTTTTTTTTTGTTGGTTTTAGTACCATTGGTTTCTCAAGTTTAGAAACTGATATTGATAACAGAATCTTGTGTTGTAAGTGAGTGTTAATCTTAATGGATGATAAATTGATAATCATGCACAACCACAAACTGCTAATGATCTTTTCAAACACAGCTCCTCGCATGACTGGAATTTGGGTCAAGATTTTCACTCATTTGTTGGAGTTTCCAATATTAGGAACCTTGCTATTGTACATACTGAAAGGAAACAATCTTATTCACGAGGTATGCTCTTGGTCCATGTTTGTTCCAAATTAAGGTTGAAGTTCATCCTCATTTTTTTGAAGTTCAGGCTTCAGAATCTTTTTTTTTTTTTTTTCATTTGTAGTTTATATATTTTCTACAACATCAGCATGTTTTATTTTGGAAAAAGCTAGCTATGTATATACAACTTATAATAGCAGTTTTTTTTATCCCAATTCTTAGGCAATTTTTTTGTTTAAATTTCTGCAGCTGATTTCAAATGCAGATTTGAAAGAGTCACCTCTCTTTGTTCCCTTACATCATTTTGAAGGTTTGTTGTTTTCCTTGAGTTTCTTGGCAACAGATGTGATATACAAAAGTGAGAGATTATGTACATGGCCATTATTTGAATTGCAGAGTTTTGGCCATATCTCAAGGTAGCTTTATTAGAAAGTTGATTGCTGACTTCAGTTTGCTCTTGCAGGCAATGAAGAAAAAGAAGTCAAAAGCTTAGATTCTTCTTCATCTCCACCAGAGAAAGTTCAACTTGCAATCGATTGCTTGCCTGTATCTTCACAAGAAACACTTAATGAAACAACACCTTCATTCTGTCGCTGGACGATAATGGATTATTACAAAGCCTACAGCTCAGGGAGTATAACACCACGCCGGGTATTTCATCCTTAGAAATCCCTTTACCATATTCATTATTATGTTTTCAACACTTAGCAATTAGCTGCATGAATAAAGTTTTATTGTGCAAAATTTTACATTAATAATATGCTTTTGCAACCAGAAGTCCTTCATATTAATAGCTTTTCTGAATTAGGATGTTTGTTTCCATTCATTATCTTTCTTTTTCCAACTGCACAGGTTGCAGAACGATTTAAAGCTGCTATTGATGAATCTGTGAAACCTCCATTCCAAATGGGGTTCTTCATTGACTACAATGCTGACGATATACTAAAACAAGCGAACGAATCAACTATACGATATCAAATAGGTACTTTAAATGATGTCACCTGATAATGTTATTAAAACTTATAATCCTAAATACTTTTCTTGTGCTTTTCAATTTCAGAAGAAATATGCATGCTGCTTACATTTCTCTTATCACATTTTCTGACTTTTATGTGCTCATGGTGCAAGTTTCAGGAATACTATTTTATAATCTTGGAGTAGAAAAGAATAGTTTGACAGTTGAAGTAGTATAGTGGCTCTTGCCATGTTTCTTAACATACAGATGTTGCATTTTAGTAATAATTGTGACACTGATTGCTTGTTTTTTTGTTCAGGCATTCTCCTCAATAATGTTTAAGTGCTGATGTGTACCCAACCTGGTTTGGATACTCATTTAATGCATACTATTTTTGTAGGGAATCCTATCTCTGTGCTAGATGGAGTTCCTGTTGCTATCAAGGATGAAATAGATTGTTTGCCATATCCTACAACAGGTAGTGCAATGTGTCTTTTTTTAAGGTGTCTTCTATTATAATGTTTGAGTTGCTGATTTCATAATTCACTTGAGCATCTAAAAATGCTGTCGTCAAGGAGGTACAAAGTGGCTGCACAATGAAAGGCCTTGTACAGATGATGCTTGCTGTGTTAAGCGTCTAAGATTATGTGGTGCCATACTTGTCGGGAAAACCAATATGCATGAACTTGGGTCTGGAACTAGTGGGATCAATCCACATTATGGGTAAGAGCACCATGTGTTATACTCATATTCACATTGTGTTACATAATTGGTGCCTTCTGAATTAGTTGATGACAAGAGCATGTCTGTTTATTTACTTCTGTAGACCTGCTAGAAATCCATATGATAGCAATAAGATTGCAGGAGGTTCTTCTAGTGGATCTGCCTCTGTGGTGTCTGCAGGACTGTGCCCTATTGCCCTTGGTGTTGACGGGGGAGGTATATTATTATTATTTGTACTTTAAAGACCAGAGAAATCAGCATACATTATTGCTTAGTAGCATTGAACATATATCTGCTTCAGCAAAAGTGATATATATAAATTTTCTGGATAAATCTATCTCAGCAGTCCATGAATTTTAGCGTACATATTAGCAAAAATTTGGTGAATTACAATGATATTTGCATACCTGCTTAGGATCTGTAAGGATACCTGCAGCTCTTTGTGGTGTCGTCGGTCTAAAACCAACTTTTGCGCGTATACCTCATGCCGGGTGAGTATTCATTTTTGTTTATCATGTTTGACTACTGGGAGGATTGTAATGATTTAGAAGAATGATCTTCTGCTACATTCAGAGTTCTTCCCCTAAACTGGACAGTTGGGATGGTCGGAATACTAGCAGGCACTGTTGAGGATGCATTGATCGTGTTAGTAATCCTTTCTATGATATTCTTTCTTCAAGGAAGTTTTAAGAGTGAATTTACAGCTTCTACTGTTCCATTGTTTATAGTTATGCAGCTCTCAGTGGCGAAATCCCATCCTATCAGCCCTCTGGTGTACCGGTAAGAACTTGTTTCTCTAAGCTGATGATTTTTATCATTGATTAGTGTTTTCACGTTGCAGATATCACATATGATTCTTGATTAGATTTACACATCCAACTTTCAAGTTCAATACGTTTCTGAATTTAACCTTTTTCTGATCTCTTTGAACTTTTGAAATCATTGTGTAATACCTCAGACCAAGATAAATCTTCCAGTGCTTAGCTTGACAAAGTCCATATCAGGCATCAAGTTGGCAAAATATGGGAAGGTTAGAAACCTGTTTCCCAGATATAAATATATGCATTATGCATTCCCATATATTGAAAAAGTAGGTTGTTCTAACATGATTGATGTTCTTTAACCACTACTTCCATCAATTAGTGGTTTGATGATTGCAGTGACGATGTCAGAATGTGCTGCACCAAAGCTTTGCATAAGCTTCAGGATAATTATGGTTGGAAGGTACTGCATAATATAAAATAAATAATTCTTTGAAATGGTGACTATATATTATCATGGCATCATTTTTCCTTAAACAAACCTTGGGTGATTTCACTATTCGATGTGAATTTGAAAGAAGCAATCTGTTAAAGATAGAAAATCCCCAATGCAGTTCTAATGCAAATACTAAACCCATCATTTGAGAAATAGCATAGCCATTACTTGCTAACTAGCTAACTTTTTATTTTCTTTCAAACATACAAGATTATAGATGTCACCATACCAGAGATAGAAGCGATGCGCCTGGCACATTATCTAACAATTGGATCTGAGTGTTCCACTTCACTTGATTCTTTTAAAGAAAAGTATGTAATCCTATAAACCCTTTTCTTTCCTCCTTATTGCCCTCTAGATTGAGTAGTATGGTTGCTGACATCACCAAATTACTACCAAAGGAATTTTTCAGAATTAGGATGGGATGCAAGGCTAGCACAAAGCATCTATGGTGCTTTCAGCAGCTTGGAGTATATTAAAGCTCAGAGAATTAGGTAAGCTATAACCATGTTCTCTTCACCTCAATAATAAAACATTAGGCAACAAATTTGAGAAAGGTAAACTTATAATGAAGTGAAGCCACAATATAGACAGCAAACACGACATTTTGTCAATTGTGGACCTGCATTCTCTTTACGCAATAATGTTTATGTAATCATATCATTATCTCTAGTAAGCAGTGTTGGAAACTCAAGTGTGAGTGATGAAGTCCCACAAATTGGTATGCAATGAATTAAGTGAGAAGCATATAAGTGGGAAGATTCATAAACTTATTGTTGCCTTAATATTTTGGGTTGAGATATGGTGCCAAACCCACTATTGTGGTTTGCTTTCCCCCTGATTGCCTTACAAGCAAGACATTATGAATTAACACATACTACTACTTGGTCCCAGCAAGTTTAACAGGACAATTGTAGCATCCATTAATTAGGTAGAAATGGCATTTAATTATTTAAAGTGTTACCTGTAGGCACTTAAAATTTGGATTTGGTCATATCAGGAATTTGGTGAATTTTTTTTCTAACAGTAGTGTTGTTGTTTTTTATGATAATGTCATGAAATACTCCCAAAAGCTTAAGCTATTTGTCGAATTCACATGAATGACTTTATTATATTTCTAACATATAGCAGCTTGTTAAAATATGAACAGGAATCGCCAATTGCAGTTTCACATGAAAATATTTGATGAGGCAGATGTCATTGTCTCACCAACAGCAGGGTCTGTCCTGTTACTCTCAAACTTCACATAATGATTTCTTCTAATTGGTAATAGTTTGCTCTTAGCTAATAAATGTATGATATTTATAACAGTGTGACAGCATATCCGATTCAAGATGATGCCCTGAAGACTGGTGAACTTGACTACGTTAATGGCGGTATATATGAAATTCATTTGTTCAATGACATTGAGCTCTGCATGTTATCAAAATCTGATCTGTTTGCTACCATTTTCAGCTGCACTTGTTCGTTATTCCATAGCAGGAAACTTTCTGGGACTTCCTGCTGTAACTGTTCCAGTATGGTTATATTATCTATCTTTTACTTAGTTACACCATATGTTATTATTATTTTATATGAAAGACCTTAGGTGCTAATTGTATGCTATCTATATTTGTGCTTCACACTTCACAGGTTGGATATGATAAATTTGGTTTGCCTATTGGTCTTCAGTTTATTGGAAGGCCTTGGTCTGAAGCAACACTGATCCACTTGGCATTTGCAATGCAGGTAAAATGCCTCCTTCATTTCCGTTTAAGTCATCACTAAAGCATCAACATGTGTTTTTGGGGTTCTTCTCTCCAACTGAAATTTGTTAATGGGGTTAGCATGTGATAATATATTATTATTATTTTTTGGTTGGATAATTAACATTAATTAATGTGATCCAATATGAATTTTATTAAAGTCGTGTGACATCATTATATATTTTGTGAGAGCCTATGAAAATTTCTAGTATATATAACTAGTGAGTTTTCAAAGTTCATAACTCTTCTATCCCATTAAAAGATATGGTATTGCTTTGATATCAGGCCATGTGCGTGTCAGAATACAGAAAGCCAGAGGTTTACTATGATCTGCTGAGAAGATAAAAGGAAGAATAGTGACAGTAGAATTTCCTTTCAACACAAAGAAGAGCCTTATAGTCTATTGGAATTCTATTTTATTTTATTTTATTCAACTATTGTTATTGCAAAACTTGATACAATTGGTGACAAGTTTCGGTTTTTTCACATATTATTCAAATCCATTGGCTTTGAGATTTGTTGAAGCATGACATCCAATGTTACTACCCAATATCTACTTTTGCATGTATATTTAGACTTGGTTTTGTGCTGAGAAAACTTCAGTTAACAATTTTGTTCTAAAACATTTTAATTTTATTTTTTCCCGGAAACAAAATAAACAAACTCAAGCACATACTAGAATCTTGATTTCAAACATCTAAATCTATTTTGCTAATTGCATGCAAATTAAATTATATCAATCTTAAACAAATCTATTTGACTTTCCACTAATGACACTTAAAATCGTAGTTGAATACTAAATACTAAATTTGAAAAATGCTCACTTTAGTCCCCGAAGAAAAACAGTTATATTAGTTTAATCCATCAACCATAAAAATAACATTAACTTTTTTGACATAAACTATAAAAATAACATTAACTTAAGGGTCATGCTAACGAGTGCCCTTAGGGCACTCTTTAAAGAACCAAGAAATGAAAGTTTTCATTGGAAAACTAACTATTTCATCTTTACAAAGATTAAATACATCAATTCCTCGTGAAAACTTTCTTTTCTTGGTTCCTTAAAGAGTATCCTAAGGGCACTCGTTAGCATTCTCCTTAACTTAATCCTTCAAAAATATACATTGATATAGTCATTTAATCAACAACATTAATTAGTCCCTCAGTCAACATCACAACAAGTAACATCACTCGAGGATTTCAATTTTAAAGTACAAGGTGCCTTCCCCCCTTCACATGGTACAAACTACAAATTATGGAGCAACTTTGTTCCGTAAGTTTCTGGTTTGCATGAGTTGGCTTGTCCTAGAAAGCATATACACGCTTGACAACAAGGTTTCAACTGCTCATTAATAGCCAATGGTCTAGGAGATGATTGACAACGTTGTAAAACTACCATAATTAATTGCCATGACTTGTCTCAATTCAGTGGCCTTAGCACTAAATAAGGCACAAATAATTTCCCTTTGAATTATGGGTTAGCAGTAAACATAACATTGGAATTTATGTATGACTATTTGCTTTGAACAATTTTACTTCTTCAAGCAGTTGTATTTATATGTGAATAAGTAATTTTGGGTTTATACATGTTGAATCTAAGACATAAGAATGAATAATTATAAACCACATTTACAAACTCAACCTTATCTTTTCTCCACAATCCTTTTCAGTGATTTCTTGTTCTGCTTACACTCTTGCTTCTAGGGTGGAACCTACCAAAAATTTTACGGCTTTTCTCATAGGCAATAGAAGGGTTTAGTGAAATTGATGGTTCAGAATCTCTTTTTGGCAAACTCAAATCACTATTATGTAATTTCAACTGCTCACCACCATTTTGAGGAGCTTGTGTAACTTCACAAGTTGACTCCATAGGGTTCTCTGAATCAAGGAGGAAGTCTTCTAACATTGCAAGGGACTTTAACTGCTGTCCAAGAGATTCGATGGTTTTCCGGCACTCAGCAAATCTACTAGCAGCCAATGCAAGTTCCTTCTCCTGCAATAAAAGATGATAAGCTCTTTATATAAGAAGACTTAAGTATAAAATGGTTAATGTGAGACATTTAAGACAACAACTATGACTGGCATTTAGCCATTTAGTCATCAAATGCAATTTCAACAAACCTTTTGGAATCTGGAGCCTCACATGTCAAAATTTCAATTAAAACTTAGCTTTAAGCATGACACACTTAACAATGTTCATTATAGAAAACAGTATCTAACTGTCAGGGGGTGTTTGGTTTTCTGTTTTCGTTTCCAAATGATATGTTTTCAGTCATAATTAAAAAAATGCCAATTTGTTTTTACTCCATTTCTTGTTTTCAAACATGAAGGAAATGGTGAAAACAACGCTTTGGTTTTTACCATTTCTTTTACAAAAGTTTGAATACAGGAAATAAGGTGAAAATGAGATGACATTTTTGAAATTATGAGTGACAACATATTATCAACAGAAAACAAATCTAGAAAGCAAACCAAACACTCCTTAGCTAGTCTTTTTCTACAATACATAACACATTAAAGAAAGTTTAAGTTATAAAGCTCCTATTGTGTGTTAGAAAACTAACCTGCTTTAACTTCAATTCGCTATTAACACCTTCCCTCTGCAGTATCTCAGCTTCTTGCTGGAGTTGAGTTTCATGCTTCATTCTCAAAAGCTCATTCTCCAACTTCCCACACATGTCCAAATTCTCAGCAGACATAGCTCGCTCTTTCTCAATCTCTTTCTCCAGTGAACAAATTTTTGAAATCAACTCTTCTACCTCAGTTTGAGCAGCTCTGAGTTTTGACTCAGCTATCTCATTCTTTGCTTGGTTTGCTTTTAGTTCTTCATATGATTCTTGATTAGATTTGTTAGCAAGAGCTAACTGTGTTTGAAGCTCTGCTACCCTCAATTCTGCTTCCTTTATCCGGCTCTCCGATTCCTCAAGTTGCTTTTGGCACTCGATTAAAAGCATCTCCACCTCAAGTTTATCTGCCTCCATTTTCTCTAGCTTCTTTTCCAGTTCAGCATTCTTTTGAACCATAGCTTCCACTTCAGCTTTCATTATACCATGGACAACATTAGATTGGTCTGATGCTGGTCCTGCCACAAGAAAACTGCTTCCACTTTGGGTGTCTGGCAATGCAGCAAGTCTTTCCATTTCAAGGAAATCATCCATCAGATTGATCTCAGCTGAAGGGACCATATGATTTTTTCCATTAGAGTTTTCATTCTTAATTTGATCAAGTTCTGTAATTAAAGCCCACGAATCAGAATGGCTTGGCTCAAGTTTATCACTCTCAATTGCTTGTAGCCCCTCTCCACTATCTGACATGCTATCTGTGAAAGACTCTACACAAACTGAAGAAGCAGTCAAAGACTTGTGATCATTAGCAGATAATGTTTTACGAGCTACGGTTTTCAGTCTACGGCACTCAGCTTCAAGCTTAGCAACTTTCTTTATACTCTCCAAATGTTGCTTGCTTGCTGTTTCAGCAGCTTGGGTACTCAAATCCCTCTCGATGATCCTGAATTCTAGCTCCTCGAGTTGAGATTGTAGCTCACTTTTAAGACTTGAATTCTCTTTCTCCACATCCTCAAGCCTCTGGTAAAGATCAGAACGAATTGACGCAGCGGCATATGCTTTAGCTGTTTGAAGTTGACCCTCAAGCTCACTAACTTTCCCCTCGAGCTCAGATTTTTTGGATTCCCAGCCGTAAGAGTTATTTGCAACAGATTCATGAGTCTTTAGCTCTTGCTCTTCTCTAGCTTGTCGAAGCTGCCTCATACACTCCTTGAGTGCCCCATCAAGATGAGCAACTCGATCTTCAAGAACTGAGTTCTTCTGCTTTGCAGCACCAAGTTGTTGTCTTAAAGTCAACACTTCATTTTCAGCCTTCTCCCAGCCTAAATAAAATCAAAAGCCAATTAGTTCATTAATTAAGTTTTTTAGACCAAAAAAGAAGAAAACATTTCAAAGAAGTTTGGTTAAACTTTCCAATAATCCCCCTAGAGCAGAATTATATTTTAGTCATGGCTTCCCCATGCAAGAGAACTTTAACATGGACAAGCAGATCAATCACATTTTAGGATAACCCATGAATCATGGATAGATAATTTTAGCTATCATTTAAGATATCCACCCTTCAAAAACCAAGAAAGTCAGCACTCAAACCATTGCAACAATCTGACCAAAAAACAAAAAAGTCAATGATTCAATAGCAGCAGCAAAACAAACTTGTCTACCAAATCAGGGAAATATTATTGTCATACAAGATGGACATCAGCACTCAAACAATTGCAACAATCTGACCAAAAAACAACAAAGTAAATGATTCAATAGCGGCAGCAACATAAACTTGTCTACCAAATTAGGGAAATAATTTTGTCATACAAGGTGGAGATGATGAATAAAATATTCGATAAGAAAGAAAACATAACAAGTGTACACCAAGAACAACTAATTATTTTAATATGATTAGAAAAAATTGCCCAAATCACTGCCAAAAGTTAATAATGACATTCAAAATCTCTTCCCGGTGAATTTTTCCTCACAATTGCATCAAAACAACACCCTTTAGGCTTTAGGGTCTCAAGTAATGACATATGAATCTCACATTTCTTTGTGATAATAAACATCACAAAGTAGCACTACTTCCAGCACTGCGATGCATGGAAATGACTAAACAACAAATACCTGAGACAGCTTCTTCAGCAACTTTAGCATGTTGCTTTACCAAGTCTTCTTTGGCACTAATGTCTAAGAGAGCAGCAGATAGTTTCTCTGCTAGAATCTTCACATCAGTAACTTCTTCTTCATTTGGTGCAACCTTAGAGGTGACTTCTGGCGATTGAGTAGTTTGAGTGGGATATACCTTTACAGCATGGCAAAAACATCAGATTCATAATTTTTTTTCCAACTTGACTTTAATTTGAACAATCATAGATCTCAAACTTGAAATAGGACTGAATTAATGGTCTATTCTTTAGAAAAGGAACACTTCCATGTAAAATCTGCAGACCAAGCAATTAACATCTTTTTTCTTGCCTAGATGCTACAAACTATCTCAAGCTAACAACAAGAACTATTACTCCTGTCTCTTGTATTCTTGACTCAACTAAGCCTTTGCAATGTCATTTTTTTTTTACCTCCATGTCATTTCTACCTTGGATAAGGCCACTATCTCTGTTGAGAGTTCCACAATTTAGTATTAATGAGGGTTGAATCCATATCATTTTAGTCGTGTTAATTAGGATGGAGACAAATATGATCAAACCATGACAATATGCAAAAATAGAAGTTAAAAAACAATCTATGTAGCCAAAAAGGTGCTACCTACTTGATCATCAGAGAATCTTTCTGAGTGAGATGATATTGATCCAGAACTCTCAGTTTCACCAGGACTTTTCTCAGATGACTTCCTGCGCCATAGCCAACTCCTTCGGTCCATCTACAAATTAAGGCTAAGCAGAACCTCCTTATTCCCTCACAACCACTTTACCTATTAGAACACAAACCCCCCAACAAATCCCAAAAACACATTAGCCTGAACGCCAGAACTATAAAGTATAGAAACTCAAAACTCGATGTAGGGTATCAAGAACTCATTGCAATGAATAACACACATGAAGCAGAGAGAGTTGGCAAATTGTGTAAGCAAAATGAAGAATAAAAAAAGGAGAAAGAGCAGAGAGAACTGTTTAACTAGGAGTAACTTGAAAATAAATATACAATAGAAAGTGGTTATGATCTTTGCTTACACTTCACTTTCCAATCCCATCTACCTCGATTTTAACATTTACATAGCGAAAGGGATCACTAGTCATACCTCACTCGATATTGAAAAAGATAGAAAATTGCAAGACCCTTTGCAAATTAGTTGCTTAAAGTTTATTACTTTACACTCAAAATCCAAACTAACAACCTCTTCTGAGGGATAGGCACCTACCAACACTCCCCAAGTTCACGCCATTGAATAACTGGGGGCAAGGAAAGGTTTTGTCTTTATCAAATAGTTGCAAAATATGAATTCAAAGAGGAAAGAAAAAGAATGGAATGAGAATAGAAAAGGGAAATGAAGGGGGTGAGGAAGAGAGAGAGAAGTGTAGGAGATCTGAGAGGAATGTCAGAGGAATTGCATGGATAGAAGGAACATCGTGGGGGCATTGACAAAGGGTAGTGTTATGTTATCCAGGAAGTTTGTTTGTGATGGAAAGAGAGAAATTAGTAAAGGATTTGTTATAACAATGGAGTGTCGGTCAAGTGGAAGCAACTCCCCATAAGAGAAGACTGGAGAACTTGGATTTGAATCCTTGTGGAGTCACCTTATTGGGAGCTGAGAAGCTGAGAACCAAGATATAAAACCCTGCTCAAATGCTAAATTAGACGAACCAGATATTAGTCCCATAGCGGGTCCGAAGGACCTAAGCCGTGGGATATTTTGGTGGACCCGCTCAGTGCAAAGTGCTAATTAGGGTGGGTTCAAAAACAAAAAAAAAAAGAAAAGGATTTGTTATTTTTTGAAAAATGAAATATATTATTTATACTCTTTAGATTTGACAACTTGGTACATCGATTCAATGAGGTTTAAAATCGTAGCTATATAATATGTTGGATATGGTTGATGGATACACCTTATATTTGTATGGTTAACTCATTAACCAACAACTTGTTAATGTAGCTTAATTGATAGCTAATGATTATTTATCTATTATATGTATGGATCCATTAACCAAATTCAACATAATATTAATCAAGATCTTGAATCAATTTCATTAATCAGATATTTTAAGTTGTATATGAAATGAGAAGATAACATTACTATTTTTTTTTTTGTTGTTACATTTTCATATCTCATATAAAAATATAAAATTATATTTATCTATATTATCATTCAATTTTATTTTTATCTTTTTCTCTCAAATATCGTAGAAAAAGTATTAGACAAAAAGGAGAAGGGTAGGACCATGTGAATGTGGGGGTGTAGTGCTGTGACAGAGGATTAGACTGTGAACTGTGAAAGTTGTTGTCGACATATCAAAACACAAAAAAGTCCAAACCTAGTTTTATCATTAGGTTGTTGTTGTGCAATGCTATTATGCAATGCAATGCAGGTAATTTTAATTCAAACAAAGACCGCGTTGTTCCCGCCCCATTGGTCGTGCAATTTCACTACAACCATTATAAAAAAATCAAAAAATAAATGCCATTTTGTCTTCTTGTTGTTGTTGCTATTAAATTAGGTGTTTTTCGGACCTATACAATTTTGTACATGTTAAAAATTTTAAAAGAGTAAATTTATATAGAAACTTGTATATTTTATACTTTCAAAACTGAAATACTTAATTTTTCAATAAATAATTATTATTTTTAGGTTTCTTAACCTATATAAAATTACACATGATAGAAAAATCATTATATCATTGCTGTTTACTCGTTATGCTAACATGTTAATATTGGTACACTGTTGCTCTGTCCTGCAATATGCAACCTGCAGATACGATATGATTATCGACTACTGTGTCTGTCTCTTCTGTTATTTTCCTTTTCTACCGTTTTTTTGGTAATTGCTAGGTAGCTCCGACTCCCTATTGCGGCGGTGTTCATTCGCATTCGAACATAGACACATGTCTTGTTTATGTTTTTTTTTACAATTTTGCAATGATCATGATACAAGTACAAGTGACTTTTAATCCATTACGATAAAAATCACATATTTATAAATAATGAAATGATTTATGATATTTTATACTAATTTATGATTGATTGAGAATATAATTTTTTTTCACCAACTATATATATACCAATTCAATCTTTTTTTAAATATATACACACGAATTTTTTATACCACAAACAACATATTACGTAGATAATGGACTCGGATTTACTGAGTTCAAAAGTGATGAGGTGTACTTCACCATAAGAGGTAAAAAGTACTTGTAAAAAAAAAAAGGGGGTAAAAAGTTTTTGACTTATTAGTATCATTCTACATAACATCAAAATATATTTATATTATTTTTTTAAAATATATATTATAAAATATATTTTATTTTTATTTTATATTTTGATAATTTTATGATTTAGTTATACATCATCATCAAATTTATTTATGTTATTACATCAATATGTCAAGTCAACTTAATTCCATCTTGATATTATTAGATCATGGCCATGCACGATTTGTCTCAAGTAAACCACTGAATCAAAATATTAGGACAAGCTAAATTCGTCTTAATTTGTCCTCTTTAATTTGGAATCTAATGATCTGCATTCATAAAAAAAAAAATGCTAAAAATCTTCCGTAGTTAAATGAAGGTCACAGATAGTCAAAATCCACAACTAATAATAATTTCATATAAGTAACAAGTAATAGTTTCATACAGGCAATAATTGATTTTATTTTCTTTTCTTTTTTTATCACAAGGAAAGCAAAAACAAAAGCAAGAACTACAGCCTAATCCTGACTTGTGCTACAGCATCAGGCATCAGCTAATAAAGTAAAACTAAGCTGGGGAGGACAGGTAAGCCAAATCTTGAGAGAACGATCCACAGAAGCACCAAACTTTGCTAACCAATTTGCAACTTCATTGCCTTCTCGGAGGGTATGATGGAAGACAATGGTCTAAGAAAGAGAAGTCAATCTGAAAATATGATCAATAAGGGGACAATAAGGATGATGGGGAGGAGCTTCTTTAGCAATCAACTGTAAGGCCATACTAAAATCAGATTCCAACATTATGCCTCTATTCCCTGCCTTCCAAGCCAAATCCAAACCACCCGAAATAGCAGTTAACTCAGCATATAAATTAGAGGCTATGCCACATGAACCTGAGAACCATCCTCCGATCCGGTTCGTCATCAAGCCACCAGAACCAGCTCTGTCTGTGTGAAGGGTATAGAAGCTAACTGACAGTTATGTCAGTTAGCCAGTGTAGTTAGATTACAGCTAGTGGTTAGAATCAGTTGTACTCTGTTAAGAGAATGTTAGCTAAAGCTCACACTATATAATGAGCTCAATGTATTAGTTCTATACAATGAACTCAATACAGATCATTTGATACACTTTGATAACTTCCTTTTCTCCTTTGAGCCTTTCCTTTTCTTGCTGCTTCTGATACCTTTATGGTATCAGAGCTCAAGATCCTGAAATGGCTTCCGCGTCCACTCAATCTTCTTCTTCCTCGCTTCCTAGCTCCATGTCTATGATTCAAATCTCAGTGAAGTTGGATGATGACAATTTTTTGACCTGGAAAATGCAGGCCATGGGTACAATAAAAGCCCACAAACTCCAGAAGTACATTTCAGAAGCAGATTCAGGAGGCATGCCACGAAGATTCTTGAATGATTAAGATCGAGTTCTTGGGAAAGTGAATCCAGATTATGAAACTTGGGAACAACAAGATTCATATGTCTTCACTTGGCTTCTTGCATCGATGTCTCAAATCCTACACACAAGAATGGTAGGTTGTGAGTATGCATACCAGATATGGAAGAAATTGCAAGTCCACTTTGCTACACAGACTCGAGCAAGAGTGAGCCAGCTGAAAACACAGCTAAGAACCATCAAGAAGACAAGCAGCATGAATGAATTTCTTTTGGCCATCAAAAAGGTTGCTGATACCCTGATTGCAGTAGGTTCCCTAATCAATGATCAAGAGCATATTCAAGTGATTCTTGGTGGACTACCTTCAGAGTATGATTCCATAGTTACCTCAATCATCTCAAGAACTAATGCCTACTCCATCTCAGAAATAGAAGCATTATTGCTCACAATGGAGGAAAGAGTTGAAAAACAAAAGATGAACTCTGCTGATGCCTTTTCAATGCAGCCTTTATAGGCCAATCTGGTTCAGAATCACAACTATGGCAGAGAGTCCAATACTTCCCAATTACAGTTCAAATCGTGGTAGGTCTTCAAACTACAGAGGCAATTACAGAGGTAGAGGTAGAAATTCCTCAAGAGATGGAGGAAGACAATCCTTCAATAAACCTCAATGTCAAATATGTGAAAGATATGGTCATCTTGCCCTCAATTTTTGGTACAGGTATGACAAGAACAATCAATATTCCAGTGGAAATAGCCAAGGAAGAGCCATGTTGGCTGAAAACACAAATGGTGACAGTTCATGTATGCTGGCAGTGCCTGAAACCCTGTATGATCCTGCTTGGTACCCAGATTCGGGTGCAACAAATCATCTTACTCCAAATTATACAAATATGATGCACAAAACAGGTGGTGATAAAAGAATCAAAATGGCGGATGACAACTCCACTCCTATAGAACATATTGGTAACTCAGTCTTCTTCTCTCAAAAGTCTATTAAGCCCTTATTCTTGAATAATTTGATGCATGATTCTCATGTTTCCAGAAATCTGTTAAGTGTATCTCAATTTGCTAGAGATAACAAAGTATTTTTCGAATTTCACCCTAATGTGTGCTATGTTAAATGTTAGGAAACTAATCAAATCATTCTTAAAGGGAAGCTAAGACATGGACTTTATCCTTTTGACAGCATCCACATTCCTAATTCAAACACAAATCATGTGAATAAGCTGTGTAATCTAGCCACTACTTGTAATTCTTCTATTTCTGTTAGTGACATGTCCAATTGACATGCTAGGCTAGGGCATCCCTCCCCCAAAATAGTTAAACTTGTACTCCAAAGTTGTAATCTTGTTCCTGATATCAATAAAATTCCTAATGTTTGTAAAGCTTGTAGTCTTGGCATATCTCACAAGTTACGTTTTCATGATTCCACAACTGTCTATGATACACCTTTGCTATTAATATACACAGACATATGGGGTCTTGGCCCTTTGCCTTCTTCAAATGGCAGCAGATATTACATCCATTTCATTGATGCTTATAGTAAATTCACTTGTATATACCTCTTGCAGAATAAGTTTCAAGCCTTGCAATCTTTTATTCATTTCAAAACCCTTATTGAAAAACAAACAGGTTTCTCAATCAAAGCATTACAGTCAGACAATGGTAAGGAGTATGTAGCCTTATCTAAGTTTCTTGATGCCAATGGCATTCAACAAAGATTCAGTTATCCCTATACTCATGAGCAAAATGGCTCAGCTGAGAGAAAGCATAGGCACATCACTGAGATGGGTCTCTCCTTGTTAGCTCATGCTTCCTTACCTCTTAAATTTTGGGGAGAGGCATTTAACACTGCTGTTCACCTAATTAACTACCTACCTATTCCTAATCTAGCCAATAAAAGTCTATTGGAACTTCTGTTTAATCAAAAACCAGATTACAAGTTCTTAAAAGTGTGCTGTCTATGTTTCCCTTACACTAGACCTTACAACAAGCATAAAATGCAATTCAGGTCTGAGGAGTGTATTTTCCTAGGATACAGTCATAAGCATAAAGGATAAGAATATCTGTGTTTAGCTTCAACTGCCAAAACCTATATAGCAAGACATGTTGTTTTTGATGAAAATCAGTTCCCATTCAAAACGAATCCAAACTTCTTGAACCAAAATCATACATCTCAGCATACTAGTCATGTAACTTATACACCATCTATTCTTGTATTAGTTTCAATTCCTGTTATATCTTGCAATAACAGATTCTCTCCTTTGCAATGTGATTTTGACCACCAAAATGAGTCACAATCACCTGCAGGTCCCTCACTTACCATTTCAGAACCACCACCTGCCAATGATTCAACTATCACCACCACTGTACCAGCACCAATTGCATCAGACACTATAGTCAATTCTCACCCCATGGTCACCAGAAATAAAGTTGGAATCATAAGACCAAAAGTGTATTTGGCTAGCTCAGCAATGTAGACCTTACTATGACCGAACCAAAACCAGTCAAAACAGCACTAGCAAGTCCTCACTGGAAGCAGGCTATGCAACAAGAATTTGATGCACTCATCAAGATAAACACCTGGACTCTTACACAATTGCCTCCTAATAGAAATCCCATAGGCTGTAAATGGGTATTCATATTAAAAAGAAAGGCTGATGGCTCTATAAACAAGTATAAGGCAAGGTTAGTGGCCACGGGGTTCCACCTGCGGCATGGATTCGACTTCTTTGAAACCTTTAGTCCAGTAGTGAAACCAACAACAGTGAGAGTGATCCTTACCTTGGCACTAACAAATAATTGGCCAATTCGCCAAATTGACATAAACAATGCCTTTTTGAATGGTGATCTAGATGAAGAGGTGTTCATGGTGCAACCTCAAGGATTTGTCCAAGGTGATGGAAGCTTGGTACGCAAGCTCAACAAGGCCCTCTATGGCCTAAAACAGGTACCCCGAGCCTGGTTCCACAAATTTCACAGTTTCCTACTTGAACTTGGTTTCACCTCATCAAAGTGTGACAATTCATTATTTGTCAAAGTCTCAGGGGCTATCACTGTGCTAATACTGGTTTATGTAGATGATATATTGATCACAAGCAATTCTGCTGCTACCATTGCTGATCTAGTTGCAACTCTAAACTATAAATTTCCCCTTAAGGATTTAGGTAGCCTCAACTACTTTCTTGGAATCCAAGCACACAGGTCTGCTAACTCAGTGTGCCTAACACAAACAAAATACATTACTGATCTACTTCAGAAAGCTAACTTGCATGATGCAAAGGCCATGAAAACTCCTATGGTGACTCGACTCAAACTCTCTGCTCTTGATAGCCCTGCAGCTGAAGATGCCTGCTTGTACAGATCAATAGTAGGTGCCCTTCAATACATTACAGTCACAAGACCAGACATTTCATTTGCTGTGAATAAAGTCTGTCAGTTTATGCATGATCCTAAAGACTCTCACTGTGAAGAGAATCTTGAGATATCTAAGTGGCACCTCTACATATGGCATCACTCTCACAAGGTCATCAAACCTCAACCTAACAGCTTTCTGTGATGCTGACTGGGGTTCTGATCCAGATGACAGGAAATCAACAGCTGGCTACTGTGTATTTCTTGGCTCAAATCCAGTATCATGGTCCTCTAAGAAACAACATGTAGTATCAAGGTCAAGTATTGAGGCCGAATACAGGAGCTTAGCTGTTGTTACTGCAGAGTCAATCTGGCTAAAATCTCTGCTATACGAGCTCCATTACTCCCCAACTCAGCCTCCTCAAGTATATTGTGATAACCTGAGTGCAGTGCTGCTAGCTGCAAATCCTTTCTTACACTCAAGAACAAAACACTTTGAACTAGACCTATACTTTGTAAGAGAAAAGATTCAGGACAAGGAACTTCTGGTTTCACACATTCCCTCATTGGAACAGACAGCTGATAACCTCACCAAGCCTATGACACACACCATATTTGAAAATTGTAGAGTCAAACTCGGGGTGTTTGATTCCACACCCATGAGTTTGCAGGGGGATGTGAAGCGTATAGAAGCTAACTGACAGTTATGTCAGTTAACCAGTGTAGTTAGATTACAGTTAGATTACAGTTAGTGGTTAGAATCAGTTGTGTTCTGTTAAGAGATTGTTAGCTAAAGCTCACACTATATAATGAGCTCAATGTATCATTTCTATACAATGAATTCTATACAGATCATTTGATACACTTTGATAACTTCATTTTCTCCTTTGAGCCTTTCCTTCTCTTGCTGCTTTTGATACTTTTAGCCTGGATTACCAAGAGAGCTGCCATCAACATTTATCTTAGTGGAATTACCAACGGGAGGAGACTAGGTGACCTCTCTCGGTTTGTTGTACTTCACTGAACTACCAAAAGCCTTAATTAACAACTCATGAAAAGAGTGAACGTGGTTTATCATGGACCATTCCTGCCAACAATGATCATTAAAAACTAGGGGTGTTCACAGATCGGTTTGGATCGATTTTGAGGGAAAAAGTCATCCTATCCAAAGATTTAAATGACATGTGTTTCGGTTCGGTTTGAATTGTCTCCTTAAAAAAATCTGATCCGATCTGATTCGATTAAATGCGATTTGGATTGGATCGGTTGATTCAGTTTTTATCGACATATCATACATATTTATATCAAATCAAAGAATCAAAATTACAAGCTAAATTAAACAAAATCTTAAACATGTATATACTTGTTGATACATTCATGTGATAAAATTTCATAAAATATGTATAAAATAAATAAATATCATTTTCAACTAGTTTCAAAACATCTTTTATTTATGTTTAAAATATCATAAATAACAAAAAACTATGTCAAAAAAAACTAGTAAGCATTATTAGGAAAAAACCAACAAATAAAAAATTAATAATGCAAAAAATAGAATAAACATATATTAAATTTTTTTATATATGTGGTTTGATTTGGAGTGGTTTAGTTTTAAAAAATGTTTCTAAAATTCGATCCGATCCGATCGATTTTCACAAATCATCCAGAAAAATCCAATCGACATCGGTTTTATTCAGTTTTCGGTTTTTTGGATCGATTTTCGATTTTATTTTGGCTCAGTTTGGACATGAACACCCTTATCCCAAATAGCAACAGCTTTTTGACAATCTCGAAGAGTATGAAGTAAAGTATCCTGAGTAGCACCACATCTTTGGCAAGTGGCATCAAAGGAAAGATGTCTAGAAACTCTGAGAACATTTGTAGGCAGGCTATTATGCAGACAAAGCCAGATAAAATATGTAACACCCTGATTTTCACTGCTTTCTAACATCGGTAATAAATATATAAATAATTATATTTTTATCCGAGACTTAGGAAATGATTTTTGATAAACCAATGTCATTTACATGATATATTTGATATCATAAGGTTACGATGAAATTTTGGGTTGAAAATTCAGACGGAGCCCGATCTGCGTTTTTCACTGACAGTAAAAGTTTACTGCTCAGAAAACCTAATTTTAATTCGTGAACGAGATGAAAAATATTTTTATCATATTTACTACGATATTGGAAGTTTTAAAAATTTTGTGTAAAAATAAAATATTATATTTGCTGCAGGCGAAAACGTCGAAATATCTCTAGGAAAACCTGAATCAGATAAACCAGGGGGTCATCAACGGAGCTGAGATGACTGATGTAACTGATGTGACGAGCATTTATGGTGATCCTATCCGAATCATAATGGTCATAATGGCACATAAATGCCATTAGATATTTTTATGGTGAAATGACCATTTTACCCTTGGTTTCCTATGGAAATTACAAGGCTTGCCATTGAAATTTTGAGACCATTTTACCCTCCCCTACACGGCTCTAACCCTTTTTCCCTACACTTAGGCAATATTTCAACTCACTTATATCATCTTCATGAATCAAGACTCTTTTCTCTCAAAACCCATAATCGGGAATCAGGTACGTTTGTGCAGAGATATATCGGGAAACAGAACGATAAGCCATCTATGATGACTCAAGAGGAATGAATCATCATGGTGATAATTTACTCTACTCAGACAAAGAAAATATCTAGATATTTTGAACATTAACCTAACCTACGTCTGGTTAAATCTAACCGAGGTTAACTAACCATGATTTGCAACACAAAATATCTTCTCCCTAATATGTGGTATAGGAGGCGACCACACCACCTAAACACCCTTATCCGCATCATTTGTAAGGCCCTAAGGCTGCCCACCCTTGTCCATTTGTAGCCAAGTATCATCTCCCATTTCAACCACAAAATCTATAAGGCTACATGGCTTACTTTCCTACCACATATCATCATTTAATTTCATTTAACATAAGAATCCTTTTGTTCATTCTCCTCTTCTCCTTTGTTTGTGCGCCAGCCTTCATTCCTCCTCCCAAAACCATTTTCTCTTCATCATTCATCAAGAACACCAAGAACACTAAGACAAACTCTCCTTACTCACCCGAAAGTTCATCGAAGTTCTGACCTTTTTATGTTCTGCAACTCGAGGAACTTTATACATGAAAGTTGTTCCTCTTTCTCTCTTCTTTCCAACGAGCTAAATATCATAAAAACTGGATGAGTATTTTGAGAGATATGCCCAAATTACCAACACAGCTCGAAATCCACAGCACCATACTAGAACAGCGGAAAGAAGGCTCTTTTCTTCCATGATCCGATCTGAATCAAACCAAACCTTCAACATCAAAGTTGTTCCTCTTCTTCTTACCTTTCCAACAAGCTAAATTTCGTAATTTTCAGATGAGTGAATTGTGAGATACACTCATAAAACCACCACATTCTCAAAGTTGTCGCAAAAGCTTCCATTTCTAATTTAGCTTGATTTGATCACTCTCTTCATTTCTTCAATCAACAAGAGGTAAAACCCCATCTATCTTGATCATGTTGTCTTCTCATTCATTTATTTTATAAGTTTATGCCATGAATCATCATCATCCAATTTCATGAAGATTTCTTCAAAAGTCTCTAGAAAATTGTAGAAAAATCCATTTGATTTTAAACCAATTTCTATGAACTCACTATGATCTCTATATTCATGATCCAAGAGCATGAATCAAGAGAAAATTTCTTTCCTATTCTTCCATAGTGGGCTGAATCTAAGTCTTAGAGAGACTAGATGAGTTTGTTTCAATTTCTATGATTTAACACTTGATTTCATCTCTCTAATACCTATGATTATTGAATCCAAGAGATGGAAATCAAGTGAAATTCCTAACTCAAATTTGTTGTCAAGGCCGAAGCCCTAACTCATTGAGTTAGATGAGTTTTTGTTCAAGTTCTTGGTTTATGATCATTGATCATGTCTTCATCATGTTTAAGGATCATTAATCCATGAGTTAGAAAATTTTTAAACATCCTTAGCCTAATCACTTGAGTAGGCCAAAACTTAGCCATAGGGATTAGATTGATTTTTGTTGTTTCATTTGTTGTGAAGGACAAATCGTTGTTTGATTATCCTGAGTGTGCGAAGGAAACAGAGATCGAATCGGAAAATAGTTCGTGAAAATGAAGACTTGAATCTTCAAGAGGTAAGGGGAGACAGCCTGAGGAGTTTAAGATAATCGTATGCTATTTTGTTGAGTCGTCTGTGAATTATCTGTAATGATTTTCTGTGATTTTTGAATTGTTTGTTGTTTAAGTGATTTTATGCTTACTTGATTTTTTGTGCTATGTTGATTTACATGATTATAATTGAATTGTTAAATTATAATTGTGATGCATGCCATGACTTGAATGTATGCCATGCTATATTGAGATGAAATTATCTGCTGTTGAGTGTTGGATTGAGAAACCTGACATTGGTCAGTGTTTAATTTAATTTGAAGATAAAAGCTTGATAAGCTTAGATAATTAATCAGAGTGATTAATTTATGAGAATTTGAGAAAAATGTGGAAAAATATTTTTGTGGAAAATGTGTCTTTAAAGTGACAGTAAGGGCGAAACTCTGAAAATTTTTACAGGCGCTAGTTTTTCCAAAATAAATTCAACTTTATTATAAAATGTTATTTGAAGTGATTAAATTACGAAAATAACGTAATATAGCAGTCAGAACAATTACTTCTGACAGAAAAGTTATTGAAGTTATAAAAATATTTTTATGAGAAATTTTGACAAAGATTTTATTTATGAAATTTTATTTAGTAAGGACTTTTTGAAAGTTGACTTTTATTGAGAACCATTTTCAGAAATAAAGTGAGTGGAAAGAAAAGTATTTATCAATGATTTTTATGTTTTATCAATGTTTTAACATAAAAGAATTTCTGTAAGAGGATTTTCATTTAGTGAAATTATTCCGTTAAACTTGGATAAGTTTTCGGAGATTTGTTTTGTATTTGTTTTTCACTGAGCGAAATGTTTTACAAAGGATAAACGAACCTAGGAACCGAGACGTCAGGGTTCTAGTGTTCTGTGGACACGTAGATCAGGGATCTGTGTCATTGGACTGAGGGTCCTGCAATGGTTTTGTGGACTGTGTGTCCTAAACTTGATGTGGAAAATGTGAGTTCCATATCCGCAAGCCTAAGACTGGTGCATCAGTTTAGAGCTTTACGATCGAGCACTCGGACTGTGTGTCCTGTGTTGAGTTTGAAACATTTGGACTGCGTGTCCTGTGTTTGTTTAAAGTGAAAAGTCTTAATATAAAATTAAGCATGGTCGTAAGCTTTGGGCTTCGACAAGGAAATATTATTATGACAAAGAAAACAAAACGAGAATAAAAGTTTTTCTCATGCATTTTTGGCAGACGTGCCATGTGTTATGATCATTGAGTCCTGAGTGGATCAATGTATCTGTTATGGATTATGTTTCCATTTGAATCATTGGGTTTCTGTGTGAACCAATGTATTTTACTGGGCTGAATGTCCAACTTTATGCGATAACTATTGAGATTCTGAGTGATGCAATAGGTTATGGACAATAAACTCCATTATTCGCAGTGACCATTGGGTTCTATATGTATAGACCAATGAGTTACATTTTTTAATAATAACCTTGGTACATTGGAGAGTTGCCAGTGTGTTATATGTTCTCTTGGGCATTGTTTTATTTCGTTTTTACAATGTGCCATGTGCGAGCTTGATCTGCTCAAAACGAAACAGAAAGTTGTGGGATCTCCGGAGATTAGGTATCAAATTTGAGCCTGAATATTGAAGTGTCATGCATTTTTATAAAATGACGATGACTGTTGGGTATGAAACCCTTTTTGATAGAATTATTCTGTTGTTTGAATAATTTCTTTATATACTGTGAAATCTGATATATGTTGTTTTGTGTGTCGCGCATGCGGTTGTCTTATCAAAACTCATATATTGGTATCTCACCCTTGCATATTTGTTTGTTGTTTCCTCTACTGTGTGAAAAATATATTTGAATATAGATGAATTCCGAGGAGACGAATCTGTCGTACTCAAGGATCATATCGTTGACCTGTGTAAATGCCGACAAGAATGAGGCTTGGGTGATCAATACTGGAGCTCGGAGTGCCACTTACACAGGACCGGTTTGGATCGTTGACAGTACAAATTCAGGATCTACATGATGTACGTATCAGAGGTTGACGGTAGAGATACCCTTACCACCTCTCTGGTTATTTACCAGTTTTCTTGCCGATCAGGAACTGTTAAGTTCTGATACTTCCATAGTTCCGGAAGTAGAGATATCCTCATTGGATATCCCGATAGGAAGGGAAAACCAGGGTGGTCTTCCCAACCGCGATTAGTAGTATTGACCAGCTATAGGACTTTTTGTGAAGTAGTGGTACTTTGTTAGTCTTGATGTTTGGCTATTGAGAGTCATCCTTTTGAGTTGTGATTCCAGATTACCGCTACGTTATAATTATGTCTTTATTTGCTTATGTTATAATTTTGGGAGATGACCTATTATGTGAGGTCTAAGTGTAAAACTTTTATAATACCTATATATATGATATATAGTTGTATATTATGTTGATAGTGTTTGATTGTATATGGAGTAAAAGAAAAAAAAAATTATCACCATTTTTGAATGAGGATAAGTAATTAGAAGATATTATTTTCCGAAAGCAACCAACAATATTTTATTGGGTATATTTTCGCAACAAGTTACTTAAATGTGATACCCTGGGAATGGGGTGTCGCAAAATACTTCATATTTTCTGGAATTTGAAGCTTCTAAATCCAACTCACATCAGCATTCCCTCTATTTGAATTACCATTTTTAACTCTAGCCACATATAACCACTGTTGGCAGTATAAGAACCCAAATCAGAACCACCCCAAATAAAAATGTCCTTTGAAATTTTCCTTTCTTTCCCTTTATTATATGTTGCCTTAACCTCTCAAAGTCTCAAACCCATTCTTCCTTTAGTTCCCTCTCTCGCTCTCTCAAGTATCATATTTGTTCTTCGTCATTATATATTTATCAGTTTCTTATTATTTTGCAATATATAAGGAATATGACTGATAGTTTCTTCGCGAGCCTAAGTATTTATTTATGAATGATTTACACGAGCCTATAAATTTGTTTAAATTTGAACTTTGAATGCTATTTTGATTTTTTTTTTTTTTGCAAACTTATATCTTAGTTATTTTGATGGTCAAAATTAGTAATCCAATCCAATCCAATCAATTTAGATTGATTCGGTATTGATATTGGAATCGGTGAAATCCAAAACAAACTACAACTAGTTAATATATTTAGATCGGATGATTTTATACCTTAAAGACGATCTAAACCAAATCGTGAGTTTTAAAAACAATGAAAAATAATAAAGTTAATCGTATTCAATATAATTAATTTTACATTTGTATATGTTTTTTGGTCTGAGATCCATGGTATTGAGCCGAAAAGATTCATTTAAAGAGACAAAGAGAACTTGTTTAAGGGGAATCAAACTCCTTGTCGCTTGAACCAGTAGGCATTGTTGTTTTAAATTTGTATTTGATGAGGTTTAATGATACACAAATTAATAGAATACATTAGATAGAATTTGGATATAATTCAAATAGATTTAAAGATTGTTGTACAATGCGATAAGGTAGTAAAATGCTTATTCATTTTTGTATTTTTTAATCAAGTTTTTCTTTGTTTAATTTTATTCGACAACGTTAGATTAATTATACTATCATGACTATAAGTCTTTTCCAACAATTATTTTTTTCATTAATTGTCAAACTAATTCCTATTCAAAAACAGTAACATTAAAACTGATTCCTATTCAAGTGTCAACCAAATGGTGCTTTTCATGAATTTTGAACCCTGCAGTACAAGTAAAATCTACCAAAAAAATATTTTTATACTTCTTTGTTCCTTCCTTCAAGACATAGGTAAGTCTCAAATAGCTCTATTTAATCTCTAAGAGCAAGTAATTAACAACGACATTTATTTTCTTTAACAATGTTGATATGCTGCAATGATGACAATACAATTAACGATGAAAAGCATTTTGCTTTTATATATAGAGCACCAAAAACATATTTTACCTTTATAATATATATATATATATATATATATATATATATATATAGTTATAGTTATGTGTTTTCATTCCTATTCAATACAAGTAACAAAGACATATATGACTTTGTATTTTAATCTAGACCATTTAAAGTTGGATTCAATGATCTAATATTCTCACTTTCATATAAAAAAGACCCTCTCACTTGATAGGATTATCCTATTAAGTGAGAGGGCATTTTTTAATGTGAGAGTGAGAGGAATAAATAATAGTCATTAGATCAAACAATGAATGGTCAAGATTAAAACATAAAGTTATGTGACTTTTTTAAGTGATCATGTGATTATTAAATAACTTTCAATCTTAACTATCCATGTATGGTTGTATGACCAAGATTTATCCCTCTCACTCTTATATAAGAAAAGCCTTCTCACTAGATATAGCCCACATATATATATATATGGGCTATATATATATATATATATATATATATATTAGGTGAGGACTCTATCTTATTGTGAGAAATGACAACTATCGATGAGAGCCATTAGATTACGCTAAAAAGAAATTAACGGACCAGATTATAGATGATATTTAATTTTCTTTATTACAATTAATCTTCTCTCGTTTATTTTATGAAATAACGGTCGCTTTTAAGAGATATTAATTGGAAGATATATTAAACGATTTGAATTGATATCGTCTTCTCTCTCCCTTTCACCCCTACAATTAGTCTAGAAACACCATAGTCCATAACCACGTAGCACCCCTACAATCATCAAATCATGGCTAACCCCATGATTCAGCACCTGAAAGAAACCCCATTCTCTACACGCCTTATAAACAAGCTGGAGTGTCTCCTCCCTCAGTTTATGGTCATCACCAAGGCTTTTAAAACTGGACCTGTCATTGAACAGGTGAAGGCACCTGTTCAAGGTTTAATGGTTCAACTGTAGTTGAACCGTGGTCGAACCGTTTATAATTAAATTTATATTTTTAATATTATATGATATATTTAATAAAAATATAATATAATATACTAATAAAATTCTCTATTGTTAGCACAAGTTCGAAAATGGCCAACATAAATACACAAGCCCAATGATAAATAAATATACACAACATAAATACTAATAAATAATATTAAATACACACAGCATAAATGGCCAAACATTAATGCACAAGCCCAATGGCCCAAATAAAAAGAGGCTGAATATCCAATATTAGCCCAATTTTAACAATACTAACGCTGCCCCTTGTGATTCAATAATAACCCTAATACTATATAGTATCAGCCTCCCTCATCTTCCCTTTGAAAATGCTGCCGTTGAAGTTCGATTAAGGATTAAGTATAATGATGTCCCCGAAGTTCGACCCCTTTATGTAACCGGCGAAGAAGAAGATGGCACCTTCCCCTCATCGTCGTTTTGCAGCAGCAGCCGTGGAGGAGGCGGAGCGCACGATCTCTATAGCAGCAGCAACTCGTTGCCGTTTTCAGCTGCAGTCGTGGAGGAGTCAGTAGCAGTGTCGGCTATGGAATTGGAGCAGGAAGACGATCTAACATCAAAAGGGCAGTGAACCCTTAAATGTGAATATAAAAAGGATGTCTTTTCATTTTTTTCCAGTTTTTTTTTATAAAAAAAAAATGAGAGAACCGGTCCGGACCGATCTCCAATCGGTTCTGACCGGTTTTACCGGTTTTGAACTGGTTCAACGATTCTTACACCGGTTCTATAGAAGGCCAGATCCAGGGGTTAACCGAACCGTCTTGGTGCCCGGTTCCCAGTGGGACTGGTCGAACCGGCCAGTCCGGTCTGGTTTTGACTACCTTGGTCATCACCATAGAGGTGTTGCATATCAATGACTGGGATATTGATGTCCTCAACTTGATAAGAAAAGTTTTTTGGAGCAAAAGTGTTGGTCATCACCATAGAGGTATTATGGTGTTTCTGACTGATTGTAAAGGTGAAAGGGAGAGAGAAGAGGATATCGATTGAAATCATTTAATATCTTCCAATTAATATCTCTTAAAAGCCACAGTTATTTCATACTAGTAAAATAAAGGAAAGAAGATTAATTGTAATAAAGAAAATTAAATATCATCTATAATCTAGTCCGTTAATATCTTTTAAGTGTAATCTAATGGCTCTCATCGATAGTTCTCATTTCTCATAATAAGACAGAGTTCTCACCTGATACACTCCCATATATATAGTGTATCAGGTGAGAACTCCTCCTTATTATAAGAAATGAGAACTATTAATAAGAGCCATTAGATCACAATTAAAAAGAATTAACGGACCATATTATAAGTGACATTAAAAAATCATGTGACCTCTTCTTGTAACACCCCGATTTTCTGCTTTCTAATATCGGTATAAATATAAATAAACGTTTATATTTTTATCTGAAACTTAGAAAATGATTTTGGGAAAACTAAAGTCATATTCATATCATACTTATTTTTATAAGTATACGGTTAAATTTTCGGTTGAAAATTCAGACGGAACCCGGTCCGCGTTTTCACTGACAGTAAGATTTTACTGATCAGAAAACCTAATTTTGACCCGAGAACGAAATGAATAAATTTTATATTATTTGGCAATTGGAGCCTGATCAGCTCATTTACTTGATGGTTGGAGCTCCGGAGATTAGGTCTCAAAGTTAGTTGATGTTATTGAAGTGTCATGGTTTTTAAAACGGTTACGACTGTCGGGTATGAAACCCTCTGATAAATATATTGTTTATCTTTGTATATTCATGTTAAATGTTATTAAATGTTATTTGTGAGTCGTACATGTGGTTATCGTTTTAAAATCCATATATTGGAACTCACCCTTACAATATATCAGGTTTTATTTGTTATTGCTGCTGTACCTTGGTACTGCAAGTAGATGGTGCAGAGGAAGTCTTAACTTCAGTCGAGGATACTAGTCTCGATCCTTGCAGAGGTTGGTAATAGTGGTGAGAACTACAGAGTTCTTCCAGTCAGTATTTTGTAGAGCGACCAGCTTAGGATTTTCTTGGGTTGTATGTTTAAAAAGGGCGGTGAATGTGGTGTTATATTTTAGTCTTTGGTTTATTTTCTCTCCTTTGAAAACTGAAACTCTTGAGAAGAATTGTATGTCGTGACGACTTTGTTATGTATAGGATTTACTACTTTAATGTGTGTGCACCTTGGTTTTGTTTTTAGAGCTGTCCGTTCAAGAAAATAATTTTTATACCCAGATTTTCCGACATCAAAATAGATCAATTTCCGAAAGCAACTAGCAAAATTCTTTTTAATTTATTTCCCAAGTTTTATATATAGTAATGCCGAAGGGGGGTGTTACACTTCTCCTTCCTCCCCTCCTCTAGAATGCACTAGTAACCTTGCTCTGGAGCGATTAGAAGAGGTTGGTACTCATCTGCCTCTGAAATCACTTTTATCACATTTGGCAACGACAAATGACGGTCAGGATTTACGTGGTTCTAGTGTTTCAATCAGGACTTACGAAAACACTACCTGTTGAAGAAAAACAAAACATACACATAATATTCTTGACCTGAATTCGACCCGCCAAATAGCTCAGAACCATTGAGGACAGACTCATTTCCATGGGCAGGTAGAATTGGAACATAATCACATAGATCATGCCACGCAAATCCATTATTGTAGCTTCTGAATTACATAATAATCAAATAAGATAAGGAGAAAACTGAATACAAACAATTCGATGCTTATACCTTGATTGGGAAAGGGGAGGGGGGGAAGGAGAAGAGGTTAGAGGTCATATATATATATATAGTCTAAAAGACTCCATTCAGCACATATATCAAAAAAAAAGTTAGCACATATATTAAAAGTTAACTACCAACAATTTTAATATAATTTTATCGAACAAACAACATAATTGAGGTAGCAGTATACACTGCATCTTACATTCATTCTCAATTCTTGAAGCCAAACCTTATTATATACTAAATATTGATCTCAATGCCTTAACTATACATTGTTGACAATGATTTAAATTAATTTTACTGGTTTTTTTATTGCAACATATTTTGATTTTCATTTTGTTTCGACCGGCAGAACGAATATCTTATTCAATATATGTGATAATACCATCATTGAATATCATCTAGAGTAAGTAATGATACCCTAGTATATTGTCTACCTTAGATGCCTCCGGTGCTTAGCACCTTGAGAGCGGTTTTATAGGCCATGAAGGAGCAGGGTCGACGTGATTCAGTTGAGGTAGGTCCTCCTTTGTTAGCGAGATTCATGGGTGTCAGCCGCTATGAGCATTGCCTTACGTGTCCTCTTCTAGAAGGTGCTCTTCATGACGTGGTATGGGTGACCGAGTTGTGTAGCTTAGGACCGACCGAGCTGCATAGTTCAAGTTGTTCCTTGGCTTTATGATCTCGAGCCCGAGGTCTTGAACCAAAAGCTCGGGGCTGAGGTGTCTAATCATGAGCTTGGGTTCCCTTGTCTTTATGTGCTCGGAGTTCGTTCCTTGCTGGGAAAAGGTCTTCATACTTGATTGGTCGAGCTTTGAGTATAGAACTCGGGGACCGAGGTCCTCGAATAAGAAGTCGGGGCCGAGTTGCTTGTCTTTTAGCTTTATGAACTTGGGAACCGAGGTCTTAGGACCAAGAGGTTGAGAGTCAAGATGTCTGGTCCTGAGCTTGGATTCATGGGCTCGTTGGGCCCTCTGCTTGGGCTTTGGCCAAATCCGGTGAAAACAAGAGTCCCTCAAGCATCGAGTCGTGTTCGACAAAGAGGCTTTGTATTGCTCCTTGGTAATTTCTCTTTATCAATTAATTGCCTTTAGTTGGGGTCAACCCTCCGGTCAGAATATCCGAAGTCTAAACTTTAGTGGGAATAATTTATTCTCTTATATTCATGGGTTACATAAAAGGATTGAGCCAATATTGACGACCAAAAAGAAAAGGAATAAAGAAAAATTAAAAAGAACAAGAGTGACGAAAGTTTTTTGAATTAGGTGTGAATTTCTTTTATGTTATGCAGCATTAAAAAAAAAAAAAAAGTATTTCAAATGAGAAGTTATAATAATTTTTTTTTTAATCCTAAAATCTGCAATATGAGGAGAGTTTATCTAACAATCACCAATGGTCCAAAAGTTAGTCACATAACATATTTATATGGACACATCATTTAAAGATAAAAAATGAAAATAACTATTTTATCTTTATTGGGAACCTCATTGCTTGTAGGGAATTTTTAATTTAATATTGGTATTTTTTTTTTTTCGCATCGTAAATGGAGAGAACCTCCTCACACACACTATAAACAATTTTAAAGAAATTTAAAATATCATCTTTATTTGGAAGTTTGTGTGTAAGAAAATGTAAGCTATTTCTTCTTATTTAATTTATATTTAAGAATTTTCCCCTTTTTTCTAAGTGAGTAGAAGAATTTCATCCTAATAGAAAACATTTTCTCTTTATTCCGTTCTTTTCCCCTAAATTAAATCTTATAGACAACATCTGGAAAAAAAAAAAAAAAAACTTCTAAACAAAGTTTTTTTTTTTTTAATAGGCAAACGTTAGTAATTAGCTTTTATGTTAATTTTTCTCCTTTGCTAAGGTTTGAATCTTGGACCTCCTAAGCTCCTACTCCCTCAACTCTTTTTTACCCTTAGATCAAGTTAATTTATGTGAAAAGTAAGCAAGTAAGAATATATTTATCTTAAATCGCTAGTTATTAAGGATAAATATATACATCATTACTTGCTCATCACTTTTCAGTTTTCGCACAAATTTCCTCTAGAGGAACTTTATCCACTTCTTAGATGGTTAAGTAATAATTTGATCCTTATAGGTGACACGGGTTCTTCATTTAGTCTCTATATATAAAAAAAATTATTAAAAAAGTTCTCATACGTGCAATCATTACCCATTTGGTCCCTCCTGTTATCCTGCCGACTATAATGATCCATTAACTCCTACACATAGGGACTAAATGAATAATTCATGCCATATATAGCAACCAAATTAATACTTTAACTTAAATTATTGGGTCTCTATACGTGACAGAGATTCTTTATTTAGTCTCCATATGTAACTATAGGAGTTAACTGATCATTAGAGACGACAGGATAACGGAAGGGATCAAATAGATAACATTGTATGTATAAAGACTTTTTTAATAATTTTTTTTTATGTATATAGACTAAATAAAGAATTCATATCATCACCTACCAACATGTGGTTGGTCCAAGTGGTAAAGGGCCTGGACACCTTAAGCAAGTTGGGAGGGGAGAATCCACCTTGTGTGCCCAACAGGTTCCCCATTGAAGATTAATCACTACTAATAGTGATGGATACTTTGTACTGATATCATGGTTAAAAAAAATAAAAAAAAATCATATCACCTATAAGAACTAGATTATTACTTCAACGTAGTTTTTTCGTTTTTCTCCTATAACGTTCCACTCAGACATAGCAATACAACATCAGTTTGTTTTGGCGTTGTCTATAAAACTCCAGTACAAACTCGGAGTTTCAGTCCACACTGAAAAATAATCGTTGATATAATATTATAATAAAGCGACGGTCCAGATCTATTACTCTTTTTTACAGGGAACTTGTTTAACCAATTTGCTTTTATATTTTTTTTTTTACTTCTGAAACACCAAAAATCATCATCTTCCCCATGGAAAGAACTTGCCGCCCTCTCAGTCACCCTCTTCATCCTCACCGGCGCCGTCATGAATTCTTCACCTGTGGAAGGTGCCCTTAGACCTTGCCGGAAGCTTCTCCCCTAAGTCGACAACGTCAATATCGCGAAACACAGCTCGGTCTTGTTCGGATTTTTTCACCGCGCCGGCGTCATTCTTCTGGCTATATTCCGACGAAGGCAAGCTCGCGATCCTCTGAAGCTCGCTGGAGATGTGGCTGTTGCAAGCGGAGAAATCGTAGAGGTCCTCGTCGGCGGGTGCCGAGAGCTTGACAGATTTGCTCCAGGAGGCAAGCTCGCCAAGGAGGAGGTCGACAACGGAATCGAAGAGGTTTTCAGATAAGCTAGATTTGTCTGTGAAGGTGCAACTGTTGCTGTTACTGACGTTCTCTTGGAAGAAACTGGAGCATATGGTGCGAGATTCCTCCATGGAAACCATTTCCGAAGCTTCCATAACAAACAGATACTGTGGTTATAGCATAAATTTCACTTCACAGTGAGTGAAGGTTGTGGCTGAAGAAGAAGGAAATGAATAATTAGCTTATTTATTTAATTTGAATTGAAATTAAATGGCTTGTTTTTGTTGTTTAGATTTGTAGTGGTGAAGAGAGGTTTCAGATCTGGAATTGCAATGTAGTCTCTTGATGTTTTTCCTTTCCAAAACTTGAATAAAATGATCATTGTGTTTGTGTTGATTTTTCCTTGTGTTGATTTGTTAATCTGGAAGTGTTGTATAAAAAAGATCATTTCAGATCTGGAATTAAAAAGTTGCAGTTGGCAATTGTTGAAGAATCTGACTTTTTTTTCCTTCTCTCTGAACATCCACAACACAAAAATGGACCTTCTTTTGTTGCAGGGATTTTCAGTACTATCACAACCACAATTGCAAATTATTTGAATTCATCCATGGAAATTAATTCATTGACCAAATTATTTGCAGAGCTTGAACATGCCTTCCCGTTATTGCTCCATGAATTCATTCTTACAATATATATATTTTTTTTTTTTTGTGATTTCTTTAAGTGTTATTTACCTTGTTGGAAGTCTGCTACAATGGTGTCGAGGTCTGAGACATTAGAAGACAGGGGGAAACGATTTGCGTGGATGGAAGGTGAGAGAGGTGGGGCCAACTATTTTTAAAATATTCTGAAAAAACCGGATAACCGGCTGGAGATGGTCACCCTTTAGGGAGGATGGAAACTCAAGTGCCATGATGGAGTATTATAGAATTGCCCTGTTTGTTTTCACAGGTTTGACCGGTGCTTTTAATAAAATGATTTTTTTGGTATTGGAGTACTTTTTTTCGATAGAAGAGTTTTTTTTTATCCACCACCCTTAGCAATGATTAATCTCCATCAGAGAACTTATCAGACACACAAGATGGGTTCTCCCCTCCCAATCAGATTGGTGAGTTTTTTATTTTTAGATAAAAAAGAAAGATGTTATACCGCCTTATGAGTATAATAATATTCAAAGTGAGTTATCATATATTCTTACGAGAAAAAAAATCAATAAGAACAAAATCTAACGATACTTATAAATAAAGACGCACAAATCTAAAAAGATAAACAGATATTTCATGAGGTCTCTGATATAAGTAAAGAAGTTCCAAACTTTTTGGTCTAATATTATATATATAAGCAAATTTTAACTACTTCTATCCAATTTCATGACGTTATTCCTAAAATACCCATCATTTAAAACAAATTTTATTTTCCAATGATACCTTTTATTCCCAACAATACAAGCTTAATATATAAATAAAATGAAGGATAATTTAGGTAACAAACTTAAATTTTTAAATAAGATTAACAATATTAAACGAGATTAACTACTCATATTAATATGTGTGTTTTATTTAATTTTTACTTATAATAGAGACCGGAACGAGTAAGAGATATCTTAAAAGAAATAGGAAGGATAAAGAAAGTGTAGCAAGGAATTGCTCTCCTCCTGATCTCATGGCACAGGTACATATACATTTGTTTAATGTTGATTTTATATTAAACATTTAAATTTAAATATTTATTAAATAGAAATAACTGTCACTAAAATATATGACAACTACTTACTATGAATATTAAACATACTTGTAATATGAAGCATATTAAAAACTCTTTCTTAAAAACAAAAATACATGAATATTATACAAAGTTTAATTTGTATGCACTTTCAGTATAAAGATTTTTACACCGACAACTAATCAGAAATCATGAAATTGATAACTTTTAAGGTTGTTAGGATATGAATCAAACATTTTTTAATGACGTGTTAATTTCTGATTGGTTGACAGTGTAAAAAAAATTTATACTGTCAGTGTATACCAATTAAATCTTATTAAACGTAAAAAAAAGATATAGATAGTGACGTAATAATGTTGATTCCTGATCTATTTAAATGAAAAATATCCAAATTAAAATATACTTGTAAAAAAAAAATGTAAATCCTTTAAGTAGGTTTCCAATATTTATACAATATTCACTTTAGCTTTTAAAAACTCCAAAACCATAATTTGGACAACAACTTATTTGTTGAAACTTTTTTTGAAGAATATAGCTTTGGGAGCTTTCAAACCAAAATCATTATATCTTTTCAACAAAATCCTCCCATGAAGCAAACACGGGAAGGAGAGAAATTTAGAGTTGGGGACTAAAAAGGGACCATATTGAACATGTGGTTTGCATGTCAACTTTCCAATCAATGGAAGTCTATCATGCATGCTAGCCCCTCTTTGATCTCGGTCCAGGCTGGAGCACCACTATGCAGATAAAATCATGTAGGGTTCCCCCCACATGCATGGTTGGGTGAAATATAATGTGAATGGTTCGAGGTGGAAGTAGAGGGGCCGGTTGAGGTGGTGTGCTTAGAGACTTTTTATGCTCTTGAATACATCGTTTTACAACTTAGGCTCTACCAATTATGTAAGAGCTTTCAGGCATTCTTTGTGCCTTGGAAATTAATTGCTTGGGAGAAAGGAATAAGAAGGCTGTGGGTTGAGGTGATTCTTCTTCAGATATTGGATTAGCTGACGATGGATATGATAGATCCCACCCTTGCACTCCTATATTATTTTTTTATAGGCAAATATTAGTTGTTAGTTTATTATGTTAGTATGGGATGAGATTTGAACTTTAAAACTTATACTCCATCCGGAGTCAATTATAAGCAAAATTAACTAATTTTACATTTATTAAGGAAGTTAGCTAATTTAGTTTAGTTGTCTTGATTTATGTAAAAAAAAAAAATAGTTATAATTACTAATATACCTTTTCATTGTCTCAGGATTGTGCAATGTTCTTGGAAAAGTAAAAGGAGAATTAGTTGGATTGGTTAATTTTCTTGATTTTTGGAATACTGACATTAAATAAAGTTGTGTTGGTTGAATTTTTGCTTATATTTAAGTCCACAAAATATAGGTACTTTTTTGCTTATATTTTAGTCCAGAGGGAGTACCTTCCAACACCGTTGTCCCACGCCTCAAACCACTTTGAACACCTATGTAGTTTGATCAATGCACCTTCTCATAAAGGGAGTGGCTTTTCTCCTACAGCAAGAGTGAAGATAACCTAGTGGCGGATTGGTTAGAAAATCTTGGGCATAGCAAGCCTCTAGGATTACAAATGAAGATTTGATGTCTCATTTTGATGTACCATTTATTATCCCCATCAATAATATCTTGGCATATAACTTAAAATTTTATTTAATTTTAAAAAGATAGAATATGTTGCAAGATATTATTGGTGGAGACGAGATATGATAGACCAAACTAGAATTATGTATATATTTTAGATATTACCCCCTTTATGGCTGTAATAACTTGATGTTTCATCGTCGTATCTTATTGAATTAATGGTCGTGCCCCTTCATATAACAAAAAACCTAAACCATACATAACTTTGTGGCATAAATGTGTATTTAACAACTTAGATATTGGATAAAAGAAAAATTGGTAAAGCTAATCCTTACACAGCTCATTAATCATTTCCTTCTTGTATAATTTCTCCAAGTCTTTTGCAATGTCTCTTAGAATAAAACTTGTTTTAAGGGTAGGGATAGGCTCAACTTGATATGAACCTGATCTAATATTTTGATCGGGTTATTTGTTTAGGATAGAATTACCCAACTTGGTAATGACCTGATAATGTTCGGGATAGATTCAGGTCGACCCAATATATTGATATAATGTATAAATTTGAACATTATATGCAAATAAATCATAAAAATAAAGAAGTATAAGACTAAAACTTAGAAATATTTTACAATACATATTTCAAAATAAATAATATCTACATATGCTATTATCATATTATGTAAAAGGTTATTAATGTAAGTCAAAAAGTCCTATTTCTTATATTTAGTTGTAAAAAAATGGTATAATTTTAAAAGAATGTATCACATTGAATCAAATTGAAACCAACTGAAGTAAAAATCAAATCCGACCCAAAAACACATTGGGTTTAATTTTTATAATTCGAACACGTCATAATTAATTTCAAGCAATGATGAGTTAGTAAGACATGTTATGTCTTGATTGCCGCTACTTTATCCTTGTATGTATCATTTTCTATCTCTCACTCTCTCTAGTTTTTAAAGTATCCTCCTACACTTCAGGTGAAAGATTGATCTCCCAGGGTACTGCCAGACGCCTAAATAGGAACCCATCCCGATAATATTATTCTCACTCTCTCTCTACACACACACACACACACACTTCCAAACCAACTGCAATGTAAGTGTGGGACGCAAGCACGAGTGTGCATAGGCCGGTTTGGTTTTATTATCGGGAAAAATCAAATCGCCCAAAATCAATTGGTTCAGTATGATTCAGGTTACACATTTTTTCTTAGCAAAAAGTAAATCAAACAAAACCGAACTAAACTAAACAACAAATTGACTCAATTGAGGTGATCATACTGTATATATATTTTTTAGTGCCTTTATACAAACTCACAAAATTAATCATTCCAAAGTTAAAACCTACATTAAAAAAGGATTTTGTATATATTACACTTAGGTTTGAATACACAATAAACCACATCATGTTAATTTTTGTTAATTCATTAGGTGACATTTGATATCAGTCATATTTTAATATTTCTGGGAAAGTGAGGTGAAGATGAAAGTTTCTCATATTTGGTACAAGAGAAAATAAATCATTGTAGACATAAAAGATGTCCAAGAATAAATTCCTTCTAGAATATGCCAATACCCCTTATTCTCTCACTCTCAGATATCGATCTCAGATCTTCTGTCTCGCTCCCCTCTTTCTTTTTCACCCTCAGATCTAGAAACTACAGCGTTTCACCATGCTGGTCTCGTCGATGCGCTCATCCACCTTCCTCTTCCTCGTCAACGCGTTTCACTACACCAGTGGCTTCTCCTTCTCATACTTCATCTTCCCCGTCGACCCATGCCGCAACATCATCTACTGCTCTGCCACACTGTTCTTTGTTTCATCCTCATTCTTCCTACCACTATACACAGTTAAAGCGCTCTCCATTTTTTGGTCCTCTGCAACAAAAGAACTCATTTTCTTCAATTTTTACCCTTTTTTCTCCTACCATTGGCAACCATCTTCCTCATCTTGCCTTACAGAAAAATTTTGGGTTGGTTTGGGTTGCTTGGGTTTTAATTACCCCAACCCAGTACCCAAACAAAACCCCCCAGGTTTGTCCTTTCCAGAACCAAGAGGACTCGATGAACCGAACCAACCTGATTTTTCGATTTAGGTTGGTTCGGGTTGATTGAGTTGGTAAGTCAACCGAGACCCATGGCCACCCTTACTAGATTGTGATCCCCAAACATTGTTCTCGTGGGTGTGGCCACTGTTGTTTTTAAAGAGTGGGAAACAGGTTGCCATGGTGCCACCCTTGCAGCTCCATTCCTCATAAGGCACTTAACATTTTCAAGGTCTGAAAATAAAAGTGTCTCTAGCGTCTATAAATGAAAATAGAGAAGAAGAGGTAAATTATTATTTGTAAGCAAAGTTGGCATGCAAAGGCATCACAATAAGAAGTGAAATCCCAAGTAGGTTGGCATCTCGAATCTTACCTATCATTTGAAGCACACCAAAATTTATTGATAAAAAAAATGAATACAAGTATAGGGGGGACATCAACCTTAATCCATAGAAAAAAAAACATCTAATCCTATAGTTAGGAAGATAATATCTATCATAAAAAAAAAATCATCCTTGAGGAAATCGGGAATAAGATCCCACCAAGTATTACTTCTAGAAAGAATGCCAAAGTTTTCAAGCCTATCCGCACATTTATTCCCTTCTCTAAAAATACGAGAAATCCTAAATCCTAAATCTCACATTCTTAGTTAAAAAAAATGCAATCCATCCATCTAATTCTAAGCTTCCAAGGAGCCAATTTAGGATTGGAGAAAGCCATCACAACCAAGCTTGAATCACACCCAACAAGTTAGTCCATCCCTTACAATGAGTTGTTTCTATAGCAAACATCACAGCCATCAACTCTGCATGAAAAGCATAGGTGATACCATAATAACTAGCAAATTAACCAACAATTTCTGCATTTCTTCCTCTGAAAAGCATAGGTGATACTGTGACACCCTCTACCCAGCATGTACTTAAAAGAACGTAAAGGGAAAATAAATAAAAGAAAAACACATGCATATTATTTCATAATAATAAAACAAAGGTAAAATGTACCACATTGTAACAACGTCACAACGCGGAAAATAAAACAAGTTATAAACATAACATAGCTGAAACATAACTGAAATCAAAACCCCACCCCGATGTCACATTACAAAGCTGGTATACCCTAAATCCGGAAACACATCGGATAACAACATAACTAAAGATAAATCCTAACTACGAGTAGTGGCTCCTCGAGCCACTCCTCAACAGGTTGTTCACCATCCTCTGCATAAAAAAAGGTACATGCAAAGTAAACAACAAAAGATGGGGAGTAAGAAACATGTATAAAACACAACGACAAGAAAGCAGTAAGCAAGATGAGCATACATCATATAAACATAGCATGTTGTCACGAATCATCATACATAACATATTTACATCATCCATAACAGTTCAATAAATGTATGCTATGCGGTGCAGCACTACTCTACTACTCCGTTATGCATGTGGATCCAATCTACCTCAGGAAGTCAACTTCGGAGTTACATATCCACATTGGCCATTAAGCACCAATGCCGGCAGTTAACCAAACCATGGGTGAACCCCTTGGATAGCCGACGTACCTTACTCTCGGATGCGCCACCACGGGGGGGCCAGATTCACCTAACTCTCTGATGAATCACCGCGGACGGCCAGATCGCCTTAGTCTCGGACGGCCTCCCCTATGTCGAACATCCCCCACTAACATCTCCGATGCATGAATGCGTGAGGAACAACAACACACAATCAAACAATCACCACCTCCACTTTGGCCACTAGGCTACCAAAGTTTCATCACCATCAACACCTCGACCACTTGACATCGAGGCCCCCTTGGCCACTAGGCACCAAGGTTCAACATCAACAACACCTTGACCATTAAGCATCAAGGCCCCCTTGGCCATTAAGCACCAAGGTACAACAACGTGAGGTAAATATCGTACCGACTTAACCATCTTTAACGTTTGTATTTAATTATCATTGTTAAGTCTTCACTGAGCTATCTGTCTTGTCTTTACTTCGATTGGTGTCTTATTTTGTCCTTGGAAACAATTGGGGTGAAACACCCATGTTTCGGTCTTTAAGGTCTTTTCTGAGCAGGGGAGCACGGTTGTGCTGTCTATTGAGCACGACCATGCTTACTTGAGCATGGCCGTACTGTGTCTGGGCAGAAAGGGTTGGGAACCCTTGCTAAGTTTCCTAGGGCATTCAAAGGTCAATCCTATTAGCTTTTAACTAACCATCAACCACCAGTTTCATTATTCTCAATTAATCTCCATGTCTTAGAATCATTGGGGCTTAATCCTTTAATTCTTGTTTCGTTATTAATGTCCCTAAAACACTCATGAATCAATCCTAGGGTCTCGGCTAAACCTTTGAGCAATAACTTTGCCTCTCATTACTAGTTCATGTCTTATGAACAATTGGGAATTTATCTCTTAAATATTTATGCTTGTTATCGATGTCTTTTTATCATCTTATAATCATTGGGGAATTAGTCCTTAATTCCAAGTCTTATAAATAAGCCCTATGAATTAATTAGAGTCTTATTAATATAACAACGTCAGGCAACATTCGTTCATCACCATCATCAAGCAAACATTATTCATGGCATCATTAATCTAAACATGGCATCATCAAACACAATCCACCAATAGGCATGCCAATAGCAAATAAGCATATATCATCATAAACAGGATAGCAAATAAACAAATAGCAAACAATAGGGTCATGGGTTAACCCTTCATCTTACGCTACCCCCAATGCCTACATGTTCATACTACCCCTTCTCCCCATACCTGGTATGAAGATCTAAGCCTCTTGACAAACGCAAGTGAAACTACTCTCGTTCCCTCGAGCAGCTCGATGAGTTCCTTAAGCCTTGTCCAATCATGAAAAGAATAACCAATTAATCCCAAATTCGAGAAACAATGAATAAGAGATTAATAGAGGGATGATCACGTTACCTTAAGGGCACTAGCGCTCGTGACTTCTCTCCCAAACAGACTTAAGAACTCCAAGAACTTCATAGGGTTTAAGGGAAGGGAAAGGGTGAGGTTTCTATCACACTAGGGTTGCTAAAAAATGCCAATATGAGGGCTAGCACCGTAACCTTCACGGAACTCTCCTTTTTATAAACTTTGATCCTGAGCACGGTCTTGCTCCATTAAGCACGGGCGTGCTTAATGAGACACCCGACGTCCCATTAAAGAAAACCTATAATATTTAGGACCTAATTGTGTTATTATCGTTAAGTGTATATATTAAAACGGCGGAAAAATTAAAACTTAAATATAAACAACATATATACACACATGCACAACATATACACATCATATCCTGATGCAGTACAGTATAGGGAATCCCATCAGTAGGATCCCAATAGGTACAAACTGGTACAAACTGATATAAACAACAGAAGATAAAACGCCTCAAAAAGACGCACTAGCTGTAGACTCTCTACTCAACTACCTTGGTCCACTGCTCGTCCTCCAACATCTGGCTCATAAGGGGTTCCATCTAGCTCCTCCATAGCTGGCTCCTCCACCGAGTCTTCTTATAGCGATCACATTAAATAAAACATACCCAACAGCAAGAAGAAAAGGGATAAGATACAATATAACATCAAACGTGGAAAGGGTTTAGCAACATTTAATTCTATAACAGCACACTAAACATCCGTCTCCAAGGATATATATATATATATATATATATATATATATATATATAAAACACAAATCATCCTCAATCCACGTCTAAGATTTCTCCTCTACCCTCCATCATGATGCAATGCAAATGCTGTATGAATCATCTTATCAGGTATCGGCCATATCCGGATATCCACATCAATCGACACGCCCCAGAGTCCCCGACGCACACCCTCGTTCGTGGATGGAGGATGCCCATGCAAAGCAATGGCACTATAGCTGCACAATCCGGTGCACACCTCTGAACCCCGGTCAGGGTGCTCATGCAACGCATGAATTATAGCTGCAACTAAAATGAAATAATGTCTGGGACGGTCCGCCGTTAGCCTAACCCCAGGAATTCTCCCTCCTAGGAATAGGCCCCAACGACTATGTTTCAGGTCCACCAGACCATGTTTCAGGTCAACCATATCACTGACCATTTTTCAGGTTACTCCCTAGTGCCCTAACCGCTCATCATAATATCATAGATAACCTGAATAATAAACTCTCGTCATCATATCACAGTAATCATCTCGGTTAAGCACTACTAACACATATGGTATGAATTCCCCAGTACATCATCATGTGTCAACATAACTTATTACTCACTCAACCTCTAAGCCTAATTATTACACTTATCACATCATACCATCATGCCATCAAAATCATCATCATTATCATCATGTCATAAAATCATCATTACATTCATATCATCATTTCCAAAATAATAATCATTATCAAAATCTAATAAAATAATAATAATATAATAATATAACATATTCATAAAATAATCACAACTCATAACATCATCATCCAGCAGTTACCAACATCAATTCAACCAGTCAAACAATCCAACTAGGCAATCATTAAATAATAAAATAATATACAATAAACGTAACGGTGATAAACGCACAATCTCAAAATCATCACAGGTACCACTAAGTAGTCCCCAGCGTGATATGGACATTGTCCGTTACTCGCTATCATGTAGGGTTTAGATCGCCCTACGCCATTATCAAATTAAACATCACCATGCCATTTCTGACGTTAAATAATTTATTTCCCCCACCTGAAGAACGTACGACCTCGGAACGCTACGAGGTCACTCCTAGTCGACTCCTATCGAATCTGCCTCACATCGAAAGAGGTATCTGAATCTTCGATATCCCACTTAAACATCACATTTTGAAAGACACAAAATAAGAAACTCAAAATCTGCAGCAAACACCCCAAAATCCGCCACTGTTTCGGATCTATATCTCATAATCCAAACATTTGTTTAAAGAGGTGAACGGTGAGATTAAAGAGCTACCTTTCCTTTACCTTCTCCAAACATTTCAACTCGATCCAACGGTGGATGATCCTAGGATGAACCGTCCAAGGTGACTGGTCTGGAACTATCTGAGTTGAGCTTATCTCCTTCTTATGAGTCAGATAACTCGCACTCTGGGGATTGTTACGAACTATCAACCGTTGGATGTGAAATACGATCAACCCAGAACCTCCCTATTAAATTTGAACACGATCCAACGGTGGATGAAGGGATAGTGAGGGATTTATAGAAGCTGTTCCACCAAGCTTCAAGCTTTCAGCAATGGTTGTCTTGTACTTTGAGAATTTTCTTCTCCACTCTTATTTCTCATGCTGCGTGAAAGTGATAAGGAAGCGAAGTATGATCACTCTTATTTCACTTATATAATGTCTTGGTTTTGGTTTAGATGACTTAGGTGGCTTGATTTAGTCAAGTGCATGCATGTTAGGCTAGGTGTCATTAGGAGATTAATTTAGGTGGGTTAGTGGGCTAGGTGTCACATAGGTAGCATGGTTAGGTGTCTCTAAGTCAGAGTAGTGGAGTCCAAGTGTCCCTTGGTGGCAGCCACACCCATGCAACCTTCCCTCTTAGTGACACGTGTCCAATTGTGACATGTGTCATCCACACATGTTGCCGTGTGTTGCCCTGTCAGCACAACCGGGCATTTTCTTCTGCATTTTCCCATGTAACCTACTGTTAGGATATTCTTCTGTATTATTTTAGGTTACTCCTAAGACTTATTGTACTCATACCCGACCTAATTTAATATTCCGACTCTCAATTAATTAATCGATCACAAAACGCTCGGTTTGTGTTTCTTTGCGTTCTGGACCCATTCGACGTCCGATTGACCTCAAATTTGAGATATAGGCTCATCAAGACCTAATAAACAACCTCAAACCATCAAAAATGTCTAATCTCATTCCAAACTCCAAATTTCTTATTTCACACTCATATGTCTCAAAGATGCTAACCGGGAAGCCCTAATTTTATTTCTACGTTCAAACTCACCCGAAAAGGTTGCGTGCTTGCCATGCAAGGGTCCCTATGCCTTAAACCAAATCCCAACTATATAATCCAAGTCCTAACCCTAATCCTCATACATAAACCATGCATAAAATAACGGATGTTACACTTAACGTGGGCACGGGCATGCTTAACTAAGCACAGGGTCGCAACATTAAAGTCACTCGCTCATGATTTCCGACATGGCTGTGCTCCCCTTGAGCACGGCCGTGCTCATGGCTCACTTAGCCACTGAGCACGCCACAAGCACGGGCGTGATGGTACATAAGCACGGCCGTGCTCATGCACCAGAAAGGGATTTCTCACTTTAAAATCCCACTTAGCCCCATATAACACTCCTAAGGCAAAACTTAGCATATATATCACACATATAAACACTTAAAGGCTTAACATGAAAAACGGGATGTTACAGATACCATAATGACTAGCAAAACAACCAACAATTTTTGCATTTCTTCCTCTGAAAATTCTACCCCCAACAGCATGGCCTGGACCTCCTTTTGTTGTTCCATCTATGTTACACTTCAACCAACCACAAGGAGGAGGCAACCAATCCACTTGAGTGATAAATGGAGCTTTATTTAGATTCCCAAAGACAGAAAACATCTTGAACAAGACAAACTTAGTCATAGAAGATGACGAATGTCCTTTAGAGGAGTTACCTGAAAGAGAGGTTGCAGCCTTGATCATATTAATAGCAGATCTCTAATGAATTATCTTGTTGTCAAATTTGCATTTATTTCTACAATGCCAAATAAATCAAAAAGCATTTACAATCACAACAAGAATTAAATCCTTGGCTTGAGAAGACTAGTCTCTATTACAGACATATATGATTAAGAGGACAAATGATAAGTCCAAAGGATAATTGAAAGAGCTGCTGATCCAATTCCAAATATTCTTAGCAAAAGAACACTCAAAAAACAAGTGTGTCGTAGTTTCTATATTGCAACTATAAAGACTGGAAATAGAACCTATATTGAAGCCCCTCTTCATGAGATGTTCATCCGTAGGAAGCTTATCATGTAGCTTTCTCCAATTTAAAGACCTGGAAAGAGGGATTACAGCAGACCATATTGTCTTGCACCAAGGAATAACATTTTGATGAGGATTCAGAAATAGGAAAGCTTCTTTAAAGGTTAAATTACCTACTTCATTTCCAGACCATACCACTCAATCTTCCATACTAAACAAAGGTATTAGAACTTGTCTAATCTCAGCAGCCAAATTATGGATTTATCTTCCAGATCATGATGAATAAGCCAAGAATTACCTCTAATAAAAGCAGAAATAGTAGATTGCAGTGAGCTATGCACCTAATGAGGGATGTTCAGAATATCAACTATAGGTTGATCCAAACATTTATCTCTCCAAAAATTCACTAATTGACCATTACAAATTGGCCAGGAAGAGTTATTGATTACAACATTCATATGAAGTTTAATACCATACCAAACAGAGGACTTAACATAGTTAGACATAGAATAGTTGCCTCTAAAGGACCTTGCCTTGATGAAATTAGCCCATTCTTTATTTGAATTATAGATATCCCAGCTGAGCTTCAATAGTGCAGCTTCATTTATAGCCCTTAAAGACCTTATAACCAGCCCTCCTTCCTCAAATTGACAGCAAACAATTTTCCAAGACACCGTGACAAGTTTCCTTGCATTGATATCTCCAGACCAAATAAAATTCCTAATGCACTTATCAAGAGGTTGCAAGAAAATAATAGGCCAAGCATAAATGTGGAAGCTAGATGCCAAAATGCCATGAATGATGGATTTTATTAACTGAACTCTTCCCATGATTGAGAGTAGAGACCCATTCTAATTAGCCATTTTGTTCTTGATCTTATCAACAATATGCATCAAATGAATTCTGCTAGGCTTTACTTTGAAAATAGGAACACCTAAATAAGTAAATGGCAGCCTACCTTGATTAAATTCTAGCACATTTGCAATGGTAGCTGTTATGTTTGCTTGTAGCCTACCTGCATAAAATCTACAATTGTTCAAACTTAATAGTTGCCCCGAAGCTTGACCATAAGAATAGAACAAAGACATTAAAGCTTGCAGGTTTTGCTTGGAAACTTTGCAAACAACCATCACATTATATGCATATAGAATGTGTGTGTGAGCTGAGACACCTTTAGGCCCTGTCATTACTCTTAAAGCACCTAAACTAACCAAGCTAGATATATCGCGACTAAGCACATCTTCAGCTAAGCAAAATAGAAGGGGTGAAAAGGGATCACCCTGTCTAACACCCCTTCTACAAGAAATGAATCCCACTGCCTTGCCATTTATAGAAAAGTAGAGTTTAGTAGCATGAAGAATAGTGCAGATCCAATCACAATACTTTGGATCGAAACCATAACCCTTAAGGAGAACAAGCATAAATCTCCATTCTAAGGTATCAAATGCCTTTCTGAAATCAAATTTGAGTGCAATATTTCCACCAAAGGTCTTATAATCTAGTAGATTTATTGATTCAGATGCAAGGTATAAACATTCAGCTATATTTCTCTCCCTAATAAAGCCTCTTTGCTAGACAGAAATGAGCTTTAGAGCAATAATTGCTAATCTATCAGCAAGAACTTTGGTGATTATCTTAAATTGAAAGTTGGCCAAAGCAATTGACCTATAATCCTCAACTTTGCCGGCATTTGGAATTTTTGGAATTAGAACAACAAGATTTGAATACATGTTGGGAAACAACCAATTCTAAGCGAAGAACTATTTTACTGACCTGCAAACATCTTGACCAACCACATCTCAAAATTTTTTATAACAGATCCCTACAAATCCATCAGGGCCTAGGCCACCTCCTCCATTCGTGGCAAAGACAACAGACTTAACTTCTTTAGAGGAAGGCATACTTGTAAGAGATGAATTGTCCTCATTAGAAACTAGTTTAGGAATCACTTTGTTGACAAGATCATTTTATGTGCAATCATTATCTGAAGCATATAGAGAAGAGAAGAGAAGTAGTTTAACATGCTGCTCAATATCTGATGGTTCACTAAGGACAGAATCTCCATGTCTCAAAACTGACATCAACTTGGAGGCATTTCTAACTTTAGCAACTCTATGGAAGTATGCAGTATTTCTATCTCCATGTGCATGCCAATAAATCCTTGCTTTCTCCTCCCAGAATTGCTCTTAGAAAGATAGAGCTTGTTTAAATTCCAATAGTGCCTTGGCCTCTTGATCCTGTAATGCCTCAGTCATACCAACAACATTGATCTAATTTTGTATAGCATCAACCTTTGCTAGAGCCTTATCTACTCTCTGATGGACATTTCCAAAGACTGATATATTCTAGTCCTTCAGCTCAGCTTTGAGTGCTTTCAGTTTTTGAACAAGAATAGACATTGGACATCCCACAAATGTTCTGCTCCAGACTTTGGAAACCAGTCTATGACAATCCTCATGCTCTGTCCACATACTGAAGAACTTAAAAGGAGCAGGATGAGGACCAACACATTTTTTTAAATCCAACAAGATAGGATAATGATCCGATTTACTTCTAGTGAGTGTACAACAAGAAGATGAATCCCAAAAATAGAGCCAATTGTCATTGCAAACTACATGTCAAGCCTTTTTTCTGTATGAGCTATTCCTCTTCTACCATTACTCCATATAAACTCAGAACCTCTTGTTAACAGATGAGTCAAATTGTTAATGTCAGACCAATGTCTAAATTCTGCACATGACACATTCAAGGGCAGTGTGCTGCCTCTTTGCTCATAAGGTCCTAGGATGGCATTAAAGTCCCCTATATAACACCAAGGACCGTAATGCATATGCTGCAAGTTTGACAATTCATTCCATAATGTTCTTCTCAGAACATGAGAAGTTGAAGCATAAATAGAAGAAACAAAGTTCTGCTACCCATTAAACATAGAAGATAGAGAAACCTGTTGAGTAGAGTTAGCTATAGCAGATGAAGATAGGTGATCAGCACAAAGACACCATATATTAGGAGATGGCCTATCATTAACTATAATAAGCGTTAAATACATACTTTTCCAAAAACCAACAGGAATTTGGTCAACAGTAATCCATGGTTCTGAAATGAATAAAATATCTGGCCTATGCAAAGAACATAGTGAAATAGACAACTATAAACACGAGAAGGGGGTTGAATTTTGTTTATCAGAATTTAAAACAAAGTTAGAAACTTTTCGCACACAAAAGCTAGAGATAGACAAGTGTTTTTACAAAGCATAGACAGGTGACCTGTCTGATCAGTTTTTCACAGAAAAACACACAACCATGTAATAGTAAAACTTGTTTGATATTCACACTTAAACCTTTTTAGTTAGTTAACAAATAAGATAATCAAAGCAACTAAAGAGATAAGGATAAAGAGATTTGACACATTTATTTATCCTGGTTCACCCCTTAACAGCTAGGGCTATGTCCAGTCCTTGGCAGCACCAACTTTCTTTCACTATAACTGATCAGGTTACAGACTCCAAGTATTCTTTGCACACCTAGCCTCTCCAGGCTCCAAGACAAGTATTATTTGCTCACCTAGCCTCTTCAGGCTCACTCATGTTTGTTTAAGAAAAGATTGTAATAAATACAATTTGCAAGTTTTTCACTAATACTCAGAAGAGTGAATTAAATGTGAAGATTAGAAAGCTTCAGTGACTTCTGCTTGAGGGGACAGCTCCTAAAAGTTCATTTGTCCTTGTGTTCCCATCGAAGGACCATAGACAGGTGAGAGCTCTTCCAGACAGGTTGAATCATCAACGCAAAAAGTCAACAACCATGTCAGCAGACAGGTGGACTTTAACTCATCTGAGAAGTGATCTTTATGATGGATAAAGAGTATCTAGGGAAAACAGGTGTGAAAAGATTCTTCACTTAATAATCTGCACACTAGATAGACAGGTCAACAACCAAAATGAAGTTCAATTAAATCATTGATAAATGTGTAGTTTTCATCAAAACTTAGGGCAAATGCACATCAGACATTTAGAGACTTAACACCTAGTTTTTTAAGAACTAATCTAGTATCTAGATTAGCCATTCCTCTAACATTCCAATAAAGGATCCTCATTAAAATACTGGAGAGTTACTTGCCCTTGATCGAGTTAAATATCTGTCAGAATTACCTTGTAACTTCTACTGTTTTTTGATCCTCCTTCTTTGACTTTTTGATAGGACTGTTTCAAACTAATCAGCCTGAGCAGTCTCTTGAGCATCCTTATCAGCATTCTCACTATCATTCATCTTCACCATTACTCCAAAATTTAGAGACAATAGCTATTTCTTTATGCACAAATAGAAGCAAATCCTCCTTTAGAGATTTAGCTTCAAAAGTGTCATTAACAACATTCTCATTATCTCCAACACTCTAAGAGTTAGAGACATAATATGTTGAGCACGATACATTCCCCTACAAATTTAACTTAGGGGTCATATTAGGAGGAATTGGAGTTTTCTCAAAAACTACTTCTGAATCATCCTCCTCACTATCATGCGCAACTTGTCGAGTTGTAGGTTGATTAGTCTCCAAAAAGGTTGGATCAACATTCCTCCTCAAATCAATATGTAGGACAAGATCTGGCCTTTTAATAGGATCCATATGAATTCCATTATCAATGGCAATCTCATTAGGGTTGTCTATAAACCAACTCATTTGCAGGCATCAAGACATCTTTAGTTTTAGGAACATATTGTTGTACTGATTGCTTGGAACTAGTCTTATTAATCAAATCAGTTTTATTCCTTTTGCAATTATCATTGGAGTGACCAATCATTTTTCAAGAAAAACAAAATAAAGGGAGCCCTTCATAATGAATTCCTACAAAGAAAGTAAAACCCTGCCTTTCCACTAAGATTTCATCTCTCAAAGGATTGACAAGATCAATCTCCACCAAAACTCTTGCAAAATGTCCAAGAGTTCTATTAGTTGTAGCATCATCCAGTGATAATGAGACACCAATGCCTCTAGCTATGGCAAATATTATCTTTGGTCTCCAATATTCTTGAGGGAGACCAACTATTCGAACCCAGCATTGTGCATTATTCTGCTTCACCAAAGATGGGTTAAAGTCTGGAGACCATTGAAATAATCTAAGCACTCCTAGATCAAGATTCCAAGATCCTACAGAAACCAATCGAAGGTCTTACACAGATGAGAAAGAGAACTCAAAAAAGCCTTTGCCAATTGGAACAACCTTCCAATTACCAATCAGTTTCCAAAGCTTGGCAAGCTTGGATCGTAAGTCATCAAATTTTATAGGAGCATCTCCTTTGGACAAAAGAATTCTACCATGCAAGTTGTTTTTGCATCCTTCCAGACCTTTTAGGTATTCATCTTTAGGTATTTGTACTGCGACAACATCACCTTTTAGTCATGGAACAGTGAGTTGACTCAATAGGATATCACAAATGTTATTTAAAGCTTGTGCAAAGGTTTTTTCCGAGGCAAAGATGGATAAGGAAGAAGGGTCGAAGGAGAAGAATGAAGGTTAGCAAGAGAGGAAGGACGATGAGGAGGGGGATGATCATGGAGAGTAGGGGGAGAAGATTCAGGAAATAGGAATTGCCATGAACAATCTGAGATGGTTGCCATGGTGCACAACATGCAAAACCCTAATTCACCATGCAAAACCCTAGTAGAGTTTATCTCTCATCTGACGTGTGATCTAAGATCCATACATGTACCCCAAATAGGTAAATATAAAAGAAGAGAAGAATAAAAAAGGAAAGGGGAGAGCGATCAAACAAAAAATGCATATTTGATATTTAGTAAGTAGCTGGAAGGTCAAACCCTTTGTCATTGTTTGTGCATTTGGAAATGTGGGTTGGATTCAAATTGCAAATATACATCTGCATAAATAATGGAAAACGGTACAGAGCCATAAATCACAACATTTCATTTTAGATTTTGACATTGAAGTGGTTTTAAATTATTTAAATCAAATTTTCATTTTGATTAAAAAGGAGGGTGCATCGATTCTTTGAAAACATGTGAACCATGAACCAATATCTTTACCGATTCGATTGCCGGTTCAATTTTTAAAACATTGTTTTCTTTTTAAATTTAATCTTCACAACTTTCCATCCAAGACATAGGCTCTGTTTGGTAAAAATAGCTGATAAGCTAGCTTATAGATGATAAGCTAATTTTTAACTGATAATACTAGCTAATTGAATTTGATTTGTTTAATAAAACTAGTTGTTTAACCAACCTATAAATGTAAAATGACATATTTATGAGAGACACGGTAAAGTGAGAATTCATTAAATTAATAAGGATAAAAATGATAGAAAAGTTAATAAGCTATAAGTCATAAGCTAAAAAATATCTTATGAAGAAAAATTATAAGCTAACGAGATAGACTTGTTTACCAAACAGCTCTATTTTAGTCAAACAAGTTTATAAACTAGTCAAATAAGCTATAAATTAGCTTATTGGACTTGCCAAACAGAACATAGGCTTAGAATATCTTCAATGAGGATTGTTTATGGAGTTCTTAAATCTATATGGCAACTAAGAAATCAATGTTTATTTTTTCCTCCCATTGGAGTTGGTTTATGTGGCAATGTGAGTTGCTTAAAATAAGACATGTTTGCTTATATAAGGAACCCAAACGATGGATTGCTTATGAATAAAAAATTAATTTTTGCTCAAATTTCAAGGATGGATTGTTATTTTAAATTAAAACAAAATTAAGTGCAGATAAAAAATATAAAAAATGTGGGTTGCTTAAGAGTTGCTTAAATAAGTATCAATGGAGAAAAATTATGGTGGATTGCTTAAATATGATATGGTATAGTGGAGCTCACTTAATAAGAGATAAGCAACCCAAAATGGGTTGCTTAAATATCACTCATTGTAGATGCTCTTACATGTGGCTATAATAATATTATTAATAAATTTTTGCAAAATAAAAAAATTGCAGTTGTTTATAATCTCAAAATTTTTTCTCTTTTTATTGAAATCAATTTGAACCTTTGAGGGGTGGGTAAAAACAAAAGAAATTTTTTTATTTTAATTTTGACCTTACGGATGAGACAGAGACAGAGACAGAGAGGGAGGCGGAACCGTAACCTTAACTTGTCTTTTATTAGTGACATGGAGACAAGAGAATATAGAATGATAAATTTGGAACACTCACTCACTGACCGAGAAGTGAAGAAAATAAGCGCGAAAAAAAAAATCTGCTTCAGACATTAGAGTTCCAGTTTACAGGATGAACAGCCAAGTTCCTCCGGAGAAGCCCAAACGCCCTCCCTCCTCCAAGAAGTCCCTTCACGCCGTAGACGGAACCGCCAAACCTCCGCAACCGTACGTTTCTGCTTAATAATCTTCCCATTTCTTAAAGCTTTTCATGGACACGTTTACGCCTCTTATTGTGTTAATGATTATTATTATGGTTATTTTGGTTGAATTTAATTATGGTTATTTAATATTGATAAATTCAATAAGGTCTCATGGAGGAGAAAGGACGGTGAAGAAGCTTCGGTTGTCGAAGGCCCTCACAATCCCTGAGGCAACCACCGTTTATGAAGCGTGCCAACGAATGGCTGCTCGCCGCGTTGACGCTGTTCTCTTAACTGATTCCAATGCTTTGCTTTGCGGCATTCTCACTGACAAGGTTTCTACCATATTCCTTTCAGCATGGGTTGAGCTTTATGCTTTACTTGCTTACTTTGCATGCAAGCTCACTATAAAATAGCCTTATCCCAACATGCAGAGCTTTACATTGGTTTAATTACTCTGCAGGTCCCTGAATTATTTGAGAATTCCTAAATAAGTCTCTATATTGGTAAAAATTTGTACCTAGGTCCCTATACTTGTTAATAATTTGTAATTGGGTCCCACTTTTGTAATCGGATCGATGAGCTTGTAAATGATTTGTAATTAGGTCTCTGGGTAGGGTTTCATGAGCAGACTTTACGGTTTAGAAATTCTATCCCAGGGACCTAATTACAAATTATTTATAAGTTCAGGGACCCAGTTACAAATTGTTTACAAGTTTAGGAATCCAATTACAAATTTTTAAAGTATAGCAACCTGTTCAGAAATTCTCAAATAGTTTAGGAACCTGCAGAGTAATTTAACCAATTATAGATGGATAGAAAGTGAGAGGATTCGACCATATAATGAACATGAATGGTCAAGAATCAAGATTAAAAGTTACTTATATCACAGAGCACTTAAAATTCTGAACTCATATGTATTTATCTTCGAATTTTGACCATTCAAATATGATTTAGTGGTCAAGATTCACTACTTTGTTTGTGAGAGGTGAGAAGAATGAATCTTAACTATTAGGTCTTTTTTAAATGGTTAAGATTAGAAGATAAATGCATACAACTCTTTTAAGTGGTGATGTGAGCAGTAAGTAATAAGATCCAATATTCAAAATATATAGTGTTTCAAGCTCGTATGTCTTGTGGTTAGGACATTGCTACTAGAGTTATCGCCGAGGGGTTACCACCGGAGCAGACAACAGTGTCGAAAGTGATGACACAGAATCCTATATATGTGACATCAGATACCCTTGCCATTGAAGCTCTTCAGAAGATGGTCCAGGGTTAGCTTCATTCTTCCTGCTAAGCATCTCTAGGATATTTGACTACATAAATAAGTATCTCTATTCCTTTGTGCTATTGAAGCAGTAATTTGCATGATTGCATCTATATTTTGGTTGCTATTAGACAAGAGATAATAAGTAACGATGAATTTGCTATTACTTACTAGCGTATGCCAGGGTTATTTACGTCCCATGCTTTAGCAATAAATTAATTTGTACTGTTATCTTCTTGGCCAAAAGAGTTTATATATATATATATATATATATATAAAGCGTGTGTGTGGATAAAAAGTTTTTGATGTTTTAGAATTTAGATGGCTAAGAAAGGCAGCACATCCTTTTCTAGTGTGTTTTATATTTCCTTCATACATGACAGATCCTGGAAAGCAGACTAATTGTAGTTAAGGCATAGTTATTGTTTATGTCAAATCATGTAGGAGCCATGTTTTGACTGTGTCTATATACATGTCAACTGCATTCCAAAGTTGTTTGTGTTTGCCTTTTTGGAGAAAAGTGATATGGTAGCTAAATATGGAAAAACATTATAATGATTCACAGTAGCATATCTTGGCCTTAGAATTGGGTGGTAACTTTGTTGCCTTGGAGGCTTGGACTAATAACTACTTACAATTTTACACTATTGGCTGCAAGAATTTTTAAAGAGATTAATTGTTCATTTTCTGCCTCTATTCTTCCTTTCACTCTATGATTCCTCAATTTTCTTGGTGCTAAATTCTAGGTTTCAACTTTGTCAGCAATTTTCTCAGTGCACGTTGTGGCTTTTGGTTTTCATTTTCTTGTTTACTTCAGACTTCACTACATGTACTATCTTGGAAAACCTGAAATTTTGTTTCATTTTTAACCATGCTTTTCTTTCTCCTCTGTTTCATGTTCTCTGTTTTCTTCCTCTAGGTCCCACCAAAAAAAAAAGCATGATGTTTGATTGGCAACAAAATATTTACTGGCACAATTTTTTAGCCATGCAATCAGGGCATTTATACATTTCGTGTCTGTTATAAGATCCTCTCTTTTGTTTTTGTTTTTCTCTATACTATTTCTGCTTCTTTAACCAGTTGATCATGCAAGAATTGAGCAAGTGATTTTATTAGGTTTTTTTAATGTTTAAATCTTGTTAGTGGAGTCATTCTGGAAATCACCGATCTTGAATATAATTTGATTTATTTTAACTGATAGGTAAATTCAGGCATCTCCCTGTTGTTGAAAATGGTGAAGTCATTGCCATACTGGATATTATCAAATGTCTTTATGATGCCATCTCTAGGATGGAGAAGGCTGCTCAGAAAGGAAGTGTCATTGCTGCTGCAGTTGATGGGGTGGAACGCCAGCGGGGTAGTAATGTATCTGGTTGGTTAACAGTCTTTATGCATACATCTTATAGTACTGCTTGTATATGAAATGAGGAAGTGCTTCTACTTGCATTTAGTATGTCTGTTTAGTGTTTATTGTTTAGAACTGCCACAGTTGCATCTTATAGTACTGCTTGTATATGAACTAAGGAATTACTTCTACTTGCATTTAGTATGTCTGTTTTGTTTAGAACTGCCACAGTTGAATTCGTAAATTGTATTTTTTTGAATATGGATTCTATCTTTTTGGCTTATTTTATAAGCTAATTTGGCTATTTCTGCAAACAAAAATTTAAGCATTGTTATCTTTGTTGCAAAATATAATACACAAAGGAACTGGTAGTACAAACAAAGCTTTGGATAATTACCAAATAGTGATCAGGCTTGCTGTTTTTCTTTCATTATATTTTATGGGGCTATGTTATTCTCCCTCACTCACCCTCCCCCTGGAGATTTACTTTATCTCCTTTTTTCCACTAAAATGTACTTTTATATCAAAACAATGTCCAAGAGTGGTCAATATGAATCCACTATGACTTAGTTAATAACTTGTATGGCTAATGGTTACAAAACTGAAAATGAAAATATAATACAGTATATTTTTCATCCAAAAAAATAAACTAAAAATATATTTGCCAAAGTTATTCTCTTGTAATTCTCCCTTAAAATTTCAAAAACGTTTTATGGACTAAGTCTAGGTGATGTATTCTTAGTATACTTATACTTAAATGACATACTTCAGATGTTAACTAGCAAGATTTTCTCTGTCAAGTTTAAGCAAAGCTGGTAAATGGAGAACTGGATGCTGTCAAGAGAATTGAATTAAAGTTCTGCAAGTTTAAACAATAATATGTTCCTTTTAATGTACTTTTCCTATCTTAAAACTGATTACCTTTTGAATTTCCTTTTGTTGGTTCCGCTTCCATAAATTTTTGCCTTCTTATCATCATGACTTCATCGATGTCCGGAAATGTTGAAAATTGTCATATTTCCCTTTCATATTGTAATGCTGCTAATTTACTGTTTCAACTGTCACTGTTTTTGTCAGCTCCAGATGCATTCATTGAAACATTGAGGGAGCGCATATTCAAGCCTTCCCTGTCAACTGTAGTTGGTGAAAATACTAAGTAATTTTCACATCATGTGTTTCTTGTGTTTTTAAGTATTGCCAAATGATCCTTATATAACCAGGTATAATAGTTTTACAACATTCTGTAGCTTTATGTGTTTCTAGGGTTGCTATTGTATCAGCATCAGACCCTGTCTATGTAGCTGCAAAAAAGATGCTGGAGTTGCATGTCAATTCAGCTGTGATTGTGACGGAAACCAAGATTTTGGGGATACTTACGTAAAATCCTTTTCTGAGTCTATATTATCTTCCTTTTTGTAATCTATGATATGGCATAGATGATTGTGTGAATTTTTTAAATTAGATATTTTTTAAAATTTTTGAATAATATATTGTTCTGTAATTCTCTAATGCAGTTCAAAGGACATCCTTATGCGTGTTGTGGCTCAAAATATTTCTCCTGAGTTGACACTAGTGGAAAAGGTTGTTATGATTTTATTTTTTGAAGTACCTTTACTTGAAAGTGGTTTATTCTGAGATGCCATTTGTTCTGGCTGGTGCTTATTTTTGCAAGTATTCATAACTAAATGTTTTTCTTCTTTACTCTTCCATTTTATCACTTATTTTTTTGTTAGGTAATGACTCCAAATCCAGAATGTGCATCACCTGAGACAACGATTCTTGATGCACTACATATGATGCATGATGGGAAGTTTTTACACCTTCCTGTGGTGGATAGAGGTGAATTTTGCTTTCTTAATTGCATATTAGGATTTTTTCACCAAAAAAAAGAAGCATTTTTTTGATTAAAAAATCACTTTGACATTTACATGATGTTTGGTTGGCCTTATACTAAAAAGCAGAAGCTGTAATTCAGCTTTTATGAGAAGTTAGATATTTTTTCAGCTTCTCAAAAATCACCTTTTTTTTTTTTGAAATCATTTTCTAAAAATATCTTAGAATAACTTTTTCTTTAACTCCTGACAAACGGGTCCATAATCTCTTGCATTGTTGTGTTGAATATTATTTGTTTTGCAGATGGATATATTGCTGCTTGTGTGGATGTTTTGCACATAACTCATGCTGCAATTTCTTTGGTAAACTTTTGTGTTTGAGATACATATAAAATATAGAGTACAGTAAGCAATTTTATTGGATATATTGAAGAAGGAAATGTAGAGGGATCTGTTTTTGAGTTTTCTGTGGGTTTGTTCGTCCGTGTTTCACGTGATAGCTGGGTACCCATCGTCAAACATCAGTTTGAGTTCCCTGGCATTTAACTTTGAAAGAATTTTTCTAACCTCTTTCAATGTCATTTGCACAATATCTTAAATCATTCCCTAGCAGGCGGTATTTTGGAATTTATCTCGGATTTTGACTTCGTTCTTTTTGTTTCCTTTTGTTTTTTATAAATGCTAAATGTCTGTCTACATCAATTATCCAACTTTGTGGTCCTAAAGCCCTGGTGCACACTCAATTTGATCAAAGGAATCAAAGTGTTGTAAAATATTTGTGCCTTTTACATTTGATATTAATGTATTGATTTCTTCCATCTATATTTGGAGGATTGCCGCACATATTAGATCATGATTTGGTTACTTTCCCAAATTATCAAAACTTTGTGCCTTGGGCAGTCTTGTAGATCCAATGAACCAGCTGTCTACTTTTCATTGAGTAATGATATTTGCACACCCAAAGTTGACACCTTGGTTAATCGGTACAAATATTTGGTTAATTCAGTTCATTATATGGTTAATCACGTGTAAATATTTGGTTAATTCATGATGACTCATTAATCATATAAAAAATTGAATTAACTAGATATTTGCATGTGATTAACCAAATATTTACATGATTATGGAAAATAAGCTTCATATAACCCATTAACCATATAATGAACTGAATTAACCAAAAATTTACACATGATTAAAAAAGGTGTCAAATTTGGGTGTCAAACTCAGGTGTTCAAATATCATTACTCCTTTTCATTAGCACGTGCTTGTGATTTAGAAAAGGTAGGACATAGAAACAAGAGTGTAAACAAGAGTGTAAAGTAAATTGTAAGGGTGGGTGCTAAGTGTAACGTTCACAATGCTAGAGAGAGAAAGGTTAGAGAGACAAGAGACCCAAGAGAGTCGTTAGGCAGGAAACGTTTCTAAGGAGGAACCACGAACGTGAAACCCTTCTTGATTCAAGGGAGCATGCCTCCAATAGTTTTCATCCAAAGAAATACTTTGACCACTACCTAGCTGGAACATGCCCTTTCTTCTTCGAAGGGTTTCCTGACAACTTTGGGGAAGGTGATATGTGGAGTGTGTTTGCTAGATATGGCAGAGTGAGAGATGTTTATATTCCACCAAGAAGGAACTTACAAGGGAACAGATTCGGGTTTGTAAGATTTGGGGAGGTTAGAAACACAAGGGAGCTGGAGTCAAAACTAAATACTATCCTTATTGGTAACCAGAAGCTGTTGGTAAACATACCAAGGTTTGATAGAGGGGTTCATAATCATAAAGCTGAACCTCTCGGAAGAGTGTTTCGAAAGGATTATGACCCACGTCAACAAAAAAACAACTCCAACAATTACGGATGTAATAGAGGAAGCGTCAGAGGTGGGGTCAGTTTCGCTCAGGCGGTGGGGCAAGGGTGGCAGAAGGTCAATAACTCAAGAAAGTACCAGGCTGCAAAAGGAGGTGGTAGGGTAGCCAATGCTTCGGAGTCAAATGATTGGAAGGGAATGTCTTTCAATGTAACAGAGGATCAAATGAGTTGGCTAAATGGCTGTTATGTTGGTCAAACGATTAATCCGGAAGGAATTATGAACATACAAGAGGTCCTCCACGATGAAGGCTTCTTCACTGTCAACGTGGCCCCGATGGGTGGGAACCTGGTGCTTCTTTACTCTTCGGAGGAAGATGAAATCGAGTCTGTCCTCAGGGATGAAGAAGAGACTCTTTCGAAATGGTTCTCGGAGATTAACCCTTCGGGTCCGATGTTCACGGAGAACAACAGATTTGTGTGGCTCAGAATAACTGGAGCCCCTATCTTTGTGTGGGGGGAAGACTTCTTCAAGCAGATTGCTCAACAGTTGGGAACCTTTTTGGCGGTGGATGATGATACAAGAGAAAAAAAAAAGATTTGATTTCGGGAGGGTCCTCATCAAAACTCCGACCCAGGAACTGATTAATAGGGTTATTAAGGTGCAAATCAATTCAGAAGTGTATGCAATTCGACTTCTCGAGGACCTTTCCGTGGGTAACTACTTGGTGAAGGAGGATGAAGATTATGTTCAGTCAGAGGATGAGGCTACGTCGATTGGGGAGGATTCTGACTACCAGAGCGTGGAGGAAGTCCCTGAAACGGTGTTTTCGGGGAGTTGCCGGCGAGATATTGTCCAACAGTTATTGAGGGGGGATTCAAATTCAAACGGGGAAAATCATGCGGACTTCGAGGCTTTCCCAGACGGCTGGTTCAGAGAGATGATGGGGAGGGATGAGGGGCCCGAGACGTCGTACAACAGAAATCCTAGTAAAGAGGTCTCCCCTAATGATGACGCTGACCTTCTAAGCGGTGATAAAGGCAGAGTTTTGGGAGTGGACTTTCATGTACAAGATGCCGTCAAAGAAATTGCAAACGTGCTTGAGGATGTATCCGAGACAGGGCAACCTATGTCGTTGGATGTGGCAAATAACTGTAGCAACTCAGGGAATTTGGGCCTTAACGTGTTGGAAGTGGGGGCATCCGTGGAAAAAGGAAAAGAGTCAGTTATTGGGCCGGTCTTATTATGCTTGGAGCCCAGGCCCAGGGATCAGATTACTATGCCTGGAGGCCCCTGTGCCATCAAGTCCCCTTGCGGGCTGGGCTCGTCCCATGAGGCGGCCCAAGGTCAGTCAATTTGCGGTAATGAACTTGGTCTAAGAGTGGTTTCTTCGAATCTATCCTCTAGAGAAACTCAGCTGGGAATATTGAAGGAGGTCCACCTAAGAAAAAAAAACCAGAAAGATTCAAAAATGGGCAAAGCACTCTCGAGAAAAACAAAGAAGAAACACTATGTTGGGATGCTGGATAGATGGAACAAGGTTTTGTGCTCTAATGGTAATCTGAGACCAAGGAAAGGGAAGATCACTACTGCTTCCGGGTCAGGCGTGGCTGAGATGATGGGCGAGGGTGGCTTAGTTGACGCAAATCCACCCCAAATTTCCGCGGCCTCAACGAGAGTGAGGGTGCGGGAAGATGGCAAATTGAAATCAAAAGGAAAGCAGGTCAGTAATCAGGACAATGTTAGCCAAAATGTAAGTAGAAATAGATCAATTATAATCAGAGACTTGGAGGTGGAGGCTAAGAAGACTTGGGAGTTGGGGAAGAAACTGGGTATGGAATCTGCCCAGGATGATAACTCTATGATTAGGAATTTGGTGGATATGGAGAAGAGAGACAGGAAAAAGCTCATAAAAGGTGGAAAAAAAAATATTATTACAGAAAGGAGGGGAAATGAGAAGTCTTCATGCGAATAGGATCATACAACATAAGGGGGTTGGGGGGGAGAATAAAGAAGAGGGCTATTAGAAACCTTGTTACACAGGAAAAACTGGATTTTCTTTGTATCCAAGAAACAAAAATGGAGGTGGTGGACCAGAGGATATGTGATTCGCTTTGGGCAGCAGACGATGTAGGGTGGGTGGCGAAAAATTCTGAGGGCAATTCGGGGGGGTTGCTCAGTATGTGGAACAGGGATATTTTTTCAATGGAAGATTCCTTCTTAGGTAATGGTTTTTTGGGAGTCTCTGGGAGATGGGGGAAACAAAATATACATTGTGTCATTGTAAATGTTTATAGTCCGTGTGACCTGGCTGGGAAGAGGGCTTTATGGGGTGATCTGATCAGTGTTAAGCAGGCTTCAAGCTGTGGTTTCTGGTGCCTGGTTGGAGATTTCAACTGCGTTAAAAATGGGTCTGAGCGCAAAGGAAGATCACTGATTCAGAATCAAAGGGAAATGACTGAATTTGAGGACTTCATTGGAGAGATGGAGCTAAATGATTTACCACTTATTGGCAGGAAATTTACATGGTACAGATCAAATGGGAGTGCGATGAGTAGGCTGGATCGTTTCTTGCTATTCGATGACTGGTTTGGTTTTTGGTCTGCTTTGGGTCAGTGGGGGCTCCAGAGGTCAGTTTCAGATCACTGTCCGGTTGTTCTGAAAACTACAGGACAAGATTGGGGCCCCAAACCTTTCAAACTGATGAATTCGTGGCTACTACACAAGGATTTTGATAGATTAGTGGTAGAAAAATGGGGCTCTTTTGACGTGCAGGGTTGGGCAGCCTTTGTGATGAAACAGAAGCTAAAATTGTTGAAGAATGAAATTAAAAATTGGAACTCCACCAGTTTCGGGAATCTAGATGAGAACATAGCTAAGGCGGTTGAAGAAATCAAGAAGGTGGATGTTAAAGGGGAAACTGAAACACTTTCGGAGGCGGATATCAAGGTGAGAAGAGATTCCCATGAGTCCTTTTGGAAATGGTCTAGAATGAAAGAGGCGTATACTGCTCAATGTGCAAAGGCAAAGTGGATTAGAGAAGGAGATTCCAATTCCAATTTCTTTCACGCTTGTATCAACAAAAGAAGAAGGTCAAATGCAATCCACGGGTTACATATTGGAGGAAATTGGGTTGTGGAGGCTGATTTGGTGAAAAAGGAGGTACTTTCCCACTTTAGCAATCGGTTTAATGACGGAAAGTTTGTTAGGCCAACATTAGATGGGGTGGAATTCAAAAAAATCTCGAGGAATGAGGTGGAGTTGCTCACGGCTGAGTTTTCCTTGAAAGAAATAGAGGAGGCGGTGTGGAGTTGTGAGAGCAATAAGAGCCCGGGCCCGGATGGCTTTAACTTTGCCTTCATCAAAAAATTCTGGTATTTACTCAAAGAGGATTTTCTAAGATTGTTCAAGGAATTCCATAGTCATGGAAAGATTCCAAGAGGCTGCAATGCTTCTTTTCTAGCTCTTGTCCCTAAAAGTGACAACCCTCAAGGCTTGGAGGGCTACAGACCGATCTCTTTAGTGGGTTCTACTTATAAGATTTTGGCAAAGATGTTGGCGGCAAGATTAGGGAAGGTAATGAGGTCGATAATTTCAGATTGCCAAGCGGCTTTTATGCGAGGAGGTAACATTCTCGATGGTGTGGTGGTGGTAAACGAGGTCATTGATTATGCAAAAAGAAAGGGTGACCCGTGTTTACTATTCAAGGTGGACTTCGAGAAAGCTTATGATTCCGTAAGTTGGGAGTTCCTGGACTACATGCTTGGAAGGATGGGGTTTAGTGTGAAATGGAGAACCTGGATAAGTGTATGTGTCTCCTCGGCTTCGGTCTCGGTACTTGTCAATGGAAGCCCGACGAAGGAATTTAGTATGTCAAAGGGGCTGCGCCAAGGAGACCCAATGGCACCTTTCTTGTTCTTGATCGTGGCGGAAGGCTTGTCAGGTTTGAGAAACAGGGCTGTAAGGTTGGGTATCTATGAACCTTATTTGGTTAAAAGCAGATTGGATGAGGTGGAGGTGTCTCATATTCAATATGCAGATGATACCATTTTGATGGGAAAAATGTCGGCTGAAAATGCTTTTGTGATGAAGGGAATCCTTAGATGCTTTGAATTGGCTTCGGGTCTCAAGGTTAACTTCCACAAGAGTTGTGCAATTGGGATCAAAGATAGAAATAATCTTATTGCCCAATTGGCAACATCCATGAACTGTAAAGTAGGCAAGTCTCCATTTAGATTCTTAGGAATCATTGTTGGTGCTAATCCGAGGAGAGCAAGTTCTTGGGTACCGGTGATTGAATCTTTGAAGGCTAGACTCTTGGGGTGGAGGAACAAGCATCTATCGTTGGGGGGTCGCATCACACTGTTGAATGCAGTGCTCACTTGCTTGCCGGTGTACTATTTTTGGTTCTATAAGGCTCCGAAAAAGGTAATCAGTTCTCTTACTAATATTCAGCGTAACTTTCTTTGGGGGGGCTGTGAGGAGCGTAGGAAAATCCCATGGGTTAGGTGGGATACAGTGTGTAGGTCTAGGGAAGGTGGTCTTGGTGTAAAAAATTTGCGGAGTTTTAACTTATCACTACTAGGTAAATGGAAGTGGAGGATTGTGAATGAAGTAGAGGGTCTATGGTGGAGGGTGCTTAAGGTAAAATATGGGCAGGGGTCAGGGTTCAGAGAGGCTAGGGGCTCGGATTCTGTATGGTGGAGGGACCTAGGGAACTTAGACGGGAGGGACTCACCGAAGGAGGGTTGGTTAACAAACGGGTTGGTTAGGCAAGTAGGTAGTGGTGGGGGCATACGGTTTTGGGAGGACATTTGGTTGGGTGGTGAGAGGTTAAGTTCTAAATTCACAAGGCTCTATAATATCTCTTCTAACAAGGATGCTAAAGTCTCAGAGATGGGTGGATGGAATGCTGGACGTTGGACTTGGTGCTTCCCTTGGCGTAGAGACTTATTTACCTGGGAGGAAGAGATGCTGGACTGTTTAATGCAACTACTAATTCAGTGCACGATACAACAAGAAAGAAGGGATTCATGGATCTGGTTAGGTGATGTTTCAGGCTTATATTCTGTAAGCTCTGCCTACAGGCTGATTAGCTTGGTTGGTTCAGTTGTTGATGCTCCATTCTTCAAGCTAATATGGGATATCAAAATTCCACTGAGAGTGGCTGCATTCACGTGGAAAGCCTCTCTAGATAGGATCCCTTCGGCTGCAAATCTAATAAAGAGGGGAGTTGTGGTACCTACTCATAACCTTTGCTGCCAATTCTGTAGGACAGGGGTGGAGGCAACAGAACATATCCTTCTTGCTTGCCCTTTCTCATATAATATTTGGATGCATATATACAATTGGGTTGGGGTGGATGTGGTGCTACCAAAGGATCTTAAATCATTGCTTCTACAACATTTGGGGCTACTTGGGCATAGGAAACCAAATCCTTGCTGGCAGTTACTTTGGTCTGCAACTATTTGGTCTATTTGGCTTCATAGGAATGAGGTTATCTTCAAAGACTGCAGATTGGATTTTGAGAAGGTGCTGGATCCGATTAAATTCAGAACTTGGAGTTGGTGTAATAATCTGGTCAAGGTTTGTTATTTTTCCTTCACGGATTGGTGTACAAACCCACAGGCTTGTTTGCAATATTGTGTTAGAAAATAACTGGGTATATCCATGTACCAACTTGGGTTAGAGGTCATTAACTCCCCCAGAATTGAGTTGCTCTGTGCTGCAGGGGATCAGCAAACCTTTATAGTACATTCTGGTTGCAGGATTTTTTCTTTGGGTTCTGTTTGGTGGTTTTGCGTGTTCTTCTATTTCCTTTGGGTTCTTTTGGTGGTTGGTGTGGTTTTCGTCAGTGGAGTGGGTACAGCCGGGTCAAATAGGGACAATCATGTGGCTGAAAGGTTAACAAATTGGGAAGGACTATCTTGCTGTCTTGGCTTGGTGGAGGGGTTTCTAGGCTCCTTCTTGTAGGATTGTGTAATATGCATACAGTGGCTTATTCAACTTGTATTCTAATTACATAGGTCCTATTGTAAATGGGTTGAGTATCCCTTGTACTCATCTTTCAATATAATTCTTTGCTTATCAAAAAAAAATTACTCCTTTTCATTCCCCCTTTCCACTAAATCATGATAATGCTTTTTACAACAGTTGGGCATCCACTCACCTCACATTACAATGAAGTATAATCATAGACATCTGTCTTAAAATTTGGTACTTATTATAGTATTGTACAGATGCTAGTGTCTGGTTACTAAGTTATGTACTTTGCAGATTGAAAGTAGCTCTGATCCTGTTAATGATGTGGCAAGCACAATTATGCAAAATTTTTGGGACTCAGCTTTTGCTCTAGAGCCCCTAGAAGATTATGACACTCATAGGTACTTTGGTGATATCTATGTGGTTTCAATATAGGTTTTGTTTTGCTCTGTAAATAAGCATGTATGTTTGATTGCAGTGAAGTTTCTGGGCTGTTGACTTCGAATGGAGCAGATACTACCAAGTCAACATATCAATCTGTAGGCTTTGGAAATTCATTTGCTTTTAAATTTGCGGATCTAATTGGTCATGTGCATCGACTTAACTGTGGTGAGTGACATCTTGAGGAAAGCTTTGCAAGAACTTGCAAATCTAAATACTTTTTCTGTCACCACAAAAATCTTGTGCATTAACCCGGGTCATGTAATTTTTTCCTCTTCCCTTCCTCGTTTTACTCTTATAAGAACCTTACAAATATTTACTTCTGCCTTTTCTGTAGGTGCTGAACATCTAGATGAACTTGTATCCTCTATCATGAAGAGAGTTGGAGATGTTAATGGTGGAGAACGCCCTATACTTTTGGTGTGTGTTTTTATAGGTCAATTTTGTCCTCCTTGTGATTGTACTGTATGTATTTATTGTGATTTATTATGATACTGGTTCTTTCTTTCTTTCTAGTATGAGGATGATGAAGGTGATAAAGTTGTTATCGCGAATGATAGTGATCTTGTTGTTGCTGTCAGCTATGCTAGATCTGCAGGACTAAAGGTGAAGATGTATCTACTTTTATTAGCCTTTTCATTTGATGATGTTGGCATAAAATCTTTTATTCTTATGGATTTGATGCACACACTGAAACATCTTTGTATTTCAGGCTTTAAAGTTGAATTTGGAGTTTGCTGATTCAACCAAACCAATAACACCACAATATGGTACAACCATCAGACAGAAAACAACCAATGTATGGTCTCTCTATTCTGGTATATTTGCAGGTGCTGTTGTTCTAACAAGCTTTGGTGTGTTGGTCTACTTAAAGCGCTCCAAACAGTGATGTCTTGGCCAGTTTGAAAACAAAACAAAACATGCAATAATCATACTGTACAAATTACAGAGCTATGTCGTAATTTAAATACTCATTGAAACAAAATAAATATTCCATTGAAATAGGTAAATGGTGAGAAAGATCACTAATTGCCAGTAATTATTTTTGTAGTTTTCATAGCCAAGGTTAAGCCAGAGTTGATTAGTTAACATGCCCCATGCCTGCTTAATTTTTTTTGTCTCTGATGTAATTACAACCAGTATCCTCTTCCTCTTACAAGAGAAGAAATCAGGACGTGTAAAAATAAAGCCTTGGCATACAATACTCTAATGTCACTGTATTTTGCACTTTTACTTGAGCTTAAGGGTATTTGCAATACCTGAATTATATGAACTTTAACCGCAGAATATCTACAACTTTTGTGATCAACCATCGTGGTTCTACTTTGATGTTCTACTATCAGTGATTTAGATCACTTTAATGGTCCTTGGGTTAAACCCGATAAATACACTTATGGTATATCACAATTAAACTTTTTATCATACTGGAACAGTTTTTTTTTTATATATATATTTTTATGTATTTTATTTTTAAATAGTTTTGACAAATTTTTTTGCTAGATAATTGGATTGACAATAAAATTAGTAACCGGTTCCATATTTGTATAATTCGGACAGAGGTTATCCCAGTCACAAAGGCTGGATTATTGGTTAGTAGTCTTACCGCAAATTAAGTAGTTAAACTGAAAAACTTGGGCAAAGAAGAAAAAAATAAAATAAAAATTTATTATATACAAAAAACCTCATTAGAAGTTTTGGATCAGGATTCCCTACTGTAATGAAAGTACGCATTTATATGCAGTGAACAATCTTGGCCATTGATTTAAAATGGGATGGCTCATATTACACCTTTATTAAACCAACTTAAAAAAAATATTTGCTATTAAGTTGTAACTGCATCAATCAGACAACAGGGACCATTTCCTAAAAGTATTGCATGAAAAAAATATATATAAAAATATGTGAAACTTAATGGATTTACATGTAACAGTGTAATTGCAAGTTTCTATTTGATATTAATAATTACAATTTTGAATTGCATTGCTTGATAGTAATTTTTTTTTTCCAGTAATAATGTATCAAAATTAAATTCGATATTTTTATAAGAAAACAATCTATATTACTTAAAAAGAATTTCTTCAAAATAAAATTACATAAAAAGAAATTTCTACTCTATTCTGCCATGTGGAATGTGTTTTTACCATTTGGCTTCACTAATTGATACCATTTGGCTAAATAAATGCACATCATCATAATAACTTCATTTTCTTCTAACAATCGTTGTTAACGTTTTTGGTCGGGCATGTGGCTTAGGTAGATCCCTACATGGTTGCTAAGTAGTCGCATGGGGTCCACCCCCTATTGGGCCTCGGGTGGAGTTCGGCACATGCAATGCTCAGTGGTGGTTTGGAAACAGTTAATATCATATTATTTTCCTTTTTTAATGTCATTGTTGCAAGGGTGATATATGTTATTATATAAGAGTTTAATTTTAATACACCAACTATATTGAGTCGGGCCAAAAATTCTAAATTCAAATTCCATTTTTTCAAAGGTCTTCTAGCATCTTCGATATATGTAACGCAATCCAAAGAAAGACAAAATGCTTCAATCCATAATAATAATTAGTCGATGATGACGAAAGAAAACTACATTCTCATATCATAGTGCCTCAGTTATTGAGAAATATTTAAATATTTATTATATTGCTTTCATAATTTCAATAAGATACTTTTTATAAAATTTATTTATATTTTTTATTGTATTATATTGTAGAACATTTTTTAAAATTGTGATTGTATGAAGAATAATCATATAGGATTCTATTCCCAACGTTTTGATATTTTTTCCCTAGCTTATTGGATTAAGTGGAAAGGTGACAATTGTTTAAACGAAAATGAAAATGACATAATATTTAAAAGCTAGTTGGGATCTCTTCTCTTTATAGTGATGCTTTTACATATATTTTTTGCTTAAAAAAAAAGAAAAAGAAATAATATTTAATTTTATCCGAACATTTTGCAATATGCAAATAGAAATAGTTTTCTAATGTATTGGGTTGATATGTTTGTTATATTATGATATAAAATAAATATTGAATGGTTTAGAGTTTAGGGTTTAATCAATATTAAATGGTTTGATAAATAATTAATTATAGAATTTATTTTATATTAAATTTACCTCCCTAAATTACCAAATTACCCATTGTATTACCTCCCTAAATTACCAAAATTACCATATTGCCAAATTAAAAGTTATATGTATTTTTACACCAACTTCTTGTCTTGTCCCCTTCGGTATAATGAGGGAATTAATATAAAATGAATTCTATAATAATTGATTAAATCATTTATTTATAAGAACTTATATTTTTAATTCTTAATTAATACTTAATTATAAAAAATAAATGCTTAATTATGTAATAATTGATTAAATCATTCACTTAATAATTTATGATTTAAAACAAATATCAATAGGAATTTATGAAACACAACATCTTACCAAAATACCCTTATATATAGATAAAGATATTAATTGCTCAAAAATAATATTTGTGCTGCAAACAGTTAATGTTGTTGGCCTCTTATTCTTAATGACACAATCCTCATCTCGTTGATCAAGATGACCTGAATATGCTAGTACCGTCGTTGGTAATTTGGTATCATTAACTGGTGTAGGAACAGGGGGAATTGTTTCATCACTCTCAGATATGTTAACCTGTTTCATTACAAAATAATAAAAACCATTTCAAATAAGGATTTAATCGATATTTCATTGATATCAATGTAAAGATTTCACATTATCAACCAATTATAGATTACCAATCAGTAAAATTTTTTTTTCCCACTCATAATATTCAGAGTTATATATAAGATGATTTGTAATTGATTGATAGTATAAAACTCTACACCAGCAATACATCAAAGTTAAACTCTATCTTTTATATATTATATTGATAATAATGATTAAATGAGCTTAAATTTCGTCCTTTACTATCATCCAATGATGGGATAATACATATTGTATGCGTTTCGACTTGTTTAAGTATTGGTTGTCATGGCTAAACCTTTTTAACAATTTCACAATGTAAAATTAAATTATAAAGTTAAAAACAACAAATGATTGAAAGATAAGTTAAATCCTTATTTAATTTTAAAACCACTTAATCATAAATAAATATATTAAAACAACAATGGTAGTAATATTGTTGACCATTTTATATCATATATGGATGGTAATCAATTATCAGTCTTTCATCATAAAATGTACGCTTTTCATCAAGCAAGCTTCGAAATGGAATGCTACTTAACATGCATTTAATAACTACTTCCTAAAGCCAGCTTTGACAAAATGGCATGCGAAAGAAACCAAGAAAATGACAAGGTGAATGGCGTGATGGAGATTATTGGAGAATCATGAAACTATGAACACAAACATGTATGCTTAAAAAACCAATACCCTTCCTCTGTTACTCAAACCAATTTATGTCCAAATGTTTTAGTTTTGTAAGCCACTTTTGTGTATCTTGAAAAATACATGGTTTAGAAGGTGTCTTCATCTCACTATCTACATCAGGTGACACTATATCACCAATTCTCTTATCTTTGGCAAGAGTGTCCTCCTGTCTACTTCGATGTCTTACCTTCAGGGACAGAAGGCGAGAAACCTCGTGAAGTCCGCCCCACTTTTCCAGCGCACGCGCAATATCATAGCGCCCTGTGGGGAATTCAATAAGTGCTAAGTTAAAAATGATAGTGATGAAAAGTTAGAGGGTGATTGGTTTGTTTTCTATTTTCATTTTTAGTTGTGTGTTTTTGCTAGTGATTACTGATCCAGTTGACATTAGTTTGATAATGCTGATGTTGCATGTTTAGTTTGATAATATGAAAGCGAGTAAAGGTATAGTTTATATTGCAAGCAATAAAATCAAAGTTGAGAATAGGAATATCTCAACCTACCTGCACGTTCAAATGACTTTCTACTGGGCATAAATGAAGGGTCCATTCCCCAGCTCCTTTGAAATCGACTTATCTACATAAAGAAATGACTTCCATTATGATCCAAGATGAAATAATGTCATGTATATGACAACTTGCTTATGTGGAAATTTTAAGATTTCAATCATTTCATGCATGCATTTTTATCCTTTAGGGACTAAGGTCAGTTTGGTTGTGTAAAAATGGGATGAAAAATTCATGTCAATACAATGTTACAAATAAAATTGATCCATGAAATTTTCACTTCCATTTTTTACCCCATACCAAACATACCATTAGCATGTAGCTTTTCTCCTGCGAACCAACAAGAGTATAAAGGTGGCAAGTGGTACGGAATAAAGGAAATGAAAATATGAGATTGAAAAAGCATAAAGGCCATTATGGTAACTACAATTGAATTTTGCGGCTTACCTCCTCCTGCAAATTTTCAATGTTGTCCCAGTAACCCTTTGGTTTTCGGTGTTTGTAAGCCAGGGAGAGGTTCATTATGGTTGCAATCTTTCTGAATCCACCCATGCGACTTATAGCCTTCTCAATATCCACTCTTCCATGCAAACGAAGTTGCTTCCTCATTGGCATAAATCCTTCCTGTCCATGTTCAGCAATGAATTTCAGGAGTTCTGATTTTAGTACTTCAATATCCTTCTGTAAGCCTGGAACTTTAGGCCTTTGTTGAGATGAACTTTGAACATTGCAACTAGAAACTTCCTCAGCTGAGCCAAAGTCGTCGTCATTTTCAAGGCCAGATGAAACAATTTGTTGCTCTGAATATGTATTCTGCTCACAAACTTCTGAAAATTTAGATGCATTCCTGTTCTCAATGTAGTCTCTTATTGCTGACAAGTTTGATGGGAGATCTTCATAAATGACCTGAAATGATATTAGGCAAAGAACTCAAAATTCCAGGGATTCAAGTAGTGAGTAGATCATTATATATTTTCTTCTTTGGTGATGAAAAGGGAAAGGAGTTACATCCAAAACACTAATGAGAGTAAAAGATCTTAAAAAAACATGACAAGAGACATGGATAAAAGAAAGTATCTGGCTTCCACTTATATAGGCCAAACTTACTGTAATTGTGTATTTTAGTTATCTGAGCTACTTTCAAGTTTGTGAGCAGGAGCTAAGTTAAATGAGGGTGTTAAACTCTTGGACATAATATAGGTAAGTTTTATAAGCAGTATGAAATCATATAAATAAACCAATTAATAGGCAAACCTCCTCCATGATGGCTTCAGAAAGGAAAGTATCTTTGCGCATTTTTGACTCTACAGAGTACTTTAGCAGTGTGTGATGATTTCCTAGTTGCTCAAAAATCCATTTTCCCTGGAATGAATCAAAGTCCCCTTCAACCTGTTCAAAACTGATCTCCTGTTCTAGATATTCGCACAAGTCTAACACAACACGTGCATGAAGCACCATATAAAGAAGGCCCTTACACCCTTCCTGCTTATCGATTAAACCAGAAAATTAGGATCAATCACATAATTTATGGATAAAAAGTGTAGTACATGTCCAGGCTTGTGTCATTGTTTATGCTAAGGAATACATGTGTGTAAGCTTAACACAGTGGCCAGGAAATAAACTAGGATATAAACAGCTAGGATATACAGGCCGGTAACCTGAAGAATGCGGACTTTATTGTTATCTCGTGATAAAATCTTACTGATTGCTAAATTTGGGACTATCCTGCAACAAATGATGTGGATTCAAGTTAGGAAAATGAAACGTTAGATCTGGAAATCTTTCACTGCAAGCTTTCAATACATCTAGGGTACAGAAGAAACATATGACTTACTCAGGAAGAGTTTCATAGGCAGTCAGAATATTCCATACTTCACAAACAGGAGCTTTAACTGTTATGCTTGCAACAACACAGCGATGAACACCTCCATTTTCCTTCACATCAAAATCACTTTATTAGTGACTTTGACAATACAGATAGCTCATTTTCATAATCAAGGCCACCTCATAATACTTTAGTATCGATCAGTTACCAGAAGTCCATCAAATCTGCGGAGATGAACTTCATCCACCATGCAAGGCCTGTCAAGTCTGCAAACTTTTCCAAATACACCCCAGTTGCTGCTCACCTCACTGGAAGATGTGGACAAGGAACCAGAAACTGAGCTGGCAAATCCTTCTTTGTTCTCTGCAGGAGGTAACTTATCACTTTCACACAAAGCACCATTTATCATTTTGACAGGTGACCCATTAATAGCTACAGAAGTTTTGTACAAGTGATTTTCGGGCAGAGGAAGTTTCAGATTTCCCATAAAATCCCTTTCAGCTCTGTAAGCCAAAGCTCGAAGGTTTACTGGAAGATCAGATCTGATAATCCTTTCCAAGAAAATAGCTGGGAAATTGAATCTCGGTATCACATTAACTTCATAAGATAAAATAGATGTTGATGACCTGCATCAACCACAATTAATATATAAACTAGAAAAATAAAATAGCAACTTGACTAATGTCAATAAGAAATGTCCATGTTAACAGAAAATGAAGATCATAAAAACTCACTTGAATTGAGTCATTGTCTTATTGGGTGCATTACTACCTATGGTAAGTTAACTAAGTTATTTTTTATTCTATTTCTTATATAAAAAGTTTTAAGTTGTGATAGAGTATACTTCAATGCATTTAGAGCCATTGAAATGAGGAATATGATAGAATTTCGATGCAAACTTTATTACCAAGATATTTTATACATGATATTAGAAGACCAATCCATCAAGTGTAATGAACATAGATGTAACTATTGGTGCCATGGTGAATAATGTTTGATTTTGGGCAAGATCTTCCTCCCTATACCCAATTCTATGGCAGTTCAACAGGGAAGCCAGAGAAAATAGAAGCATGTGTCTAATGGAGATGCCTCTTTGGACATGTAATGTTAAGTTGATTGGGTTAGAGAGGGGACCTAGCACCTTTGTATAGGTTACTGAACCGTCCCTTAACGGGCTTCATTAACATTGGGTGTGTATACTTAATAGTCCATTGTGCCCCTAGCCGCCCAACTAGACATTGTATCACATATTATACCTAATATACTTTGTATCACATATTTGTCGGGGTTGATCATTTATGGACTATCCCATCAACCTGTTTTATGAAAACAAATAAAATGAATTTAATGTAAGCCCACATGAAAGTTTTCTAACAGAAAATACTCAAAACATATTGATACAATGATATTCAAATGAATTATTATCTGAACTTGTATCTCAAAGGAAGTCCAGCAGATTCTAATTTAGGGTAATAACAGCCTAAAATGAAGTTTCTCCATTCATCACTCATCAGAGTTTGATCCAATATTTCAAACTTAGAGTGTGCTGCTTAATTTATGCAAGTATTTGCTTCTAGAAATAGATTCTACCTTGTTCCAGATTTTACAGACCATTTGCCATCAAACTTCTTAAAGTCCCCATCAACCATGGAAAAATGAAGTTCTCGATCCCACGCCTGAAGCATTAAAAGGAATATATAGTATTAATTTAACAGAAAGTTCTCTCTTCTATGCTTTTTTTCCCTATTGACTAACTAATCTGTCAAATATGAAATGCAATGTCTACTGTGAATGGAAACTATTCTTCATAAATGGTATGGTATATGGATCATGGGGGAAATTGTATAATAGAATGTTGATTGGAGTAAGAAAGTTTTGAGTTTCAGAACTCTTTCCAATCAAGTACCTCTAGTGGCAATAATGCTCATTTCAGAAGTAAGAATTGATTACTTACTACATGCCACAAGTTGAAATGAATGAAACAAGCAATTAATATCCAGTATTCCAGTGTTTATAGATGCTTACTGAATTGATAAATTCTTGAAGATCCAACACGACACGAGCTTCTATATGCCAATACATTGCCCTTTGGAGTCCCCTTTGCTCTAACCATATCCTTCCTGGATATGGACAAGGAATTCGCCCACTAACAGCAGCAGCAACAACAAAATGAAAAAACATTAGCATACTGTTTCATGTCCAAGCCAACATCTTCCAGTGTTTTCCTATTTTCTGTTTCCATTCATAATTGTATAATTGTAAAAAAATGTGTCACATTATCTTTCATCATGTTTTGTATTTCGCAACTTCCTGTACAAATCTCTAACACCAGAAAATAGAATAAAAAATGACATTTTTGCAATTATTAATGACAAGTTGACAACAGAAAATGAAACAATTATTAATGACAACAGAAAATGAATATATAGGAAAAACCAAAAGCATGTTTTTTTCTCATTTTATTTTTACTTGAATATCAATCAATATACTATAACTGTTAATGAATAACAAAGAGGAAATCAGCATTAGCATCATCACCTCCAGACAAGATTGGGTATAAAATCAGCGAGATGCTCATAATCCGTGAGAGCATTCCAAACGGATTCAGTGTCAGCACTGACTGAGATTTGGGCCTTAATTCTACGTTCCCTCCAAGAAATGACTTGGACCTCACAATGCACCTCACCCTCCTCTTGTTGTCGTCCAAAGTTTCCATCTTTGCCTTGGTTCCCGTGGTAACTGTTGAACTCGCAACTGGGTATCTTCCATTCGCTCCTTCTTCTTCTCACTGAGGAAAGTGCAATGCCCCGAGACTGAAAGTGAGAGTCGGTGCTGGGGAAGAGGGTCACATACAGGAATGTTGTTGGGTTGGGCAGGAACCGTAGAGAGAGAGGTACAAGGTTGGTGGTGCTTGAAGCTCTGCAGCAAGAGGTGTTCATGAGCTCAATCTAATGAGTTAGTTCCATTGGAGTGAGAAGAACTGAGAAGGGTTGTTTCATTGGAACATTACACATTGCGCATTGATAGTTACTCGTAGCCACCAATTTTGATTCTTGTTTCGTTTAGTGGTGCTGATGAATTGGTGGTTCAAACAGCATCCACGCGTACATCTTCATCAGATTTTTTGTCCAGTGTTTTGTTGAAACTTGAAACTAACACTATTTGGTTTTGGAATGAAAGTGTGAGAAAAGAAAAAGGAAGGAAAGAAAATGAGAGGAAAGAAAAAAATAGAAAATGATATGATTATTTAATTGTTTTGCTATGAGAGAAAATGTAAGAAAAAACTTTTCTCTTCTGATGTTTGACTGTGCAAAAATAAGAGGAACAAAAAAAAAATATTTATGAAACAACACGAATAACCATAAATAAAAATGAGATAAAATAATAGCCTGTTAATAATGATATATTTTATTAAAAATAATATATTTTATTAACAACAAAATAATAGAATAAATTATCTAAAATGGGTAAAGCAATAATTTATTTTAATTAATTAATATTTAAAATAAATATTAGAAAAAAATTTGTCTTGATGAGAGAGTGAATTTGTCATTTGTCATTTCATAAATCTTCTCGCCGTTTATGCATATTTCTTTTCAAGATGGGATGGAAAGTTTTAGGTGGGACCCACACTGGTTTTTTGTCTTTTCTATTATCTCTCCAAACCAAACGAAGGAAAACTTATTGATTTCTCTTTGGTTTTGGAATGAAAGTGTAAGGAAAGAAAATGAGGGGGGGAAAATAGAAAATGAGATGATTATTTAATTGTTTGGTATGAGAAAAAATGCAAGAAAAAATAAAAATTTTCTCTTTTAGTGTTTGATTGTGCAAAAAAAATAAGAGAAAAGAAAAGAACATATTTATGAAATACCACAAATATCCTTAAATAAAAATGATATGTAATAATAGCTTGTTAATAATAAAAAAATTATTAAAAATAATATATCTTATTAGTTACAAAACAATACAATAAATTATCTAAAAGTAGAAAAGCAATAATTTATATTTTAATTAAGTAATATTTATAATAAATATTAGTCTATAGAAATAAAAAAGTGTCTTGATGAGAGGGTGAATTTGTCATTTGTCATTTCATAAATCTTCTCGTCGTCTATACAGTTTTTTAAGTGGAACCCACCATAGTTTTTTTCTCTACTATTATCTCCCCAAACCAAATAAAGGAAAACTTCTTGATTTCTCTTTGGTTTTGGAATGAAAATGTGAGGAAATAAAATGAAAGAAAAAAGGAGAGAAAAACAAGTAGAAAATGAGATGATTATTTAGTTGTTTGGTATGACATAAAATGTAAGAAAAAAATAAAACTTTTCTCTTTTATTGTTTGATTTTGCAAAAAATAAGAAAAAAGTAAAGACCATATAACATAAATATCCTTAAATAAAAAATTAGATGTAATAATAGCTTGTTAATAATATATTTTATTAAAAATAATATAGTGTTAAATATGTTTTTGGTCACACATTTTTTTACAAAAATTTGGTTTTAGTCCCTCGTTTGGAAAACGTACTTTTTTAGTTCCTGTTTTTTAAAATGTGTCAGAGGTAATCCCTACACCACACATTTTAGTCCCTCATTTTTTACAATCACACATTTTTAGTCCCTATTTTTTTTTACAAAAATTCGGTTTTAGTCCCATGTTTTTCAAACGTAAGTGTGGTACAGGGACCATTTCTGACACATTTTAAAAAAGGGGACTAAAAAAAATACGCTTTCCAAACAGGGGACTAAAATCGAATTTTTGTAAAAAATGAGGGACTAAAAATATATTTAACCCAATAATATATCTTATTAGCAACAAAATAATACAATAAATTATCTAAAAACAGTAAAGCAATAATTTATATTTTAATTAAGTCATATTTATAATAAATATCAGTCTACAGAAAGAAAGGAAAAAAAAAAAAAAAGAACGTCCCGTGATGAGAGGGTGAATTGTTATTTATCATTTCATAAATCTTCCCACTGTTTATGTAGTTTTCTTCTCAAGATGGGATGGAAAGTTTTACGTGGGACCCACAACAATTTTTTTCTCTTCTATTATCTCTCCAAACCAAATGAAGGAAAACTTCTTGATTTCTCTTTGGTTTTGTAATGAAAGTGTGAGGAAAGAAAATTAAAGAAAAAAAAGGAGAAAAAAAACAAGTATAAAATAAGATGATTATTTAGTTGTTTGGTATGAGAGAAAATGTAAGAAAAAAATAATTTTTTCTCTTTTAGTGTTTGATTGAGCAAAAAATAAGAGAAAAGAAAAGAACATACTTATCAAAAAACACAAATATCCTTAAATAAAAATGAGATATAATAATAGCATGTTGATAATAATATATTTTATTAAAAAATAATATATCTTATTAGCAACAAAATAATACAATAAATTATGTAAAAACAGTAAAGCAATAATTTATGTTATAATTAGGTAATATTTATAATAAATATCAGTCTACAAAAAAAGTGCTTTGATGAGAGAGTGAATTTGTCATTTGTCATTTCATAAATCTTCTCACGGCATAGATGCGATGAAAAGTTTTAGGTGGGACCATCACAATTTTTTCTCTTCTATTATCTCTCCATACCAAATGAAGGAAAACATCTTGATTTCTGTATTTCCTCTTCCTTTGGATTCTTTCCTCTTGTTTTCAATTCAACCAAATGTACGCTAATAGTAGGCATGCTATAGTATAGAATAGTGGTATTTTCATCACTTACACTTAGGTGGGTTTGGATTCGATATCAATTATTTTAAGATTGTATGTATAATATATTAATAGGTCATTTCTATATTTAGATATATTAGTATAAAAATGATTTCAAGATAATGCATTTTGTTTTTTTTTTTTGAAACCAATAATGCATTTTGTTGGAGTTATGTAAAAATTACTTTTATATAATAGATTATAAAAAATATCAAATTATTTTTTTAAATCAATGATATTTATTTGATATTTAAATTGGGGGGTACTATGAGAAAATGTGATTAGTTTCAAAACAATAAAACATTGTTTCCAAATAAGATTCAAATTTCTGTTTTATCTAAAAATCATTTTCTTCTATAAAAATATCTTTTTCGCACTTTAATTTTTTTTGTCAAACATATTGTGTTTAACCCAAAACAACTCCTTTTCAAAATAAAAGTTGTTTGGGAAATAATCTTTTCCAAACACTCACTCAACAAACAGACTTTTTTTTAACATCAAATTTAAAAACAAAAAAAACAAAAATCATTTTTTGCAATGTATATCTGACTTTACCAACAAGGTCCAAAACAGGTACTCTTGAAGGTCCAATTTCCCATCGTACAACTTGATAATGATTGGTTATCTGAGGTCCAGGGGAACCTAACATGAATTCTTCCGAGAAAAGGTGGTGAAATTGGGTCACATGGTTGTCGCCCATGGTCTCCTTGGGCACTGGGAAGCACAAGATTCTCCTTCTTATTCGATGTCTTCCCTCTTGGAGTAATTTTGCGATCCTCTGTGTGTTGTTTGGAGTAACTCTCGGTAAGTCGGGTCTTCAATGTTGAAAGTTAGCATCATCCATAGAAGGGACATTTGATGTGTTTTCTTGCCTTTTGCCTCATGATGCGCTCCAATAACTCTGGTTTGGAGGGTTCAGAGACCCTTGGGTTATCCATATGGGGTGGTCGACTTGTACCCCTATTGATCGGTGCCTAAAATGTCGATTGTGTCCTACTTCCATGATTGAAAAGTGGGGGTAATCAGTCTACTCGCTAATGCAAAAGAACGAAGATGATGGACACCACATAAAAGCACCACCTCCAGCCTTCTTGCTCTCCAAATCCTCCTCATCTCTAATCCCTTTTTTTTCCCCCTGATTTATGAGCAAATGAGCGAGGAAGGATGTGAGACCCTTTCTTATAGGGGTGTAATCGGGTCGGTTTGGTTCGGTTTTGAGCGGATCCTTCATCCGAACCAAACAAAAATGATCGGATCGGTTCGGTTCGGTTTTTGATGTTTTTGGGTAGGTAATCCGAACCAAACAGAACCGATCATAATCGGATCGGTTCAGTTCGGTTCATCGGGTTCCCTTGTTTCTTTTTACAATTTTTTTCAGAAGCAAATCGTGAGAGCAAAAGGGATCGAGCAAACGAGCACCACCGCCGAGCCCCACACTCACCATCGTGCTTCCACTGTGCATCGAGCCCCACACGCACCACCGCCGCTGCACCGTGGACCAAAGCCGTTGCCTTCTAAACCCTACCCACCACCGTCTCCTCTACCACACCTAGAGCTCGGAGATGACAGAGATGGTGGATGATGGCGGAGAGCTCGATGGATGATGGCAGAGATGGTGGAGAGCTCGATCCATGATGTCGGATATGGCAGAGAGCTCGACTGGTGATGGCGGAGGGCTCGGAGTATGGCAGAGCTCGGACCATCGAAGAGAGCTCGGAGATGGCAGAGACATGGCAGAGAGGCCGATCGATGATGGCAGAGATGAGGGATGATGGCGGCGAGCTCGATGGATGATGGCGGAGAGCTCAGAGATGGCAGAGAGGAGACGAAGGAGAGGAGATCTGCCGTCTGCGGGAAGGAGGAGAAGGGGAGGGATCGGGGTGAGAGGGAACGAAGTAACAGAGGCCAAGAGGGGAGGGGAAATGGGTACGGGAATAGGGAATTAGGGATTAATAAAAATAATTAAAAGAAATAAAAAATAAAAATATAATAGGGGTTCGATTCGGTTCGGTTCTACCGGGTTCAATTTTTCCGGAACCGAGAACCGAACCAAACCACGGTCGGGTTCGCTCATTTTGACCCGAACCGAACCGATGATCCGATCCAAACCACCAAATTGGATCGGTTCGGTTCGGGTCCGCCGGGTCCGTGGATCGGATCAGATCCGCTTACACCCCTACTTTCTTATAGAGATTTTGAAATTTGGACAAAAATGTTCTTCGTCATAGGGGCATTATGGAAAACTCATAAATTAACATTAGTTTATTAATGAAATTAATTAATTTTATTAAGGATATGTCAACTTGTAAACTACCCTATTTAGGTAATAAATCCATATTAAAATTCTTAGTGCACATCAACTCTGATTTATTGCATGAAATTTCAATTTACTTCATAAATTAATATTAGTTTATTAATGAGATTAATTAATTTTATTAAGGATATGTCAAATTTTAAACTACCTATTTATGTAATAAATCCATATTAAATTCCTTAGTGCACATCAACTCTGATTTATTGCATGAAATTTTAATTTATGACATAAATTCTTAAGTAAAGACATATGTTTATTTATCCAAAAAAAAAAGACATGTTTAATTAAAAAAATTAATAGGTATGACATTTATATGAAGAGAAATTATAAATTACCAGACATAATATCAATTGAAGCTTATAACTAAATTATTAAAGTTATTTCGTATTACACTTACATTAAGCAATTTTAAAAAAAATTTATTTTATAATATATTTTCAAAAATACAATTTCATAATTATTACTATCAAATCTACATATAATTTGTTTATTTATTTCCTTTTTTCGATGTATTTTTAAATATACTAAATAATAGTTATCACTATCAAATTTGATGATCATTAACTTATTCTCACTCATTTCTTTTCCTTTTCTGAACAGATTTCTGATAAAAATATCCACACTTATATATATTAAATAATAATATATTCTCTTAAAAGAATTTAAATATCTTAGGCTAGTCTCATTTATAGAATGATTGATGGCATTTCTTAGTCTCTCTTTTTTTTCATATTTTAATTTATATTTTAGAATTAATTATGCATATCATGTTTTTAGATCTAAATATTTCTGTTTTAATTTATATTTTTTAAATCATACTTGAATTAATTATATATGTATTTTTTACAAATTTAAAACTATTAAAATATTTATTTTATTATTAATTTTTATACATTTAAAAATAATCATGCAATACAGTAGATACTTGCTAGTCCATAGAAATCCTACTTCTTCAAATTTTTTCATTATTCTTTTAAAGTTATAGAAAAATTAAGAAGTCTATAAATAGTTTTTTGGTAAGAAGTCTATAAATAGTTTGATAATAAGCAAAAATAACCTTATTTAACTACATTATCAATTATTGAAATAACCAGTCAAAAAATTTATTGAAATAATCAAACATTTTTACTCTATTAATCTCTTTCTCACTTATTAATATCATTAGTAAATTAGAAAAGAATAATTAATTATTCCTTATTTTATAAAATGGTAGATAAACACGAACATATTTTTTTTTCCCTAAAAAAAAACAAAATAACATAAAGAGTAGTCTATACTAATGCCACTATCCAATTAATTGATGTCATTTGAATGAGTTTGATGAGCCTCTTTATTTGTAGGACCAGAGCTGAGCACTTTTATATGTGCTCCTCCTGGACCTCTTCTTGCGTGCGCAAAGGCCCAATGGTTAGGTCCGTTTAGGAGAATTAAATGCATATTTTTGTTAATTAAATGTAATGTAATATTTTTGTGTGGTAGATATTGAAACGTAATATTGATAAATTGATCAATCATTATAAGAATTACTATATATAAATTTAGTATCATGTTAAAATAATCAAATCTGATATCATTACATGGGATTTGCTCAAAAAAAAAATCTGCTTACATGGGATTAGTTATCATTAAAAATTCTCTTTACTTTGTCAAAAAAAAAAAAAAAAAAAACAATTCTCTTTACATTGAGCATTGTACGTAACTACGTATAAGCCCATGGTTGGTTCGAATCACGCCATTTTAAGAATTTTTTTTTGGTTAAATTTTAAGAAGGTTTTATTTAACCATTAATTATCTTCAGCACAATCTTAGTTTTATATTAATCCTCGTAAGATACTTTGGTCAAAGAAAATTGTATGCTCAACTTGGCTAGTATTTCTATCTGTATATAACATTGTTACAACCCACAATATTATATACAGAAATAAAAGTTACAATTCAATATATAACATCTGTATACTCTCTTCTGTCCTATATATAAGAGGCAAAACCCTAAAACACACAGACCAAAGAAATGCGTTGAAATAAGGTATTTGTAATTAATATTCATATAAATTTACAAATTTAACCCTTCAATAATTAATGAACAAACCTACTTGTATTGAAAGTTGCACTGTCTCGTAAATATAAACCCTATTATAAATAAGGGTAAAATTGGAAATGAGCATTTAATATTTATCAAAATACATGTATGTCTCTTATATTTTGGACAAAAAAAAAGTAGTCATTTACCTCTTATAATAAGGACCGGAGGGAGTATAACATTGTTACAAAAATAAAAGTTACCCATTTATAAATATCACACGTATAATTCTTACCTTCAGTATTTATTCCTCACCTTCAATTTCAGGCATAGAAATTCAAGTGCCAAGCATCATTACAAAAGACGCACCCTAAAATAAATAACTGATTGCCAAGTCTTGATCTCAAACCACATAGATGTCTTGCAGAGTATTGTGGGCATTCAACAAAACCTAAAGAGCAATAAACGAAGATCTAATTATGTCTTCTGGACCTTGTACCTACCAACAACCTATGTGTTAACATACATACGGCTGTGGCACCATGTTTCGGCCATTATAATTTATGGTACAGTAAAGTGCTGTCAAATTTTTGTGATTGCCTCCAACACCCATGGGATCGAGACATTTTTGTGTGTTTATATTAGAGAAAAAGAGAGAAGAGAGTGTGCTTTGCATGAATCACGGTGTTGAACGATAGACAAGAAGTGGAACTAACAATATATAGAAAGAAAATTGCGGACGAGATTGATAGGATATGATGCATACAAACGGGACCCATCACTTCGTCATATCTATAATGCGTACACATGATATATAAGTTGATAAGTGATGAGCTGAGAAGACACACACAATACATATGTGCTTGCAACTGAAGCAATCTCACTGCCCTTTCCCCATAATTAGCCTTTTCTCTCTCATGCTGTTTATCTGTGTCTGTACGAGAATCTTCATATGCATCCCTATACACCCAAATTACACATACATTTCGAATGTTGATGATTTATTTAACTTAGTCAGAAGATTATAGCACCAATCGATTGGATATAATGGATGCCGATCAACATAATTCTTAGGAATTGGTGAGATATTTGTTAAGGAAGCAAATAAAAAAAAACTTAAATTAGAAACATAACTATTTAATTTTAGGCTTAATTGCACTTTCGATCATCCGACTATTGGTCATGTCCGGTTTTGATCCCCCCTTTTTTTTTGTGTACATTTGGCCTCCTATTTTTTCTACGTTGCAAATTTGGTCATGTCGTCCAATGTCCGTCAATTTTTCAAACACAATTCTAAGCGTATAGAACTACTAGTTGAGCTTTTGTGGTAAAAGACCATGTGGTGGAATAAAAATAAAGGTCCCGGAGAGGCGGGACAAAATCAGTAAATAACATAGAGGAACCATTGAATCATGTTGAATCGAAGAGACAGAGGAGAGAAAACCTTAACCAGAGGTTCTGTGCGCTTAGAAGAGTGGTTCATCTATGTTGACCATTGAAAAAATTGACAGACATTAGACGAAAGGATCGAATTTGCAACAATGAAAAAATAGGGGACCAAATGTATACACAGAAAACTATAGGGACCAAAATCGTACATGGTCAACGATAGAGAGACCAAAAGTAGTGCAATTAAGCCTATTTTTAATATAGGGAAAAATGTAAACATACCCCCTAATGTAACTATTTTTTCTTCTCAATTAGTCCTTAAACTCCTAATATTAGTAAAATCAATCCTTCAACTATTTTTTTCTTCTCAAACGGTCCTTATAAACTCTTAATATTAGTAAAATTAATCCTTCTGTTAACTCTCAGTTTGATCACTAACAATGAATAAATCTAATCATTCATTTCACTTAAATATAATCTCTTGATTGTACTTTTTAAATGTTTTTTTTTAAAATTAGAACGAAGCCTTGAGGCTTGTTTGTTGAAAAAATGATTTTACTAGTAACAGAAGTTTAGACCTAATTGAGGCGAAAAATTAGTTGAAGGATATTGATTTTTACTAATAGTAAGAGTTTAAGAACTAATTAGGAAGAAAAAATAGTTGAAAGTGTCCATTTGCATATGAGCTAACGTTTAGAGGTATCACTCTTCCCTTTAATATATTTCATATTTTTTTTCTAATTTAAAATGTATGAACTTTTCCCTTTAATATATTACTTTTTTTTTTCTAATTTAAAATATTCTATTCTCACTTTTCTAAAAGTATAAGAAATTTATTAGCAAAACCTTAATTCTTATATAGAATATTAGCGTACCTACAAATGTTGTGAACCCCTATATGTTAAATTAAAGTCCTCTCTTTTGAACATATGTTATTCTCCGCGATGTTCCTCTTTTTTCAATCCCGTCAGATGGTGTAACCTACATCAAATTTTTTTTTTTGTTGAAAAAATTATTTATTTTTTAAACATATTTTCAAATATGCTATTTAATTTCTTTAATTATCTATGATATGTTACAGATGATTGGTAGATTCTAGGGTGCCAAACTAGTTGGGATGTCAGTTGTTATAGTGATGCTTCTGCATATCATTTCCTTTTCTTACAAAAAAGAAATATGCTTACTTATCTATTTCATTCAATTCTTTTCTTTTGTAGAACAAATATTTTTAATTAATAATACTAATTTTCAGATTTTTTGTTAATTGTCTAATACTATTTTATGAATTTTTACTAATATTTCAGTACTATTACTAGTTGTCTACTAATTTTGGGTTATCATGTCACCGGTACGAAGTATCCACCATCATCAATAATGACTAATCTCCATCAGTGGACCTGAATGACATTTAAGGGCCACTCCCTCCCAACCAGGTTTTCTCCATACATAAGAACCAAGAGTCGAACTCCTGACCACTTGCTTAATGAGCTCGAAACTGTTACCACTCGGACCAACCACATGTTGATAGCTATCTACTGATTTCAAATATATTAATATAATTATTTACTACTAATTCTCTAATCCTAATTTTTCAATTTTTATTATAAATCAAATAAATATTTTTATTTTTATTTTCATTATGTCCTTTGTATGGGTAATTTAAAATGTGGGGGGGTGGTGTTTATAATTAAGTCTTATATGTTAAATTAGAGTTTTTTTTTTTTTTAAATCAGAATATGTTAACTCTATAAGTTTGAGTAGATCCATTTGCAACCAACCGTCTTGTAGTGGTCTATGCTCCCATCATCCTTGCATTTAATAGTGAAAAGCCACTTACAACCTATTGGTCTCTTACCTCTTGGTAATTTAACAATTTCCTAAGTTTCATTCTTCTTAAGGGCATTCATTTCTTCCATAGAAGCAAGTTTCTAGTTTGGATCATTTCGGGGTTCCTGAATGTTTCTAGATACAAACATTTTTTGAGATAATTTATGGTAGGACATGGATTTATAGATGGGTTGGTTGGTGTTGCAGGTGCTGACATTTTTTCTAAGGGCTATAGGTATAAAGAGATCTAATTTTTCAAAACTGGAGTTGAGAGGGGGTCGAATTACTTGTAATAGACTTGGTATAGATTTCACATAGATTTCACGAGAAGTTAATTAGTCCTATGCTTAGATATAGGTTGGCCTCCACCTTGAGAAGACTTGTTGCTCCCAATATATAACTAATTGGCTCTTCTAATAGTGTCATTTCTCCCCGTCTTAGAGTCATCTAATGGTGGCACCTCTTTGTTACTTTCAACACCTTGAACATTTGTCTTAACAATATTTTCAGGTTGAGGTATAAACTCATCATGAACATGTTGAGCTATAAACTCGTGGAGAAAATTATTTCCACTCGCCTTTATCTCCCCCTGAAGAAGATTTTCACAATAGAAGGGTTGTTCCTCTAAAAAGGCTACATCCATACTGACATAAGCTCCTTGGTTGTATGATAAAAACATTTGTAACCCATTTGAATAGGAGCATGACTCATAAAAAACATTTTTTCCGCTCGAGGGATCAAATCTGGATTGTTTGGTATTGTGAACCATTTACAAAGGTTGTACAACTAGAAAATTATAAAGACAAATCAACATTTATTCTGGAATCTTGGTAGGAATTTTTAAAAAATTCTAAAGGGGTTGGAAATTTTAGAACAAGGTGTGGGCATCCTGTTTATCAAGTAAGATGTTGTTAGGATAGCTTCAACCCACAAATAATTAGGGACATGCATAATAAACATAACAACTCATGCAACCTCAAGTAAGTTCCTATTTTCCCTCTCGGTAGGATCGTTTTGCTATCGGGTGTTAGCGAAAGTAGATTGATGTTGAATTCCCCTTCTTGCCAAAAAATTTCCCTAATAATTGTTGAAATATTCCATTCCATTGTTTGTACGTATTATACTTATCTTGGTGTTAAATGGAGTTGCAGCCCTATTATAAAAATTTTTAAACAAGGTTTTTGCCTCAAATTTTTCACACATTATATATATCCAACATAGCCGTGAATGATTATCAATAAAGCTAATAAATCAATTTTTTTTCCAAATCCAGTGGTAATTTTTTAGGGATCTCAAACATCACTATGGATTAAATAAAATGGTTTAGAAGTGCGATAAGGTCTAGATAGGATTACAGGGGATGGCGGGATGCAATGACTTTTTGAAAGAACACCATTTTCACATTGAAGAGCAAAACAATCAACATTCTTAAATAAATAGGGAAACAAATGTTTATCATATTGGAAACTTTGATGTCCTAGTCGAAGGTGTCAAAGCATTAAGCCATAGGAGAACTTACATCACTAAGGCCCTACGCCACTTTATTTTTGGAGGTCGGTTCTTTATTGAAATAGTAGAGATCATTTATCGTCCTCATACTACCAATTGTTTTCCTCGAAATTCAGTGTTGAAACCCACAATAGGAGTCCAAAAAGATAACCGTGTAATTAGTGTTTGACGAAGTTTTCTTACATGAAAAATATTGCAAGAGTATGGGACCATGAAGGAAATTTTTTTAAGTCAATAGTGGTAAAGATAGTAATAATACCTTTTCTTGTAATAGGAGAGAAACTACCATATGCAATTCTAACTTTTTCATTGCCAATAAGGAGAATATGTCTTAAACAAAGATTAAAGAGTAGTCATGTGGTCCGATGTCCCTGAATCAATGGTCCAAAGGGCTGACTCTATGGTACAAGATAAACAACTAGAATTACTAAAGATACTTGATTATGCAATATAGGAATGCTAGTTGATGTACTAGAATACCTGATCATACTTTCAAATTAGTTCGTACACTTAAGATTTGTTGCCCATATCAGAGTATTTCTTTTTGATACTATCCCACAATTCCTTGGTTGTTGAATAACACATATAATTGGAGCCAATGTCGTCTTCCATGGAGTTTTCGACATCCCATACAACATATTGACGGTTGTCCATGATTGGTGGCTTCGTTTGTGTCACAAGTCAAATAGTCTATTTGCCTTTACCGCATATGTAAATGCGGACAAATTGCAACCAACGAAAGAAACACATTCCATTTAGGCGAATTGTAGTACTTTGAACCTAATGGGAGTCACCAGAGTCATCATGGGTTCAGAATTCAGGTTTTGTGATGCCATTACTTATCAGGGAACTATAAAATTAAAGGCTTAAGTCAGACATTATATCAGATGCAAAGGTAAGTGAACGATAAAATTTACATTGCAATTTAGATATAAACCCTTAATTTACATTGCTTACCCAGGTTTGAACACTTGAAAATTGTAGTACTAATATGGCATTCAAAATTATGGTTAATGAGTTACGACACCTTGGTAAACCCATTAACCAAATCCAACACTTCATTATCTATGTTTTTGAATTGCATTAACCGTGAAAATTGTTGTCGAATTTTGTTGTCCCATTTTGATGTTCAAATAACATTTCTCTTATTATTACTAGGCTAATTTCAAGGATATAGTAAATCATAATAGTGATACTTCAGTGATACTTCAAATGGTATGCATTTGAATCATAATAGTAAATCTTACTGTGTTATTGACATTATTCCATTTGTTGGTATTAGAATATGAATCACCCTAAGTAAATAGAATAAGTAATTGAAATATCTTTGTTTGAAAGAACTCTTGTCTTATTAACCTTAGTATTGAATGATGTTGCTTTTTCTCAAGTCTTTTAAAGTTATTTCAATTTTTTTTTTTCAGGATGCCAAGTTTGAAGCAAGCAGTGATAGGATGAAGATTTAATTTTGTGAATTTTATAGCATTAATATTAAGTGTTTGTTTCCAAAGGACATTGAAATTGCATTTTAATTAAGTAAAAAAATGAAATTGAATTTTAAATGGTAAAAAAATATTTATATAAACTATTTGTTTTCAGAAATTTATATGTTCTCGTACGATGCACGGGCACTGGCTAGTTATTACTAGGCTAATTATATAAATATATATTCAACTTTAAGTAGTTGAGTTTCAAATAAATTCATGATCCGACAAAAAAAAAATTGTTCAATTTTGGTTGAGCCCATACATTTTGCTCGTCCATTGTTTTATTTTTATGTTTTTTCCTTTGGTTACTATGTATAGGGGTTGGGGTACCCCTTGTACCCCCTTCTCAATACAATTTTGCTTATCCAAAAATAAAAAATAAAAAATAAATTAATTCATAAGAATTTCAAATATTGATCAAAATAGTGTTCGATAGAAATTAATATGTTTCTAAAATATGCTATTAAAGAAATTAATTTGATCGGTGTTTAAAATTTTCAAGGGCCAAATTGAAACTTATATTTCGCAACAATTCAATTAAGAGACACATTTTTTTTTGGGGTCAAATTTAAGTATTCCATCTTAATTAAAAATGTGATATTTTGATGTCAAATTGATCTAAAATAAAATTAAGTAAATTTTATGTAAGAATGCTTGATAAATATTCATTTCTTCTTCTAGCGTGAGTTTGAAAAATAAAATAAAATTACTGTCCAACTTGAAACCAATACAATGTTATTGGAAAATGTGTGTTTGGGAACTTATTTGTAAAATTGAGTTTGGTGTACTGAGTTTTACAAATTGGGATTTGATTAAAAATGAGTTTGTAGTAATTGATCTATCGATACATTATTGCTAAAAGCAGTTTTGGTAGAATGAATGTTTGGATTGTGCCACTTAAATTGTTTTTTATATGTATAGTTTACCAAAATGTCATTCAAGTTTTAGACGAATGTGATAACAAATTAATTTTTAAGAGTAACGTGATAAAAATAAGGAGAATGCTAACCAGTGCCTCGAGGGCATTGGCTAAGGAACCAAAATAAATAAAAAAAATTCATTGAAAAATGATATATTTAATGTTTTGAGAAGATAAATACTTAGCGTTCCAAGAAAAACTTGTTTTTTATGGATTCCTTAATCACTTAGGGCACTGGTTAGCAAGACCATAAAAATAATAATTTTTTTTTGTTATCATGACATAAGTGTGAAATATCTACCAACTTTGTCGATGATTAATCTCTGCTGGGAAATCTGACTGGCAACCTTTTGTGGGGTCTTACCTCCTAATCATATTTTTTTCATCCACAAGACTCTAACATGTGATCTTGCTTAAGGATCTAAGAACAGTTATACTCAGACCGACGTAATGTTAGTAACAAAAATAATAGTTGAAAAACTCAATTTGAGTTTCTGATAGACGCAAATCAAGAAAAGGCTTGTTTCTACTCAAACCCAAGTTTGACCTCAAAAACAATTCTTTCAACAGAATTTAAAGGTAAACCACATATTATTAAAAAATAAAAAATAAATAAAATGGTATGTTTGATTTCATGATTGGAATTATCAGAATTGATTTTGCCTCCGATCAATCGTGCTTTTAGTAAAAATATAGATATTTAGTTGGCTTAAATAAGTTTTTGGTCTCTGAAAAGTTCCCGTTTTTTTGTTTTAGTCCTCTTACCTTTTTTTTTATAGGTTTTCATCCCCACTTTTTCCAAAGTTTAGGAATTAGTCCCTGCCGTCAACTCCCCTCCATTATCTGCTGACGTGGCTAACAGAGGCCACGTCAGTAATGCCACGTCATCCACATGGAGTTAAGTTTGTCACGTCAGCAAGGACTATTTCCAAAAGAATTGAAAATATAGGGACTAAAACCAAAATTTGTGAACTTTGGAGGGACTAAAAACTTATTTTAACAAAAAAAACTATTTTCCAGCCATTTTTCACACCAAGTCGTATAGGGACAGGAAACTACCTCGATATCCCCGAATATTCTCTTAAAGCTATTTTAAGAAACTTATACTCAGTTTCCTCATCTAGCTATACTTAGGACAATTCTGCAAGTTAGAATAGACGAGTTAGTCGTTTAACACAACTTTGTCATACAAATTTAACCTTTTTGTTAATATCAAAATTTAAGAGATTATTTAACCAAAACCACCTTGGTTCCAACAAATTTGAAACCTATGGCTCTAATATATGATTTGTTTCTATTTTCTAGCCAAGTTTTGCCATGATTTAAATTGTCAAATTCTTTCATCTGGTATGATTTTTAGTACAGGGATACTGAGTTAATTTCTTTTCCTGCACAAACTTGCTATGAAATTTGGCAAGAAAATAGAAACAAATTCATACATTATGGACCACATGGTTAAAATTGCTAAATTCCTTCATTTTGTATGATATATATAGTACCGAAGGGTACCGAGATAATTTCTTACTTTTGTCTGACTTGCTCCAAAATTTGGCTGGAAAATAGAAAGAAATCATACATTAGGTCCACAAGTTTCAAATTGAAAAATCTCTTCATCTGGTATGATTTCTAGTACTTAAGGGTATCAAGATAATTTCTTATTCCAGTTTGATTGCTCTGAGAATAGTTTTTTTTTTAAAATAAGTTCTTAAGTCCCTCCAAAGTTCACAAATTTTGGTTTTATTTCCTGTATTTTAATTTTTTGGAAATAGTCTCTGCTTGACGTGGCAAACTTAACGCCACGTGGATGACGTGACATTGCTGACGTGGCATTCCGTTAGCCACGTCAGCAGAAAACAGAACCAGTTGACGACGGGGACTAATTCCTAAACTTTGAAAAAAGTAGGGATGAAAACCTATGAAAAAAAAGTAAGATGACTAAAACAAAAAAAGGGAACTTTTCAGGGATCAAAAGCTTATTTAAGCCTATTTAGTTATAGTTAGATAAAATCAATTTTCCCTGAACCTTGATTTGACATGAAGTGATACAAAGTAGCTTTTGCGTTAGTTTAAAAAATTTATACTTGTTTTCAAAGTAAAAATATCCAAACAAAAATCACTCCACTTCAAACTTAATTTTAGCCAAATCAATTTTACAAAATTAAGTTATTCAAAATTACTTTTGTCAAACACTCACCCAAACACACGGAAAATAAGTTTGGGTTTCACGTTTGCAAACACACTCCCAAATACACATTAAATGGGCGTGAAAATTATTGAAGTTTCAATATTTTTTAAAAGAAAAATAAAATGAGAAATGTTAATTATACCCTAAAAAAAAAGTAAATTCTAAATACAAAAATGCACATTTAATATACAAAAAATGATGTGCTTAAATTTTTTGTTTAAGGGTTAAATATGTTTTTAGTCTCTCATTTTTGACAAAAATTTGGTTTTAGTCCCCCGTTTGAAAAATGTACCTTTTTTAGTCCATTATTTTTTAAAATGTGTCAGAAATGGTCACTACACCACTACTTCCGTTTGAAAAACAGGGGACTAAAATCGATTTTTTGTCAAAAATGTAGGACTAAAAATGTGTGGTTGTAAAAAATGAGGGACTAAAAATGAGTAGTGTAGAGACCACTTCTGACATATTTTAAAAAACGGGGGACTAAAAAAGTACGTTTTCCAAACAGATGACTAAATTTGAAATTTTTTAACGAGGGACTAAAAACATATTTAACCCTTTGTTTAATTATTCAATTCAATTGGTATCTAAATTATTTGAGAATTTTCAAATAGGTCGTTAGACTAAAAAAATTTCTTAGTAGGTCCCTAAACTTATAATAACAATTCAATTGGGTTCCTGGGGTAGGGTAATGTTAATAGGTTTTAAAGCTTGATAATTTGGAACCCGAATTTTTTTCCCCAAAATTAGTATTTAGGGTTGCGAGAGACCAAAATGCTGAACTAAAATACAAAAACGTGACTTGTGGCTTCTCACTCACTTAAACTAATAGCTTCTTCATTCCCTAATCTTTGTTTTTACGGTTGCATACCCTCTCCCGAATAATTAATAAAGGGTGGGGTGTTACTCGGACAATGACATGGCATATAGGTGGCTAACATGGGTGCCTAGCTTAGATGTAATCAATAATATATTCCGTCCAATTTAACGGATCCCTAATGTTGTTTTATTTTAGGGACCAAATTAAAAACAATTTAATTCAGAAATCTATTTAATTTTTTTTAATAATCTAGGGGATCCAGATCCTCTAACTTTGTGGCATCAAAAGTTACCTGACTTTCTTTCTATCTCTCTCCTTATTATTTTCTCTCATCTCATCTCTCAATCTTTTCTTACCTTTTTTTCTCTCTCAAGATATATTAAAATCACCTGAATTTTGACACAAAAAATCATGTGAATTGGGATACAATTTGGGGACATCTGAATAATTAAATCTAATTTCCTTAACCTGTGCTACCGGTTATAGCTGGTCTCATTGGGTGACAGTGGAAAAACAGTTGAAGTGATAATAAATTGACGATGAAGCTGTCCAACAATAAAGGTGTACGCCATTGTTTCCTTTCTTTAAAGAGACCAACTTTGTGATGAAACGATCCCCGAGTTGCTGTGTGTCTCTCTCTCTCTGTGCCCTCTTTCTCTCTCTCTCCGTTTCATTTCCCAAGAAGAGTCAGATAGTCGTCATTTACTCTCTTTCTCTTTTTCTCTCTGTTAGATATTGCTTGCTTTCACCTTTCAAATGGTTAAAAATTTGTTGTAGGAACTTTTTATATTAGAAATTAGAAATATAAATTATTTTTAATTATAAATATATACTTATTAAATATACTCCAATCAGTTATACCAATTTTTAATAAAATATTTATATTTTATTTACTAATTAATATTTTTAATTCAAGAATATATTAATAAAATAATAAATACATTAAATAAAGAGAGAATAGTGATTGTAACAAAAGAAGAAGAAGAAGAGAGAATAGTGAAATTTTATCTTGTAAAAAAAAGTGAAATTTCATCTTAATGAAGACAAAAATGATTCATTTAATAATAAAATATAAATATAATTTTTATTTACATTCTCATAAGAAAATAATGCCAAAATGATTTTAATAGAAAATAATATTTATTAAATGAATAATATTTGTAAGTTGATTTAAAAAAATATGTAAACATATGATTGTAATGCTATATCTCATATGGTCCATTTATTTTAGATTTTAGTAGATTTGATTTAAAAAAAATTGATTTGTATTTGATAATGATATTTTAAAAGTGAGTTTAGAAGAGTTAGTTTTGTAAACATAAAGAATTTTATAAGTTTCGCACTTAAAATCAATTATGTTCAACGAAAATGTTAGAAATTATTGATTCTCTTAAAATCAATTCGACCCAACCCGAAATTGATTTTATTGGATGCAAAATTTAAAATAAACATCTTCCAAAGATATTTTTACCGGAAGCAAACATGATTTTGGGCAAGACAAAATCTAAACCAACCAAGCACATAATAATTACTTATGTTTTTAAGTAATCAGAATGGCATTATGTAAAATAATGACACACATGATTTTAATATAAAATAATAATTATAAATTGAATTTGATATAACACTATATTTTTCATTTTTCATTTATTATAAAACACTTATTTACCCATGAACTTTCTTTCTTTCTTTCTTTTTTTTTTTGACAAAATGAACTTTTTTTTTTAATAATAATCAACTTTATGTTTTAATAATTTTATTAAATGCTAATTTTTTTTTATCAAAAATAAAGTTGAAATAATTAAATTTATAATCACTTTCTCTTAATTTAAATGTGTAGACTCTTTCTTCTTAATTTAAATTTAATACAAAAGAGTTGTTGCAGAGAACCCATACTTGTTTAATATATAGACTTAAATGCATTTTTTATCATTCTTCTATTAGTTATATGCGATTTTGGTCTCTAATATTTTTTTTTGTACACATTTGATTATCCTATTTTTTTAATATTGTAAGTTTGGTCCTTCCATCTAATGTCTATTTATTTTTCAATGATTAACGAAAAGGAACATCACTCTAATCACATAAAAACTCTGATCGAGGTTCTTTCACGTCCGCTCTCTTCTATTCAACAAGTTATTTTGAATGGAACTGTTTAGTAAAAGTTTGCCGTCCAAAGATTTCTCTTCAAAACGCGGGAGGAAGCTAGCTGATTTTGCTGATCCGAGCTTTTCCAAAGATGGTTTCTGAATTTCCAACAACTTTTAAAAGCTCCATAAATACGTTACACTAAAACACACATATCAGACACACTTCACAGTACGTACTATACATGTATATATAGTAGAGAATAGAGATTGAAGAAGAGAGAAGCAAAAAATGTTCTCTTTCTCTATTTTCCAGGTTTAGTTTGCATCACCTTCTGAATACAGATATCTGGGTCGTCATGATAATGGAAAACATATCTACTCTCTCTAGGAAGAGTGACAGAGAAAAAATCCCTACCTAGCTTCTACTGTTCCTTCTTCTCGTTAACTGTTCCAGCACATTTCTCTTATCTCTATTTATATCCATTTTCAGATTTTCATCTCCCCCCCTCTTCCCCGCTTCTTTCATTCACAGATGCCTCAGCAGCATCCGCAACTAGCGCATCACTTTATTACTCATGCCTGCCATTTCACTACACTACAAAATGTAATAAATTCAGTACAGTTACGTTTCAAAGGTTAGCACCTCACATCATATGATATACTACATATATAAATTAATATTTGAATATGAACATATTAATTATAATAATGTGCATGTTTGATTTACAGGTAAGAAGTTACAACAGTATGTTTGAGGTAAAATATCTATAAAATTCTTTTTTAAAAAATATATATTTTGGGATTCAAAAAACCAAACATAGCCCATGTGATTTATGTTTCTATGCAACATATATCTTAGAGACGTTACATATATTTTAAATAGGATTTTTCTATCATGTGTAACTTTGCACAGATTAAGAAACCAAAAAACAAAAATTATTTATTTGAAAACTAAATATTTCAGTTTTGAAAGTATAAAATGCATAAGTTTCTATATAAATTTACATTTTTGAGATTCTTAACCCGTACAAAATTATACAGAATAGAAAAACTCATTTTTATATCATAAAGGTTGTTGATACTTGTAATTATTTATCATAATTTTAGAATTTAGCTCATTTAAAGCAATCAAATACTCCCTCTAGTCCTATATATAAGAGACAAAACCCTAAAACACACAGACCAAGGAAATGCATTGAAATAAGCTATTTGTAATTAATATTCATATAAATTTACAAATTTAACCCTTCAATAATTAATGAACAAACCTATACTTGTATAGAAAGTTGATACTGTCTCGTAAATATAAACCCTATTATAAATAAGGGTAAAATTGGAAATGAGCATTTAATATTTGTCAAAATACATACATGTCTCTTATATTTTGGACCAAATAAAAGTAGTCATTTGCCTCTTATAATAAGGATCGGAGGGAGTAGTATTGAAATCTTAACCCACCTTATCTAATCAATGGTAGAGTCAAACCCTAATTTTAATAGTCAATGACTTATTGGTCAATTACAATTAAAAGTGTTAATAATTTCAACTTTTTCTTAAATTTAAAGGACCATGTTTATGTGTGAAATTTTCTGTGCACGTATCTTTTTTATAAGAAACATTTTTGAATAATTTAATCATACAAAGTTAAGGATGAAATTGAAACTTGTACATTTTAAGTTTGTTACTTTTTTTACTGTGTAACTGTTTATTTACCTGTAGTACAATTTTGATTCAGATTGATGAAAATTATGCCCTTTTCACCGGTAAATTGAGAGAGGTTCCCTTCCCTATAATTTTCACCAGTCTGAAAACAGGTTAATTCAAAAAAAGCTGAAAGGACTTCAGAAAAGGGATGTTATATGTGCCTGGAAACCCTAGAAAAAGACCTAGAGACAGAGCTGCTGGCTAAGAGTACTGTAGATAAAGAAAGAATTTCACATCTGATGGGTTTTCACTGTACATGCTTTCAGCTTTCTTGTCCACTAGAAATGAACCTTCAGGGGCTGATTTAATTAGCCAATATAATAATATAATACTAAAAATAATAATAATAATAATACTAAATAATAATAATAATAATAAAATAATAATAATAATAAATAATAACAATAACAATAATAATCCATATCTGTAAAAATGCTAATCTTAAATGAATATTGCAGAAAACTAGAGAGATTTGGACTTGGACTTGGGGTTTTGTTATGCATGCGTGTCTATATCTCAAAGACTCAAACTCTCTCCGAGTCTGTGAGATAGAGAGAGAAACGGCCACATCAAATGGATCGGGGAAGAAGAGGTGCTAATTCTTTATGGGTGCTTCAGAAAAAAAATAAAAATAAAAAATAAAGCCATATCTGCATTCTGCAAACTGAATTTCTTGCTTGTTGGTATTTTTTTCTCATTAAAAAAAAATGAATCAGCCATGTAAAAAATACAAACTCATTTATACTTTATAGTACTCTTCAAAGCTTGAAACTTGGAAGAAGCTTTTCACAAGGTTAGATCAGACACGGGTGTAACTGGATCTTTTACAAGAATTGACAACAAGCATATTGTATAAGTAAACAGCGACAATTGGAGCAGGAAATTCTCTAACCTCTGGCAAATTAACTGTAAAAAGAGCCTTCTTTTTTGGTACCTGATAGAAAGATGCAAAACTAGAAAGCAGCACAAACAGTTAGCTTAGCATGCAACAACTCAAGAAATGGAACACAAAGCCTTACCAATATAGGGGCCAGATGAAGATGATAGAGAAACTCAAATTAAGTAGCTGTAGCAAATAGCATATGTTGGCTGAGGGGAATGAAGCCTGGTCCGAGAATCATTCAGGATCAGAGTCAAAGGGTATAAATTTGCATCAATTATACCCTGCTGGAAACTTTCACCACTGAAAGATTTCATGAGTATGCTCCTCAATGACCTCGAGCCAGACAACATTCCTCTCAATCTAACTTTGCAGTCACATATACATAAAACATATATACCCTCCAAATATATGGATACATAGATAGCACCTTCTTTTTGAAGTTGGAACTTCATCAACAGAAATCAGATATATAAGATACAAAAAAAACACAAGTTTTGAGGGGAATGAAGCCTGGTCCGAAGCCTTGTAGTTCTTCCCAGTGAGAACCTCGTTTGTGAAAAGCCTCGAGCCAGCCAACATTCCCCTCAACACCAAACCCATCATCTGAATGTTTTTGTTTTTGCTGTTTGCTCCATCACTCTGAAAACCCTAACCCACAAATAGGTTATTATATAGGGAGACGAGAGAAAAAAGGGGAGTGGGGTGGGGGGCGAAAGAGAGAGCAAAAGCACTGACTCACACTACAGTAGTAATGGTGTTTTTTAGTTACCCATCCAGATGTTCCCCTGTTCCCAAATTAGCTTCTGCAAAACGGCATTTAAATTAACTGCTTAGGTCAAAGATAAAATAAACAAAACCCAAAGCATTCTACACACCCAACACTGCCAAACACTTTATCCTAAATGATTTGTAATTTGAAATTGAAAATATTAAAGAAAGATAAATAAATTTTTTAATTTATCTTCATTTTATATAGTCTTAACTTTAAAACAACTAAATTTATACTCCCTCCGTTACTTTTCTGTGGTAATTTTAGCTTTTTGTTTTTGTTCCAAAACAATGAATCTTTTATACCAAGGTATATTTGACAATATTTTTTTTTCCATATATACCCTTATCATAGAATTAAATTGAAATACATTGAAAACACACTAAATCTTCCCTACTTAAATTCAGCCATAAATACACTATACATATCAATGATACTATAAATAAGGGTAATTTGGTACAAATGTAAACAAATTAATGCTTTCTTAATCTGTGTGTAAAAACCTTAAATTACCATAGAAAAGAAACGGAGGAAGTATACACAACTTTTTTTTAAAGTTTTTAAATCAATACCCACATACATACATGTAAATTAAAAAAAAAAAAAAAAAAGTTTGGTAGATAAATACTAGTACTAGATTGATTGCAGAGGTTAGTAGACTTTTAGAAAAGCATCAATTTTTCTTTCATTTCCTATGCGAATGACCTGGTGCTGCCGGTCAACCAACCGACCTGTTACCTGCTTCCACCAGTTGCCTCCCAGTCAAACACACAGAACAAGACAAAAATGGTTTGCTTTAAATGCGATTCATTCATCATTACCTTATTATTTTTAGCCTTTTCCCTTCCCTACTTTCAAACTCTCCTGTACGATCACATACCCGCACGTTCACACCATAACCCACAATCACACCCTCATCATCTCATCCCTCTCTTTTCTTTCTTTCATTTTAAATGTCAAAAATAAAATTTGTATAAATACTTTCACCAAAAAAAAAATATATAATTCTATATATACATATACGTGTGTATCTATGAGTAGATTATTGCGTGAGTATCAACTCTTCAAACTAATCTTCTTCAACCTTCCTATCCCTGAGGATGTGGTAGGCCCACCTCTGCTAGGAGATTAAAGTTTCCCTACTTTTTAACTACTCCGCACTTTCCGCCAAACAATGTAATATCTTCTTATCATAAACAATCTTAATATTCAATACGTTACAGACGGATATATTTAAATTAATTACAAAAAATAAATTATTTAATGATTAATTATGTGTATAATTAATTAGGTTGAATTAATGAGTTGACCCCTGAACTATTTAAAATTTTTTAATTAGGTCCCGAACTAAAAAAATTTCTAATTAGGTCCCTGAACTTATATAAAACTTTCAATTGGGTCCCTAAACTAAAAAGTTTCTAATTGGGTCCATGAACTTATATAAAATTTTTCAATTAGGTCCCTAAAGTAAAAAGGTGACTAAATAAAATAAAAAGTAATAAAATGATAGATGATAAAATTTAGGGGAAAAAATATTGTTTGACATAATAATAGAATGACAAGAGAAGAATATGAGAGAAAAAAATCACTATTTAAAATAGAAATAATAATAATAAAATGAAAAATAAAACTTAGCAAGAAAATTTATTTTTTAGCATAATAATTAAATAAAAGTAGAAAAATTTGAGAGACAAAATTTAGTTCTTGAAATGATATTAAAAGAATAATTTTTTATAACCAAAAAACCAATAATAATGAAATATAAAATTGTGCTAGAAAATCTATGTTTTATAACAAAATATTAAGATATTAAACTGATAAACCTCAACTAAAAAATATAAATAAAATAGAATAAACCTCGATTAACAACAAAATTATTGTTTGAAATAATAAATAACATAAAGAATCTAGTTAAGTAGATATCACATCTTAGTTTGATTGTCAATTTTATTTTGAGTTATTTAATTTATTTTATTATTTATTATATTATTTTATATTTTAATTGAGGTTTTTCTTAAATTATTTTAATATTTCTTAAATAATATTTTTGCTTGCTATGTCTATTATTATTATTTTAATGTTATTTTAAATATTAAATATTTGACTGAGTTTAATAACTTAGTATTTTGCAATAAAACATGAATTTTCTAGCACAATTTTATATTTCATTATTTTGTTATTATCATTTCAAGAACTAAATTTTATCTCTCAAATTTATTTATTTTTATTTAATTATTATGCTAAACAATAGTTTTTCTCACTAAGTTTTATTTTTTTTAATATTATTTTAAATAGTGATTTTCTTCTCTCATATTCATCTTTTGCCATTTTATTATTATGTCAAACAATATTTTTTTTTTAAATTTAAAAATTTATCATTTTTTTACTTTATATATTCACCTTTTTACTTTAGGGACCTAATTGAAAATTTATATAAGTATAGGGACGCAATTAGAAAACTTTTAATTCAAGGCCCCAATTGAAAATTTTATATAAGTTGAGGGACCTAATTAGATTTTTTTTTAGTTTAGGGACCTAATTGAAAATTCCCAAATAGTTCAGGGACCAACTCAATAATCAAACCATTTAATTATTATTTCAATCAATTATAATAAAATAAAATTTATGTTTAAGTATATTGGCTAAAATACCATTTTGGTCCCTTAACTTATTTTTTAGATTCAGTTTGGTCCCTTAACTTTTAAAATGTTCAATTTAGTCCCTTAACTTATTTTTTAGATTCAGTTTGGTCCCTTAGGTTCAATTTGGTTCCTTAATTTGTCGCTGTTGACCCAAGTTAGTCATCTCTCGTCAATAAAGTCAGTAACAATGTTAAATGAGTTTCAAATTGGTCCTTTAAATTGTTAACTTGTTTCAAATTGGTCATTTAAATTGTTAATGAGATTCAAACTGGTCCTTTAAATTGATAGCGAATTTCAACCGGATCCTTAAAAATTAACATTGTTAATGACTCGTTGACTAAGATGACTAACTTAGGTCAACAGACATAAATTAAGGGACCAAATTAAACTTTTTAAAAGTCAAGGGACCAAACTGAATCTAAAAAATAAGTTAAGGGACCAAATTGAATATTTTAAAAGTTAAGGGACCAAACTGAATCTAAAAAATAAGTTAAGGGACCAAAATGGTATTTTAGCCTATATTTATTGAAAAGCGTTTTTGAAATAGTTGGTCAAATTATGTAAAATATGGTTTTTATATATAAAATAGTTTGGACAGATTAATAATATTTATTTGACAGTTAGTTTTATAAGAATAAAATGATAAAAATGTGATTGATTTTAAAATGATCAATTTATTTTGAAATAAGCTTCAAACTTCTAGTTAGGGCTAGGCATAGGTCCGGGCTAGGCCGGTGACCCGGGCAACCCGACCCGACCCGACCACCCCAAAAAAAGTCGTTTTGGTTCGGGGTTGTTGGGTTGAGTGATGAAGAACTCGTTCCGTTCGATTCGATATCGAGGCCGATTATTTGAAAATCGAGCAACCTGACCTGAGCACTTACAAGGCTACTGCGTTTTGAGTTTTTGGATGACACTCCCTTCAACTCTTTTGCGTTTTGACAAAATGACCTCTCCTCCCCACTCCTGATATTTCAGTTTCTTTACCCCCCCCCCCCCCCAAAATTGAAGCCCTAAATGTTCTTCTCTTCTCCTCGTTGTTTCGCACCTCTACTCCATTGTTGACGATGTTCTGCACCAGTGGTCCATCGTGTTTGTCGTTTGGCACCTCCCTATGCACCAGAGAGTTCGTCTACTCTATTCTACACTTCTTCTCCCTGATACTCATTGTCTCGTCGTGTTCCAGCTCCTCCTCTATTCTGGCGGTTCACCTCGCACTATGCCGTGCTCCCTCAATGTGATTTGGTTTGTTTCATCCGCTGCTCCCAGTCCGCACCTGTCACACGATTGCCATTCTTCTATCCCTCTCCAAGTTGCCTTGTCGTTTCAAACAACCATTTCTCCTTGTTATCTTGAAATTTAACAGGGAAATTGAAAGGTCACTAATGTTGAAAGATTTTGGAAGGTACTAGTGGGTTTTGGCAATTCAAGGCCGAATTTGGTAAATATTTCTTTAATTATATTGAGTTTGATATTTTTATTTCTTTTTTTTTGTGTGTGTTGTTTTTCATCTAAAAGGCCAACCTGATGGATCAACTCGGCCCGACTCAACCCAAACATTGAAATAACCAAAGTTAACACTAGAAGGGGGGTTGAATTGTATTTACTAACATTTTTAGGAAACTTTGAAAATTATTTTAGCAGGCATAACAAGCAAAAATAAAGCTACAGAAAATTAGACGGGTGACTCGTCTAATTTTGAGACAAAACACACGTGCACGCAGAGAAGGTTAAAACAGAGTTTGATATTCACAATATTAACTCCCCAAGTTAAAAGCTTAAACAAGTAACTCTTAAACAATTTAAAGAGATAAGGGAAGAGGAATATCACTCAAAGTTTTATACTGGTTCATCTTAAAATCCACAGGGCTACGTCCAGTTCTTGGCAGCACCAAGTTTCTACTATAACTGATCAGATTACAATACAAGTATTTTTTTGCACACCTAGCCTCTCCAGGCTCAACACTTAAACAATTATTCTTTTCTCACCTAACCTCTTTAGGCTCAACACTTAAACAATTATTCTTTTCTCACCTAGCCTATTCAGGCTCAACACAGTAAGGAGTAAAGGTTTTGTGTAACTAATACAACTTGCAAATCTTTCAGATAACACTCAGAGAGTGAAATAAATATGAAGTATGAAAGACTGCGAATTAATATCAAATGATTGAATAGATATTCAATGAAAGAATGAAGAAGTAAATGAAGAGTAAATGCTTCTTGAGTGTTTGCGCAGAGTTATTAATGTTGTTCTTACTTCTTGTCCTCATCTTCATGGTTTGGTCTATATAAAGACCTCAATCAATTTGATCCGTTAGACACAACTTCAGAAAGTGTTCTCCTTTGATTTGAGTCTTCTTGGACGCCATTAATACCAAAGAGTCATTCTGTATAAACATTAAATATTTAGGGACGTTGGACTTTGACATATGACACCAAGAGCACACTTTGCTTCCGAGCAGCTGTTGTTTCAGAGTTACAACAGCAAGCTTCTTGTACTTGAAGCAGAGAGCTTTCCTCTTTCAGTACAACACTCAGTTCACTTTCTGGAAAGCACTTTTACTTTATACTAAAACAACTAAAAGGTTACTACTGTGGTACAGATATTGCGTGTTTATTCCTTAAAACCTTGAAACAAAAGTTCATTATTCTTTATCTTTTGTGTTATTGTCCAGAGGTCTTCGAGATCCTTAAGGAATGCATTTTATTTAAAAAAAGTTGACTTGGACTTCATTCTGACAGTCTGACACTTTACCAAGTGTAGCAGTATTTGAAAATTAGATGGGTGCTTGTGCAGTCCAAATTTAGACGGGTGATATATGCCAAAACTTAGACGGGTGAGCAAGTCATTTTTAGACGGGTCATCCACTGAAGCTTCTTCAGACATATGATTCTTGTCATGTCATCAACTAGATCAGAGTTGACTTGGTCTATGTTTGAGTTGACTATATTCGTTTTGGACGGGTGAGTTCTTAGACGAGTCTAAAAACTGCACTGCACTAAAATGTAGACGAGTCATATTTTAGACAAATGACCTTAAGTCTATTTTCCTGCACACTTAGCAGACTTATAAGAAATTTCATAAGGTTCAATATTGCAATACTTAATCTATTTAGAAACATAAAAACTTAGAGAATTTACACAGTGAATATGTCTCAGACTTATGAGGTCTCAACATTCTCCCCCCTTTTTGATGATGACAAATAATTTTTCTGATTTTATTGAACATCAAAAAGTAACAGCAGAAATTTACAAACAGATATAAGTAAGCAAAGTATGCTATGCTCCCCCTTAGTTTATGCATTAGATAAAAACATATATCAGAGCAAAACAAGGTATCAGAGCAAGAAATATGCAAAGCAGATTATATCTTGTTAACTTATATTTTTGTTATCATTTACTCTCTTACTTCCTCTCCCTTTTGGCATCAATCAAAAAGATATATAAAACAGATATATAAAAATGAGCCAAAAGTGATATAAAAAACTTCATCTCATATTATTAAGAGTCAAAAAGATTACAAGTGATAAGGACATCATTGACAGTACATTCCATGACTCAGAATAAATGGAAACTAAGTCCTATGACCTAAGAACTAGGACCTCCTTTGCTTTTGAAGAAAGTTTCCATCATCCTTTGCATTGCTGCTTGCTGAGCTAGCATCTGAGCCTGAAAAGCAGCTTGTTGTTCTAATGCTGTATCCTGCCTTTGAATGACAGTTTGCAAACTAGAAGCCATTTTATCAAGCCTTTGATGAGCAGCAGGATCATAAGCAACCATTGGAGTAGCAGAGTCTGATGTAGCCAGGGCAGTTGCAGATGCAGAAGGAGTAGAGCTAAGAGGAAGGGTAGAAGGTAACTCTTCAACTTGGGTGTTATCCTCAGACTGAGAATCTAGAAAAATATTTGTTGACAGAGTTGAGACGAAGTCATCATTGGGGTAGAATTCTTCAAGGAACCTATGAATCCGTTCATGATGAAGAGGTGAGTCAATAACTGAAAGAAGAAATTCATAAGATCTCCTAATGAGATTTATGGGAGTAATTGGGGTAGTTGGAGGGAAATTTAGAATAAAGAAAGGAAAGACCATAAAGAAAGGAGGTATAGTATAGAAGGTGGAAAAGGATAAAGAGCAAAAACTTGGCTACCTCTAGTGGGGATGGCTTTCTTTTCTTCTTATGTCGGCCAAGAGTTGGAGCCACATGTCCAGTAGATGTCTCTGACTTTCAGGAACTCATGATGAGTTTCAGTTGTGAGCAACCTTTTTCTGAACTTGCACTTATTGTCATTCTGCTTGATGAGGGAGAATTTTTGTTCTCCAGGCAAGTTGATGACTTTCTGATTGCCTTTGAGAATCCTAGAGTCGGGCATTACTCTGATCTCAGTAGAGGGCTTCATGAAGACATGAGGATTTGGCATCCATCTTCTTGCAGTCTTCTCTTTTCTGGCCAGCTTCACAAGCTCTCGTTCTGCTTCTAGTGAGGCAATAATATCAAGGTCCTTGCCAAACAAAAAAGATGAAACAGAGTCATCTGAGACAGAAAAAGGAGTGGTTCTAGAAGATAATTGGTAAGTGGGTAGTGTGGCCATTGGAAGAGGGCTGTGTCTGGTTTCAGAGAATCAGTCAGGAAAAACTATTCTCAGAGGGACTTGGCATTGGTTTTTAATGTGGTCAGGTATTGGTGGTCTAGGTGGAGGTGGAGGTATGGTAAGGTTGTCAAAGTATTCAAAATCATTAACATCTTCATGATGGTGAGTCTCAGAATAGTGAGTTGATTGTGGTGTGGAAGGTTTAGACAATTGGGGTTCTGTTTCAGACACTTGAGGTTCTGACACAGTAGGGTTAGGTTCAGAAGTATGTGGTTCAACAATCTGTGGTTCAGCAATTTATGGTTCAGAGATAGAAGGGTTAGGTGAAGATTCATGAATAGGTGATGGTTGAGGTGGTGGTGGTGTTGTCTGTGGTGATGTAACCTCAGGTTCAGGTTGTGCTGAAGTATGTGGTGGTGTTGGGATTTTTGGTGAAGTAGGTGGAGGTGTTGAGGTTCTTTGTGGTGTGGGCATAGGTAATGGTGATGAAAGTGGAGGGGTAGAAGTTTTGGTAGGTGATGACTGTTTTGTTGGTGAAGGTGAGGGTGAGGGTGTTGGAAGCAAAACTAATCTCCTCTTGGTGACAGTGGTCCTCTTCTTTTTAGGGCCCCTCAGCTTGCACAGCTCTCTTCCTTTTGAATACCTTTGTAACATTAGGTTTGTTAGGAACAGAGGCAGATGCAGCAACAGGTTCTGCAACCTTAACAGGTTTAACAGAAGGTTCAGTAACAGGTTTAACAGCCTGAGTAGGGACTTCAGCAGTTGCTTGAGCAGAAGTCTCAGCAACTCTTTTCCTCTTCCTTAGTAACTGAGGCCTTTCCTCTTCAGCAGGTTCAACAAAGGGATCGGTCTTGACAACAGGAATGTTAAGTGCTTCTTTCACTTGAACAGTTCCAGCAGAGACTGATGATGAGGCTTCAGCAGTGGGTGTCAGCTGAATCTTCATCAAAGACAGAGTCTTTGTTGTGATTTCTGTGCAGAGATCAGCATGACAAGCTTTCCTCAAATCCTTCAGCTTGTTTGCCCTAAAGATTCTAGTCATGATCATACCATAAGGATAGTCCTTATCCTTTCCTTTAACAAATTTTTCCATGTGCCTAAAGATTAAATCAGTAATGTCTATTCTGATTTTCTGGACTAGGTGGTAGATAGCAAACTTCTCTATCTTATTCATATGATTCCTAGATCCAGTCCTAGGCGTAACACAGTTAATTATGAGAGCATGGAGAAATCTTGCCTTTGCTGTCAGATACTTGGAATCTGGATTTCTGGGTTTTGGGACTCCATACAGAACTATGTTGACATTTTGTTCTCCTAGGGTCTTCAACCAATCCTTGTCATACCCAGCACCTTCTCGTGGGCATTTGGTCACTTCAGCGAGTGACTTGTGAGTAATGATGAAATGGTCATCACCCACATCTCCAGAGATCATGGAGGTTGTATCATCCTGGGTGATCTTCGCAGTTCTCCAGAACTCCCTAACTAGAGCAGGAAAGACATTTTCTTGTAGTTGGAAGAAGGGTAACCGCCCAGCATGTTCAAGTTCAGGTTGAACGTCTAAACCCTTGGTTCTTAGTTCTTCAAAATTAGGAACCCTTCCAGGGTGCACCTTCTTCAGTTCAGAAATAGAGATGTTTGTCTTCTCAACCAAGATTTCTAGAAGGCTTTTGGTTGCTATTGATTCAGAAAAGAAGAATTAAGTTTTGGAGATGAAAGGTTCTGAGAGGTTGAGAGCAAAGAGAATCAGAGAGAGATTGATAGCAGAGATTGTGAGATCAACGATTTGTGAGTGGGGAAGTTTTGAAACAACACGGGTTACTTTTGTTAAAATGCTTGAGTGCTTTTTTGCGTTGGGAACAAGGAGAGAGATTATTGCCATAAACAGCAATAACTTTTGAAAAGACAGTTGTAAAAAAAAAAATGAAATGTTTTTAAGAAAAAGGAGGGAAATTTTGCAATGTACACGTGTCTCAGTCAAGGTTAGCACAGAGTGCTTTTAGCCATGTCATCAGACGCTTGGCTAAAGTAGACGAGTGAAGCATAAAGAAAATAGACGAATCAAGCATAGAATTTTTAGACAAGTAAAATTTTCAGGCATATCAGCATACACTTATTCAGACACATTGTGCATATTAAGATTCCTTCTAATAAAAACAAATCTATCTTCACTTAAAGGTTTAGTAAAGATATCCGCCCACTGATACTCAGTGTTCACAAACTTAATTTCAAAAACACCTTTTTGCACATAATCTCTAATAAAATGATGTTTTATTTCTATATGCTTTGCTCTAGAATGCTGTATGGGATTTTTAGACAAGTTGATAGCACTAGTATTATCACACTAAATAGGTATATTATGCTCAAACATTGAATAATCCTCAAGTTGATATTTTACCCAAAGCAGTTGTGAACAACAACTTGCTGCAGATATATATTTAGCTTCAACAGTTGAGAGAGCAATGGTGCTTTGCCTTTTGCTTGACCAGGAGATCATGTTTACTCCAATGAAGTGGCATCTTCCACTGGTACTTTTTCTATCAATTCTATCTCCAGCAAAGTCAGCATCACAGAATCCAACTAACCTGAAATCTTTAGATTTCTTATATAATAGACCAAGGTTAGTGGTTCAAATTAAATATCTGAAAATTCTTTTAACAGCCTTATGATGAGATTCTTTAGGATCTGATTGAAATCTAGCACATAGACAAATACTGAATTGAATATCAAGCTTGCTAGCAGTTAAGTATAGAAGAGATCCAATCATACCTCGGTATATAGTTTGATCTACCTTCCTCAGATGCATAGGAGTACTCATAGGCTTTGAATTTTCCATCTTATACTTTTTCAAAAGCTCCTTGGTGTATTTTTGCTGATGGATATAGATTCCATCACATGTCTGTTTTATTTGCAGACCAAGGAAGAACTTTAATTCTCCCATCATGCTCATCTCAAACTCATTCTGCATCAACTCAGAGAACTCTTTGCAGAGCTTTTCATTAGTAGCACCAAATATAATATCATCAACATAAATCTGTACTACTATGAAATCTTTCTTTGAGCATTTCTTGAAAAGTGTAGTGTCTACTTTTCCTCTAATGAAATTGTTTTCCATTAGATATGTTCTTAACCTATCATACCAAGCTCTAGGAGCTTGTTTAAGTCCATACTTTCTTAAGCTTATAGACATGGTGAGGATTTTCAGAATCCTCAAACCTAGGAGGTTGCTTGACATAAACTTCCTCCTCAATTATCCCATTCAAAAATACACTTTTAAGATCCATTTGATAAAGAGTTATATCATGTTGTGCAGCATAAGACATGAGAATTCTAACTGCTTCTAATCTAGCTACAGGTGCAAAGGTTTCAGTGAAGTCAATACCTTCCTGTTGATTATACCCTTGAGCAACTAGGCTTGCTTTGTTCCATACCACTTTTCCATCTTCATCCAGTTTTTGTTTCTAAATACCCATCTGGTTCCAATGACAGATTTATCTTTGGATTTAGAAACTAGAGTCCAAACATCATTTCTCTTGAACTGGTTCAGTTCTTCTTGCATGGCTAGAATCCAACTTTCATCTTATAAGGCATCTTCAATCCTTTTGGATTCCAAATCTGATATGAAGGCCATGTTGTTGTTTTCATTGAAAGCAGACCTGGTTTTAACACCTTGAGATGAACTTCCAATAATGAGATCTTCTGGATGATAAGCCTTGAATTTTCAGTCTCTTTTTTCATTCTCTTTTTCAGACGTATCAGCACTTGTCTGATTTTCAGACTCGTCTACTTTTTACTTGTCTAAAGACTTTTCTTCTAATGGATTAGATCAATACCTGCAATATCATCTTCTAGATCTGATAGTTCTTTATCAGTCTTCAAACCATCATTAAACTTTACATGAATTGATTCTTCTACAACATAGGTTCTAGAATTAAAGATTCTAAAAGCTTTAGACATTTCAGAATAACAAATAAATATGCCTTTATCTACTTTAGAGTCAAATTTACCAAGATGATCTTTTGTATTTATAATATAACATTCACATCCAAATGCATGAAAATATGATATGTTGGGTTTTCTACCTTTCCACAATTCATAAGGAGTCTTATTTAGGATAGGTCTAACCAGAATTCTGTTTTCCACCTAACAAGCAGTGTTAATGGCTTCTGCCCAGAAGTACTTAGGGAGATTATTTTCATTGAGCATTGTTCTACCCATCTCTTGAAGAGATATGTTCTTTCTCTCAACCACTCCATTTTGCTGTGGAGTTCTAGGTGCAGAGAAATTGTGAGAAATATCATTTTCCTCACAGAACAGTTTAAACTGCTCATTTTCAAATTCACCCCCATGGTCACTTCTGATAGCAGAGATACAAAAACCCTACTCATTCTATACTCTTTTACCGAATACTGTAAAGACCTTATAAGACTCATCCTTGTGGGTTAAGAAGAGCACCCATGTGAATCTAGAATAGTCATCAACTATGACAAAACCATATTTCTTTCCACCTAGGCTAGCTACACTGACTGGTCCAAACGGATCCATGTGTAACAGTTGCAAAGGTCTAGAGGAGGTGACTTCTTTCTTAGATTTGAAACTTGATATTACTTGTTTACCTCTCTGACATGCATCACACAAAACATCTTTCTTAAAAGAAATATCAGGCAATCCTCTCACAAGGTTATGCTTTTTCAATTTAGAAATTTGTTTCATACTAACATGTCCTAATTTCTGATGCCATAGCCACTTTTTATCCTCTTTAGACATAAAGCATTTTACACTTTGATTTGAAAGTTCAGACAGGTCAATCTTATACAGATTGTGTTGCCTTTTAGTAGAAAAGATGGTCTTTCCACTATTGTCATTGACTACACATGCATCCTTAGAAAAAGATACAGAAAATCCACTATCACACAATTTACTTATGCTAAGCAGATTATGTTTTAACCCTTTCACATATAAAATATCACAGATAATAGGCAAGGGAGGTTTACCACCAATTTTACCTATACCAATAACTTTTCCCTTCTGGTTCCCACCAAAAGTTACATGTCCACCTTTCTTAGGTTGGAGGTCTAGGAACATAGACCTTTCTTCTGTCATATGTCGTGAGTATCCACTGTCCAGATACCATGATAGGTGTTTGCTTTGTCCTGTTAAGCATGTCTAAAACAAGAATGATCATGGACTTAGGTACTCATATTTTCTTGGGTCCTTTTCTGTTAGTATAAGGAGTCTGTGAAGACTTCTTTTTCTTTTTATGGATACACTTGGACGTGATATGCCCAGCTTTTCAACAGTAGGTACATATAGGTTTATTTAAACTAACTGATACAGATTTGACAGTTATTTTTGAGAACTTTGTTGATTCTTTATGATGTTCTTGACTGGAATAACTCATACCTTCTTTGTTAAGGGAGTGTCTCTGACTTCTCAGAAGTTTAGTCAGATTCTCTCTACCATTAACAAACTTGGCAAAATCTGAGGTGAGCTCTTCTACTTTCTGTTGAAGTTTAATCACTTCTTCATAGGGTATAGTTTCAACTGAGATCTTAGCTTTAGACTTTTCAGTCTTAAGCTTACTGTTTTCTGCAGCTAACTTCTCACACTCTTAAGATTTCTGTGTATACTCATTTGAGAGTATAACATACTGTCTCTTGAGGGATTTGAAAGCTTTAGATATACAGTTGGATTCCTCCAATAGCTCATCATAAGCATCTCTCAATTTCTCAAGTTCAGATTGTACCTTGGTTTTTGATTCTGAATCAGTATCTGCCATAAAAGAGAGATTGGCTTCAAGCTCATCTCCTTCACTTTCAGTGGAGCTTTCATCCAGTTCTTCCCAAGTAGCCATCATTCCCTTCTTTTTGTTGAAGAACTTCTTGGAATGTTGCTTCTTGAGTTGAGGACATTCTGCCTTGATATGACCAGGCTTTTTACATTCATAACACACAATGACATTTCTGTCATTTGATCCACTATCTTTATTGTATTTTTCTTTGTTGAAGCACCTGAAAGGTTTGTCCTTTCTGAAGTTTTTTTTCTTCCAGAGCTTTTTCATTTTTCTGGTAAGAAGAGAAAGTTCATTATCTTCATCACCAGAGTCATCCTCATTTGATTCCTCAGATTCTTCTGAAGATTCATCAACTTTGGGAGCTTTTGAGGCAGATCCCTTAGATGGTTTCTTGTCAGCCTTGATAGCAATGGATTTTCTCTTCTTTCCATTGTTTTTCTCAATCAGCTCCTGTTCATGGATCTGAAGAGTGCCAAGAAGCTCATCTAGCTTCATTGTTGACAGATCTTTTGACTGAGACACAACATTTACAAGAGGTCTCCATTGCTTTGGGAGACTTCTGAGAATCTTTTGAATGTGTTCCTCAGTCTTGTAAACTTTTCCCAGAGATTTCAATCCATTGGTTATAGTTTGAAATCTCCCATACATTTGGCCAATAGTTTCTCCTTCTTCCATTTTGAACAGTTCATACTTTCTGATCAACATACTAACTTTGGTCTCCTTTACTGACTTTGGTCTCCTTTACTTTGTTAGTTCCTTAATGAGTAACAGCTAGTGAATCCTACATTTCTTTTGCAGATTCACAAGCACGGACTTTTTCAAACTCTTCTCTGCTCAAAGCTCACATGATTGCATATCTAGCTTTGGCATTAAACTGCCATTTTGTTCTTTGATCAGAGGTCATGCTAGCTTTAGGAACTTCTGCTCCTTTGTCATCTTTAGGAACATAGGGACCTTCTTCAATGATATCCCAGAGATCAGAGTTAGTGGATTGTAAAAACCACTTCATCTTTTCTTTCCAATAGATGTAGTCCTCTCCATTGAAGTAGGGAGGTCTCGACATTGAGGATCCTTCTCCTGCATGATTCTTGCTTGAGCTAGTTTCTCCTGCCATTTCCAAGATATTTTACTCTACACTGTTAAGTGCTCAACCCAGAGGCTGGGCTCTGATACCAACTGAAATAACCAAAGTTACCACAAGAAGGGGGGTTGAATTGTGTTTACCAACATTTTGGGAAACTTTGAAAATTTCGCAGACTCAATAAGCAAAAATAAAGCTACAGAAAATTAGACGAATGACTCGTCTAATTTTAAGACAGAACACATACAAATACAGAGAAGGTTAAAACAGAGTTTGATATTCACAATATTAACTCCCCAAGTTAAAAGCTTAAACAAGTAATTCTTAAACAATTTAAAGAGATAAGAGAAGAGGAATATCACTCAGAGTTTTATACTGGTTCACCCTAAAATCCACAGGGCTGCGTCCAGTTCTTGGCAGCACCAAGTTTCCACTATAACTGATCAGATTACATTACAAGTATTCTTTACACACCTAGCCTCTCCAGGATCGACACTTAAATAAGTATTCTTTTCTCACCTAGCTTCTTCAGGCTTAACACTTAAACAAATATTCTTTTCTCACCTAGCCTCTTCAGACTCAACACAGTAAGGAGTAAAGGTTTTGTGTAATTAATACAACTTGTAAATCTTTCAGATAACACTCAGAGAGTGAAATAAATATGAATTATGAAAGGCTGCGAATTAATATCAAATGATTGAATAAATATTCAATGAAAGAATGAAGAAGTAAATGAAGAGTAAATGCTTCTTGAGTATTTGCGCAGAGCTCTTAATGTTGTTCTTACTTCTTGTCTTCATCTTCATGGTCTATATAAAGACCTCAATCAATTTGATCCATTAGGCACAGCTTCAAAAAATGTTCTCCTTTGATTTGAGTCTTCTGGGACGCCATTAATGTCAAATAGTCGTTTTGTATAAACATTAAATGTTTAGGGACGTTGGACTTTGACACATGAAACCAAGAGTCACTTTGCTTCTGAGCAGCTTTTGTTTAAGAGTTGTAGCAGCAAGCTTCTTGTACTTGCAGCAAAGAGCTTTCCTCTTTTAGTGCAACACTCAGTTCACTTTCTGAAAAGCACTTTTACTTTGTACTAAAAAAGCTAAAAGGTTACTGCTGTGGTACAGAGGTTGCATGTTTATTCCTTAAAACCTTGAAACAAACGTTCTTTATTCTTTATCCTTTGTGTTATTGTCCAGAGGTCTTCGAGATCCTTAAGGAAGGCATTTTATTTAAATAAAGTTGACTTGGACTTCATTCTGACAGTCTGACACTTTACCAAGTGTAGCAGTGTTTGAAAATTAGACGGGTGCTTGTGCAGTCCAAATTTAGATGGGTGATATGTGCCAAAACTTAGACGGGTGAGCAAGTCATTTTTAGACGAGTGATCCATTGAAGCTTCTTCAGACTTATGATTCTTGCCACATCATCAACTAGATCAGAACCTTGATTGAGAGTTGACTTGGTCTATGTTTGAGTTGACTATATTTTTTTTGGACGGGTGAGTTTTTAGACGAGTCTAAAATCTGCGCGCTGTACTAAAATGTAGACGGGTCATATTTTAGACGAATGACCTTAAGTCTATTTTTCTGCACACTTAGCAGACTTATCATAAATTTCATAAGGTTCAATATTACCATACTTAATCTATTTGGAAACATCAAAACTTAGAGAATTTACACATTGAATATGTCTTAGATTTATGAGATCTCAACAAACATGACCGACTTGGTTCGGCTCAGGTTGTTCAAGATTTTTCCTAAAACCCGAACCAACTCAACCTGAACAAACTTAGTTGGTTTGGATCCAAATTTCCCCCAAATGTGACTCAATCCAATCCGAGCTAACCCTTACTTCCACATATCTCAAAAATGTTTTTTTCCCCTTTAAAATCGTTTTTCATACTTTAATCAGATTTATCAAATTATACTCAAAACAACTTTTGCCAAAGAAATTAAATAACCTTTCTAAAACACCATAAAGGTATACATTTATTTGTGTATATCTCTTTTATATGCATACATGAAAAATTAAGTTAGGACTTTTTTTTTTTTTGATAAGCAGTTAGGACTTTGTTAATATGTGTATTATGAATTATGATACACGATAAGGAATAAAATCAGTATTTATTACTTGTTATTAACTATTCAAAATATAAACATTTTCAAAAAAAAAATATATTAAATATAGTGGAATTTGCATATCGTCTACGAGTAAGAAAAATATGAGAATCAAAGCCACAATAAATGTGGGCGGAAAGCTTGACCAGATGTATCAACCACTGTTGACAATTAATTAATTGACTTTACCAGATTTATCTAATTAAATAATATTTTACTAATATATGAAAATGTCACTTATAATAAGTTAAAAATAAAAATAAAAAACACTTCAAATGGACCGATGAAAATAACTTTTGAGGGAATTAACATGTGGAACTATTAATAATATATAAGATTAAAGATGAATGAGCAATAACTATTCTTATAAGGATGATACTAGTAAGTATACGAACATTGGTTATTGAAAAAGAAAAAAAAAATTTAATGGAGAAGTATTGTATTTTAATTTTGCAAATGGTAACCAATAGAGAGGGGTGGGAATAGGCCGGGCCGACCGACAGGGGACTATGGCCTGGCCTGTTTAATAAAAAGGCCAGGTCTAGGCTCTTCAAAGAGCCTCTTTAATTAAATAGGCCAGGCCTAGGCTTATGAAAAAGCCTTTTAGGCCTGATAGGCTGGCCTGTTAAAAACTAATATTATTTTAAATTAAGTATATAATTATATACTTATAATTATTATTATTTTTTGACAACTAATTATAATAATTATATAATACATAATATAAAATACAATATTATTTCTTTCTTTCTTTTTTTTGGCAACAACATTATTTTTCTATTAAAAAATAAAATAAATCATTCCTAAATCCTAATCAGTAATCACGCACAAAAAACCCTAACAACACTCACACCCCCTGCCTCATCTCTCTGTTCAGCCGCCACCCTTCTTCCTTCTTCATTTGTGTAAACCCTTATCACACTCACACCACCTGCTTCGTCTCCCTCCTCCAACCACCACCCTCCTTCATTTCGCCCGCCACCCTACTTCGTTTCGCCCACCGCCTTGCTTCGTTTCACCCGTCACCCTGCTCCAAACAATGGCTTCCTCCACGACGTTGCAGCGTTTCGTCAATTCGTCGCTGATACCCGAACCGACGCCGCCACCGTCTAGGTCCGCCCGCCACCACATCTTGCTCCCGATGGCATCCCCGTTGGTCCCGACGAGCTGGGCGAGTCCTCATCCATGAAGGCCAAGCGCGTTGCCCTGGAGCGTAAGGCCTCCGCTGCTATGATTGCTGTCGAGGAGTATGCTCGCCGATTTGAATTCGGCGACATTGTGGCGAGGCTTCTTATTCTTCTTGTATTTGTTGATTTTCACAGTGTTTGATGGAATTCAGACAGGTTTTTTATTTGATTGGTTTCTTGACTAATTTGATGTTGATTCATCTTAAATGTTGATTGATTGTTGAAATCCTAAGGTTGAAAAATGAGCTTGGATGCATTGTAGAAGTTTAAAAGTTTTTTTTTTCTTCCAGTAATCAGTTTACATGAAAGTCAAGTTAGTTTTGGATAGCAGGCTTTAGGTAGGCTTTCAGGCCGGGCCAGGCTTTTAAAAAGGCCAGGCCATGCCTCAAAAATAGCCTATGATAGGTAACAGGCCAGGCTTAGGCTTTAATTTTTTGAAACAGGCCAGGCCTATTTAGCTAAAGCCTGGCCTGGCCTGGCCTATTCCCACCCCTAACTGTTGACAATTAATTAATTGACTTTACCATATTTATCTAATTAAATAATATTTTACTAATATATGAAAATGTCACTTATAATAAGTTAAAAATAAAAATAAAAAACACTTCAAATGGACCGATGAAAATAACTTTTGAGGGAATTAACATGTGGAACTATTAATAATATATAAGATTAAAGATGAATGAGCAATAACTATTCTTATAAGGATGATACTAGTAAGTATACGAACATTGGTTATTGAAAAAAAAAAAAACAATTTTTAATGGAGAAGTATTGTATTTTAATTTTGCAAATGCTAACCAATAGAGATGGTAATGGGAAGGGTCAAGGTAGGGTATTATAGTATCCGTCCCCATATCCACGTTTGGAGAAATTATACGTACCCGGACCCATACCTGGATCCATACCCGTGTGGTTTAGTACCCTTACTCATACTCTCTGGGTACCTAAGTACCCGTAGCCGCACCTGTTACCAGCACTTTAACTGGAAAAAGTAATAAATAACAAAAGAAAAGTTATAACAATTAAAAAAGATTCAAAGGTCTTTTAAATCTACTCATACAACATTACAAATCAAAAAATTTAAATAAATAAAAACATCCAAAAAGGAATTATAGATGCAACTAGGCTTAGAAAGTTAAGAATCTATGGATTAATTTTGGTTTTAAAATTTGTATTATAATTAAAAATTATATATATTAGTAATATAAATAAATAAATAAATAAATAATTATACATACATGTATATATGTGCGGGAGCAGGGCGGGGTGGGTACCATAGTACCCGTACCCATTCAAAAATGTGAGTAATTACCCGTACTCGGACCCTTACCCATTGTACGGGTAATTACCCTATCTATTGTGTGTAATTTTTGCGGGTACCCAATGGGTAGGGTACAAATTGTCATCCCTACTAACTAGTACCCTAAAAACATTGGTTAAAGAATTAAAGATAGAAAGTTTGTATTGAAAAATATGCATATGCATTCAACACATACTAAATTGAAAAATTGTTATTTTTCATAAAGTCTTTCTATATATTGATTCCTTAATCAATACCCTTAGGACACTGATTAACAAGAGACTTTATTTTTTTAAGAAGTGATATGTTTACGTTTTGGATCAGTGCCTGAGGGCATTGGTTAAGGATCTAGAAAAGAAAAATTCTCATTGGAACTTGATACATTTTATATTGTGAAGTGCGATAATTGATAAACTTAGTTTTACAATAATATTTTACTTTTTTTAGTTTTCTTAACCAGCACCCAAGCACTAGTTAGCTTGATTCTTACTTATTTCATAATAACTTTTTTTAATAGATTTCTTAATCAATGCAATTCCCGTAAGTGTCTTGTTAACGAGTATCTTAAGGATATTAGTTAAAGAATCCATCAAAGGAAAATTTGTATTAGAAAGCTAAGTGTAACATTTTTTAAAATGCTAAATGTAATATTTTCCTGTACAATTTTTCTTCCTTGAATCCTTAAACAATGTCCAAAGTACTCTAGTTGACATTTTCCAACCCTAACAGGACCCCTGTGAGCCAGACTGCCAGAGCTGTAACGATTACCATTGTTTTTTTTTTTTTTTTGACGGGATTACCATTGGTTATTAACCTTTGATAACGTCTTGCATTATTATTAGCTGTGTTTCTCATAAATTTATCCCTAACTTTTGTCTCGTCAACCTTAGACCACGGTGTTTAAATGCTGTTTGATAAGTTCCAACGCAGGCTGACAACTACAATACATCAAAAATAGCTTTTGTGATTTGTCTCAAATGAAAGGCTCAAACAACAAAATGACCCATTCTTTTATATACTAGTATGTGCGAAAGCTAGTTATCCCAATCAAGTTAATTAGTGAAAGGCCCCAATTGAATTAAATTAATTCTAGCAATTTTGCATATATATATATATATATATATATATTTGTTAATGTACACCTACTCATTTTTTAGAAGGAATATGTTAACAAGTTACACCTTCAAATGTATTTACATTAGCTTCTGTAGATTTGCTGAAAGGAATACGTTAGCAAGTTATACCTTAAGATATATTTGTTAACTTTTTAGTTATATCTTGTTAACATATTCTTCCTAAAAAAACAAATGAGTATACGTTAGCAAATCTAATAATAATAATAATAATAATAATAATAATAATAATAATATCACTAAATCAATTGTAGAAACACAAAATAATAATTAGTAAAAAAAAAAAAAGGCAGGAGAGACAGATATTTTACCACATTAATTAACTTGCTTTAATAACGATTGGAGGGAGAGAGTGAGGTCGTTTCAACACAATTCAACACTCAATTCTCGAGCTAGAAACTCAACAATAAAGCTTACTATGTCCCAATGCTTTGACCCATTAACGCAGACATTTATTACTATAACTTCATTACTCCCTCCGCACTTAATTATAAATAAAATTAATTAATTTCATATTTATTAAAAAAATTAGTTAATTTAATTTAATTATTTTGATTTATATAGGGAAAAAAGTTATAATTATTAATCTACCCTTTAATTGTGTTGGAGTGAGTAAATACTCTTGAAAATGTAAAATAAGAATTGGTTAGATTGGTTAATTTTCTTGATTTTTGAAATACTGACATTAAATAGAGTTGAAATGAATTTTGCTTGTATTTGAGTCCACAAAATATAGGTACTGTTTACTTATAATTGAGTCCAGAAGGAGTATTATATAGAGAAATGCTAGCAACACACTCTCTAACACACTCTTTCCTCATGCTAACGAGTGTCCTAAAGACACCAATTTGGTAACCCATAAAATAAAATTTGTATTTAAAAACTAAGTATTCCATTTTTTTTAAATATTAAATACACCAATTTCTAATACAAACTTATTTTTTTTATTCCTTAACAAGCTCCCAAATAGCCATAGCCCACAGTTTCAAAAGCATCTGAGCTTACAATTTCCACACAAAATCGTATTAGAATTTCCATAAGGATAATTAAGAGTTTTATTTACAATTACCCTTAAAACACTTGATAAAATATTAACCAAAGTTTCTACAAATTGAAAATTTAACAAATTACTTTTTTAAATCGGGGGAAAATTTATTTTAAAAACTACTATTTTCTAAGTATTTTGCTAACAAAGTATCCTAAGGGCATTGTTTAAGAAATCAACAAAAAGAAAGTTTATATTGAAAAACTAAGTATAACACTTTTATGTATATTAAATACTCCCTCCGGTCCACAATGTAAGCAAAAATTTCCAAATTTTTTGGTCCAAAATATAAGCAAATTTCAACTACTTTCTTCTCATTTAATGAAGTTATTCTCAAAATACCCTTCATTTAATACAAATTTTGTTTTTCAATGACTCTTTTTATTCTCAATAACACAAGCTTAATAAATAAGAGGAAGGGTAACTTGGGTAACAAACTTAATTTTTTATTCTCAATGACTCTTTTAAATAAGATCAACTAACTATCTTAATATGTGTGTCCCATTTAATTTTTGCTTATAATAGAGACCGGAGGGAGTACACAATTTTGTCATACAATTTTTTTTTTCTTGGTTCCTTAAATAATGTCCTAAAAACACTGATTGTAGTTAGCATTCTCCCTTTAAACAAACCCATGCATGTTTCAAAGGACAATGGTTATTGCACATTGCACAATAGCAAAAGGATGTAACGGGTCCCAATAAAACTGAATTACAGTTCACTGCAGTGCCCAATAAATCCCGTATGTTAAAATGACAAATGAAAAAAATCATGAGCTACAAATCTGCTTAATTTCTGACCATGTCATGCCATATTAATTGTTTCCACCACCTTGTTCTTAGCCAAACCATAAAGATGAATTGCCATTTAATATTGACAATTAGCTCGTAGCCGTACCACGTTACTGGGATTCCCATTCCCAAATGCTCCATGCTTGATGGATACAGCCTTTTGTTGCAAATTGCAGAACCAAATATCTGCGAGAATATCCATGCACAACACATACAAACAGAAAACAGGATGCATTTTCAATTATGATGCTACAAAAGCATCTACACTTAGGGTGACAATTAACAAGAAATATAGGTTTATATAATTGCATCACCAACTACGATTTACTAGAACCATGCGGCTAACTTTACTCGAGGACCAGAGCAAATGACATAAGCGTTTACCTCTCTCGTGGAATTTCCATAACTCAGCTCAACCCCCAAAAAAACATAAAAATAAAGGCTTGACAAGCAAATTACTTCTCATTTCTTCCATAATTCCCACGCATTTTTATTTGAAGTAGTAATCACATGTTTTGTACATCAAGGAAATTTTATTTTCATGTGTGCGCGCCTGTTTTCCTTTGAAAAAAATTGATACAACAGATGGATAATATATGCCCCGCTTTAGGATGGGGTTGGAAGATGTATATATATTTTGCTGATATGGTGATGTACAGGATATACATGGCAATACAAAGACATAAACAAATGGATGACATCCACCGGGGTGATGAACCACATTTTCTGGATTTTCTTGAGGAATTATAGATAACCATGAATTATTTTGGAGCTGGCAAATCTATTTATATTCAAGTATAGCACCTGTATGATTGAACCCACAAGAAACCTGCAATGCTTTCACGTCTTCGCCAAAACAAACTCTTGTAGGATTTATATAGTCCACATCACTTCCGTGACCCTGAGTTGAAGGCATAAACTTTATAGCGATGCATGGCAGCTAATGATATAGTTAACAAAATTAAACGCAAAAAACCAATCAATTTATGAAAGAAATGCACCAGTCTGAGTATAATCAGCCTGCAGATTCCTCTAAGCTAATGCAAAGTCTTATAATTAACATGAAGTAAGCTTCTACGTGTATGTTGCCTTAATTATATATACATAATGGAAATCGTGATTATTTGCACAATGTCTTGTTACTTCAAATAAATTACCGGTCCCCTTTTTGTCGTCCTTGTCATAGAATCTGGCGTTTCGACCATTATGTATGTGTATAACCTGCTGTTTATAACTATATAATAATACAAGGAGTTACAAATTATATGAGAAGCAGAAGCATACCAATTGTCCACCCGAAGAATATCCAGATTCAGAGAAAGTCCCATTGGAACCTCCCCAGCCCCATGTGAAGACCCTTCCTTCTGAAAGTAAAAAAAAAAAAAATGGATAAATGACAACAATATTGTTTTTGTAATTAACAGTATAAACATCAAGTCTTATAAGTGAGAGGAAGTTAAAAATTAAATTAAATTAAACTTAAAAAAAACTCATAAAGCAAATTGGAAAATGTTCACCCCAAACTTGTAAAATCTAAAAAGGTGCTAAGTATTACATTAAATCTACACAGAAAATCTGAAGCTCTGTGCAGAAATCTATAAAGGATGTGCCTGTTACTTGCAGGGAAAAGTGCTGTTTCATCTTTAAAACAAAAACTAAAACCGAGAAAAATGATTGAGTTTCACCAGGAGGCAAGAAACTGATTATTAACTTTGAGACCATGCCATCTCATTCCTATAAAGAAATTCAACTAGCTGACCGCCTATTTGACTAGACTAAGAAGCAGTATAACTTGAAGATAGAACACAACTTTTCTAACGGGTTCTGTGGCTACCAGTGGAACTGCTCATCAGTCATATATAGATGGTGCAAACTAAGATGCTTTATGCCCAAGAGATATGAAATGACAAATAAATTTATCCTATGCTGTTTGTTTTTTCGAATTTTCAAAATTAAGGGGCATTTCAGGAATCCTAGACTACACACGAACTGTAATTTATATTTCAGGTCTGGTCTATGTTCACCAGCACACTATGCCTCCTGTGATATAGTGAACAATAGGTTTAATGCCTTGCCATGAGTGGGACTCCTAGATTTGGCCATCAAAATTAGTCCATAATTATTTTTTGCAAGACAATGATGTAATATGTTAGGCCCGAAAGTCAGCAAAGTGGGCAAAGGGTTCTAAGGGTCTATTCTAGGAAGAAAAAGGGCCACTAACTGTAATAACTGTAATTAGCTCTTCTGTTAGAAGGTTGTTAGCAGGTAGTTAGAAGCTAAGCCTATAAGTAAACCCTCTAGATTGTAGTAAAGACAGCTTTTGTAATTCTGTGAGTTTTGACTGAGAATTCTCAGTGTGAAGAGGAGTGCCCCTTGTATAGTTCTTTTACCTTTTTATAAATAATAAAGAAGCTTATACAGATTCATCACTATTCTTTCATTCTTTTAGTCTATATTCAGAACTCGGTTTCTAACATATTATTTCATTCATTTACCTCAAAAATTCATTTAAACACATCAAATTCCTTCAGAATGTTGCTAACCAGACTAATTAACTACAAATGACAAGCTTGTTTTGTTTCTACCAATGCTCATAGTATCTGACTATTTTTTAAGTCCTTCATTATTCACGTAAATGACCCTTTTCTTTTTTGTATCATGGGAAGTGGTTCATAGGCTCTCTCCCAGTAGTCCCCTCCCCAAGCCAGTCTAAGTACACTTCTATATGTTAGCCTTCATGTTTTCATGGGATTTTTTTTACTCCTGATACTAGCAGATACGAACTTGAGACAACAAGGTGAGTACGAAACTCCCATATCATTTGAGTCAACATCTGTTGGTAAAGTCACTTGATAATAAGCCTACCACCAAGGAGCACAATTATCGCATTTTTAAGTACACTCATGAGCAATTTTTTGGGGATAAGATTTGATGTTCGGCTTCTACTTGGGGTAAACCACACGGCCTTTTAAAGGGCTTTCCTTCCAGATATGACGAGGAATTCGGTAGATTTGCTTCATTGATATTGGGAAAAACCCAAGTCTCATATTGACTAGAGATAGTGTCTAATAAGAGCTTATAAGTAATAGGCAATCCTCATCCTACGAGCTAGCTTTTGGGATTGAGTTAGGCCCAAAATCTAATAATTGATGTTGTCATTGTTCTCTTCTGTACATTTGCTATTTTCTCACTTTTAAGGAGGATAATCCTTTGTAATCATCTTTTCTCAGTATAAGGAATTCTTCATTTATAAATAACCAACAACAACAACAATGTGTGCCTTTTCTTTCTGTTGAAGGGAATAACTTACCAGAAATAGCTGCGGTATGCTTCCAACCACAAGAAACCTGGCTAACAGATGACTTCAAGAATGGCCCTTGAACCTTTTCAGGTAGATGAACGACATCTGAGGAACTAGATAAAAATACTTTGAAGAGTCAGAACACCAGCATGCAGATACAAAAAGAGTGGAAATGTAGTAAAAGAAAATGTTAAAGCCACAAGTTCCAGGTACAAATGTTTACCCGATACCAAGGCAGCCATTTTCATTTGAACCCCAAGTATAGAGCTCACCAGAATCTATAGAAAAACACTAAATAGAATGAAACAGTAAACAAATAATTACAAATCAACACATGGTTAAGTTCAGAAACTCATGAATTACTTGTCAGGACACAGGTGTGATAGCCACCACAAGCAACTTTTTTTGAGTATGGAAGTTCACTAATCAAGGATGGTTTTGTTGCATTGCTCATCTCCTTCAAGACCTGAATATTTGATTGAAGAAAATATTAGTTGTTACAACTACAAGTAGTAGCAGATGGAGGGGAAAAATTTAAAACTAATCACCACTGATAGAACATACCAATTTGTCAATCCCTCTTTCACCAAATATGAAAACAGAACCATTTTCTGTAACATTTCATCAAGGAAGAGCAAAAAATCCAACAGTTAATTCTTAATTAAGGGCACAACCAAGGTATGAAAAGCGAAAATTCATATATATATATATATATATATATATTTATATAAGAAATGATTAATTCAATTACCATCAGTACAAGCCGAGGTTAGGAACCCAGCAGCTATATATTTAACCTAAACAAATATCAACAATGTAGCCAAGACAACAGAGATGATAGTTAAACTTTGAAGCCAATATATCTATCTTAAAGTAGATACAAGAAGGCATTATATCCAACAACACACCTTGATCCCCTCAAGATCCTTTATAAGCCTTGGGGTATACTCACTGCATGATTTTAAAAAGTACATCAATATAGATATACATTACACATTCATTGAATATGATAAAGCAAGGTTGCAAGGAATCCTACTCAAAGCAGCTCTGATTGGATACTGAAACTTTCTCCAGTACATCAAATATAGGTTCCATAGTTAATTTTTTTAAATAATTCTTATTTAGGAATTCTACAGGTACATTTTGAGTCCAGAATGTACAATATCATAACAGTGTCATGTATGTACAGGATTCAGATTGGTTATAACTAAGTTGCAAGCATTTTTGTCCTCTTTTATCAATCTTTCAGTTGAAAAGCCAAGAGCAAGTAAATGACAAAATTGGCTATGAATTTAACAAGTACATTAA
>JAPCYP010000061.1:3000000-3209818 GCA_035048595.1 Echinosophora koreensis | reverse complement strand
ATCGACCCCAATGAGGTTTGCTAAATCACAAGTTATGTGAAAACTCTTATTTATCACAATTAAAAGAAAAGGAATCTTACTGCCAATCAACAAAAAAAAAAAGAAAAGAAAAGAAAAGAAAAGGAATCTTACTTAAATTTCACGTTTATGGAGAGTTGCAAGAAAGACACGTCTTTAAGAGTAATTTTGATTGATAGACAGTCAGTTTATTTTAGACACTCAAATCAACCATTAATGTATTCATGTATATTTTAGAGGGATGAAAATCTGTTATCCCATTTTAGTGTACCAAATCTTGTCCCAACAATCATACCTTGCCTAGTTAAAAATAAATAAAAACTATTCCTCTTGAAAGAAAGGTATATAACGAATGTGTATATGATGGTCATTTTCCCAACTTAATATATTTGGGGAAAGGTTACCTTTATTTATGAAAGTGTAACAGAGATTCAAAATAAAAGTTAGGGGGCACGGTATGTGTTACAATGCTATGTTTAGGCAGATTTGAGGTAAAGTTTAGTAAACGAAAAATACTAGACTTTCATAGCCATCAGATCTAAATATAATCAATGGTTAATAATAATGAGTGTAAAAATTGTAAACTTTTATGGGTGTAATATGAGGAGGGATCAATCAAGCAGGTGAAGAAGGAAAAGAATGATGCAATAAGAGATATAAATTGAAACAAAAGGTGTATGATAGGAAAAGTTGGGAAATTTGTTGACCTGAGCTGACCATGATGGAATGATAGACTGAACAAGTGAAACTTCTTAAAAATAATTCCAAAGCTGGACGAAGAGGAAATGAAGGGAAAGCTTATGGAAGAAGTCCAGCGGCTAGGCGAGGAATAGACCCAGGACGAAGGAGGAAATGGTGGGAAAGAGAAGAAGCATCGCACGAAAGTCGCCGAAAGTGGAGAAGAGCTCACGTGACGTAACAATCGTGAGCAAATTAAAACCATCAGATCTAAATATAATCAATGGTTAATAATGAGTGTAAGAATTGCAAATTTTTATGGGTGTGATTTGATCCCTCCTCATATATATATATATATATATATATATATATATATATATATATATATATATATATATATATATATATATATATATATATATATATATATAACTGGAGTACTGAACATATATTAGAGAGCTAATATAGTCACAAATTTTACTAATGTGAACCGACAATTGCAATCAATGACAAAATAACAATATTCGTCTACAAGTGTAAAAAAAAAAAAAAAATCCCACATTTTTTCCCATTAAATTTAGAAATCACATCGTACACTAGTTGTATTATTTCCCTATATCTGAAATTAATATTCTTGAATCAAGAGTTCAAGACCCATATCTCTCACAGGTAAACAAAATTTATTTATTAAGAAAAACAGAGAACAGCATTTTCTTTAAATGGTCATCTGAACTGAAACCATAAGACAGCGGTTTCTTTACAACACAGCATCACCAAGAATTTAGACTCAGTTAATAAATAAATCAATGCAGTTATTATTATCAAACCAGTAAGGTAAACAGCAATTTTTGATAATTTGCTGCAGGCTGAACTTGAGAATAATCAATAGCCCCAGTAATCATTCCTGATCTCATCATCAAACTTCTTCCTCAGCTCAGGATGCTTTTCAAAGTACTCATCTGCTGTCATGGTGCAAATCTTCTTCTGCAAAATTAAATGAGTGACATTTTAGAATGTAAGTAACTGGAAAAACCATGTAGTTATTTCTATTACCTTCAATTCTTGTACTTCAGCAATTTCCTTTTCCAAACGCTCGGACTCCTTAAAAGATTTTTCCTCTCCTTCTTTAAGCTCCACTAACTGTAGAAGAAAGCAAATATATGTAACAATTAGATTCAATCTATAATTGACTAAGATAATTTAACCAAGAACTAAAGATTTAGCAAAGGTTCTTACAAGTGCATCAAATTTAGGCTTATATTGAGGAGTTACATTGTCAACATACTTGGGGATCTCTATGCCTGCAAAGAAACAGTCACAAAACATTAAACATTAAAGTAATTATATGTAAAAGTAAAATAGGTAATTTTAGTCATTCATATGGGGAAGGGGATTTCAGCACAATTTCAAATAATAAATAATCTCTTGTCGGATGAGAATTCAAGCATAAGATTTATTACAAATTACTCGACCATAACAGGCAATCAGAGCATAGGTGAGGCTGAAGTACTTTAAATTGCAGTAACAAGATTGACCACTGTGAACTTATATAAAACTACAAACAAAATTCAAAATTGTAGTCCCCAGTGGATTGGTCGTATAGGTATGTGATAAATGTGAAGGAGCAGAAAAATATTGTCTTGGCTTTGTACTAGATATCTTATGTTTTTCTTTGTTCAGATTGGTGATGGGGAAATACAAGCCTCTCATCTTTTGGATTTTGACAATTACACCCCTCAACTTTTGATTTTGGCAATTAACATCCTATAGCTCCGAAAAATCATTTTGTTAGACAAATGTTTACCAAATTTGGTTTTTCCTGTAAGAAAATTTTTCACTAAGTAACCAGTGGATCTTTCAAGAATTGGTGGTTGAAAATTTCTGGATGTAAAGCTCTTAGCTCACAAAGGAGAGCATGTGAGTGAATGATAAGAATAAGATTTATGAACATATAATTCAATACGTTATTGCCAATAAGAATGAGTAAAGTCAACTAATCCATAGTGGTACATATATCAAGAAATCTAAACTATATATTAAAAGAGATATTCATCATAGAGCTCAGAAACATACTTTCATAATGCTCCTTGTACATATCCACTAAACGATTGCCAATTCCTTTTCTATAATATTCCCAGTCTATTGGCTCAGGCTCCTGCCAAATGTGAAAAATGAATAAGCAAAGATTGAGTAGTAAGTTAAAAAAATTGTTACACAAGATGCAGAGAAGCCCACTCTCTTAAACCATGAGAGTATTATCAGATTAACACAAGCTACATATAGGGAATGTTCATACAAATTTAATCAAAATCATGTATAAATTATTTCTCTAGCATCATGATAACTTAAGATAAAGGGACAATAACATTATGCAAATGAATCAAGCTCTAATTGCAGATTATACACGGACTTACTGTTTTCTAATCTCCCCAAGATGCTGACTGCTTCAGTTATATATCCATACAGACAGCTCATTACAACTATTTTATTTTGCTTAGAAGTTAGAATTAAATCATCACTTTGGTCTCTAATTACTTCATAGGTGATTGGGAAGTCAATAACACTCACATATGTTGGCATTTAATCTGATCTATTTTACTCAACCCTTGCTGATGCGTTAAAAAGGGAATTCAATTACAATAGTGTCTCAGTTTTTAATGATTTAAATGTAAACTTTCAGAAAAAATTCCTATGGAGCTTTCTAGGATAATTTAGGTGATATTCTGGTAAATATGATAGAATTAAAGTCCTTCTAGGATGCATTATGGATCACGAAAGTTCCAGAAGATTGTTCACTTGCTAGCGAAGAACTAATATGGTTATAAAAGGACCTGTTTTGCAATATTCAACATATGTTTTCAATTAAGGATGTCATTCTAAGGATTTTCTCTGTTCCTTTATAAATTCCCAAGTTTTTTTCCTAGAAGACAACCTATTCATTTCCATGCTACTGTCCACTGTCCAGCATCACATGCAAATAGCAGTTACAACGACGACGACGACAACATCCTTTCCCCTCTAAGTGGTGTTGCAAATAGTAATTAGACAACCTTATATTTTCTGTAGACTAACACCCTTGACATAAGTTTCCAAGGCAACTCCTGCTATTTGCTATGTCAGTTAACTACTTAACTGTTTGTTTACTAGTAATTTGTTGGGCCTAGACAGGAATTGAATAATTATTTCTCACTATCTGTCATAGAAGCTGAGATAAAATATAGACAAATTACTTAAATTTTAACAAATTTCCAATTTACAATCCATGAATTTTTCTTTTACGTTTTCTTGATAATTTACCTTAAGAATTTCATATATAGACACACTGAGAACATGAACTAAGACAAAATGACTTGTCTATGATATTCTGGAAAAAAAAAAATATTTATCCTGGGTGGTTTGGTCTATATTTGCAGAAAACACCAGGTATTCGTCGAGAATATGTTGCCAAAGAGATAATATAATTCCACAAAAATGAATGGGAAAATAAAACTAGTTCCCTATCCCCATATCATGGGGGCTTCAAAATATCAGCTTAACTCTCGAACAGTTTGCAAAAGATAATTTCACAAGGTACACACATTATCAAAAAGCGGCCATGGCGGATTGCAGCGGCGGAGTTTTGGCCAACCGCTATGGCCAATTTGTAAAGGATGGCAGCGCCATGGCTGCAATGGCGTTTTATGGCAGCTTAAAATAGCAGATTTTTGGCCTCCCGCTATGGTCCGCCATCCGCAATCGATAACACTGAAACACAACTACAGTATTATTCCTCTGAAGCTCCTCAATCTTGTTATTGACTATAATTATTTAATTAAGAACAACGACAACGAAAAACTACCTATTCAACCATGTGAAAACCACTCAACATCAAACCACATTGCTGCTAATCTACTGCAACCAAGCCAAAAGAAGTAAAACAAAGCAAAAAGTTGGGCTTAATTTTTTTATTTTTTTATTATTTAATGGTGTAGTCTAAAAAAAAATTAAGAATCACATTATTCATCCATGAATTTAATTATTAAGAAGACACAGTAATGCAATCCTTCTGCTGCTATTAGTTATCAAAAGTAAATTCATAATCTCAAATTTCCATTCATCATAAAAAACTAAACAAATCTAAATTATTATATTTCACTAAAACTTAACCAAACATATTTTTTGAAAAAAGAATAATTCAGGAAAACTTCTGAAATGAACAAACCTGTGAAGCCAATCATTGAAGAATTTAAGGCGAATAATAATCCTATAGAACACGATCGAATCGAAACAAAACGAAACAGGTTAAACCAGAGAGAGAAAAGAAAAAAGTTCGAACCTGACTGAACTTCGTTTCGAGCTGGGAGTTGACCTCGTCGAAAGTGCGACGAAGCGAGGCAAACTCCTTGCGAGCCTCGTCGGATACGAGAAGTTTCGCCATTCCTTCCCAGTCGATTTTCTTGCCTGCCTTGAACGCAACATCGGTAACTTTCTTCGCCGTTCCGCTCATTTTCCCGCTGATTTTCTCGTCTTCCAAACAAGAAGAATGAACAGCAAAACGGAGCCCCAAAGAAAGAGTGAGTGAGTGAGATGACCCCCTTCTTCACATTCCGTTATTCCAACGTGGTTGGCTACGCTGGGCTGGCTTATGCATTCAATATGGGCCGGCCCATAATCTGGTTCAACTTAGATATTGCCCAATGTAATTTGTTTCGGATCTTAGCCCAATATAATTTTAAACATACATTATTATTAGTGGTTGGTACATATATACCCAAAAAAAAAAAAGGTACGTAATTTTTAATAATAAAAAAATAGTATTATTGGTATTTTATTATGATAAGATTCGTAGTACTTCTACTTCACAAAGTATAGTTTACTTTTTTATAATTAAAATCAAGCAGTTATCAGGACGTATGTACAAGTTACTAGGTTGTATATATCTCGATTAGTTTATTTCCTTGGTTAAGTTAGAGGTAGGTTACCTGCAATAATGTTATATGCATTGTTATTAAAACCGGACCGGTCATCGACTCGGTCAGGTCACTGGGTTATTGAGTCATTGGTCGAACCAATGAGTCACCGGTTGAACCGGTATATATTAATTTTTTTTATAAAACACATACCAAAAAAATATTTTTTAGACTTAAGCCAAGCAGATTTGCTAGAATAGCGGTAGCCCTTGTGCACAAGCATTAAGGTGGCCCATTTTTGCTCATTACTGGACCGACCGATTTGGAGAAGCGGTTCAACCTAGCGAGTCAGCCACCTTATGCAGTCCAATAAGCTGATCGGACCGGCCATCGGTCCGGTTTCTGTGCGAACCGCCCGGTCCGGTCCGGTTTTAATAACACTAGTTATATGGCTTAACTCCAAATTCAAATTTGTGACTTACACCTATCAAAACATTACATGTTAGTCTATTACTAAACCATGGGTGCCTGTCAAAAAAAAACCATAGGTGAAATAAAATTGAATATAACAAAGTTATCATACCAGCTTGGATATTTTATGATGAAATTAGGAGAATGATAAGATAGTTTCCAATTCATTCCATCTAATACTCTCAAAATTAGAAGAGAAGAAAATAGAGATATTGGATTCATTTCATTTCATTTTATTATAAAAAAAATAAAACATTGGAACTTAATATATTCCATTTACTTCTGCTCTATTTAATTTAGTCTAAAATATACTTTTAATCATCTGTTTCCTTTTTAGTTTTTAGTTGGTCCTCTAAGTAATAAATGTTCTGATTTAGCCCTCTAAGTTGTCAATGGTATAGACTAAGTCTTTTTTGTCAGATTTGCACTAATAATGTTAGATTTCCATCGTTAGTCATCAGAGACCTTACTAATTTGTCGGAATCTAAAAAACATTGCCAGAATCTGGGCATCCCAACTCTTCCTCTCTCTCTCTCTTACGTTCTCTGCGAGACATTGCTCTCTCGATAATAGCCTCCGAACTGTAACAATAAGAGACAAAGAAAATAATAAACATCAAGCAAGAAAAAAATGGTGGTTCTAAAAACCCTAATCCTGATTTTGAGTAGTGAGAAAGAAAGAGAGAAGTAGGAGAATTAGAGATACAAAAGTTCGGGTCTTGTATAGTTCATTGGGAGGACCAAGGGCGGAGAGAGCGGCGATAAATTAAGGCTAGTGGTTGGATGACGCAATTTGCGATTAAAACGATGATGGATTTGTTGTACGATGGTCCCAGGCGGAGGAGCAACTGATTTGGGTGTTTGACGCGATGCCTGGTACGTGGCGATAGACATCGCAATGTGGTGGTGAATATGGAATAGCTCCGACCGTGGGTTGTTGGGAAGAGGGCAGTAGAGTAGATAGGTCGTGAATCTGGTGTCGCAGATAGCGCAATTGCTAGACAATTATTTCTCTCTCTTACATCGACTATTTCTTTTCTCTATACAATCTAGTCTCGATGATTTTTTCTAAGTTTCGACAAGATAAGGGTTTCTTCAGCGACTAACAATGGAAATCTAACACTGATAGTGCAAATATGATGGAATGACTAACTTGGTGTAACATTGACAACTTAGATGATCAAACCAAAACTTTTATTACTTAGGGGAATAACTTAAAACTAAAAAAAAAGGTAAGATAGAGGATCATATATTTTACCTTTTTATTTTTACAATAGTACCATGAGGGCTTGAATATATAGCTTTTAACGTACTACCTTTTTATTTTTACAATAGTACCATGAGGGCTTGAATATATAGCTTTTAACGTACTACCTAAATCCTTACCAAATTATTAGCAAAGTGTTGTGTAGGAAAAGGTTGTGGATATAATATCTTAAGCTCCAAGCTTTGATACCACAAAAAAATCAAACCTAATCAATAGGAAAAATATTTCTCAAAATTCAATAACAAAGGCTTTGTAGAAGGAGTTTATATGATATAGGTAAACAATTTGAATATTTTTGGTAGTAGTGAACTCCCACATCTACATTTAAATAATTTGAAAGTTGAATAAAACCAAAATAGCCCCTACATTCATGAAAAGAGTTAACTAAGAATAATTTTGCCATTATGGCTTGTCCAAGCCATTACTCAGATACTTGGCACCGTCTCCTTTTCGAACAAACAATAAAAGGAATGGAACACACACACACACACACACACACACACACACACACACACTATCATTTAGCATTTTTTTTTTTTAAAAAAAAGCGAAAGGATGGTCTAAAGTTTTTTCGGATGTCTCGAAGTGAAATGATGCACAAAAAATCATAGACATCGATTTCAAATATGTGAAATTTCTATAACAACAAAATCTGTGGAAATCACACTACTCTTAGAATCTAATTGGGATCCAACGATCTATCTTGTTGGGAGGTTGTGAAGTTAATAGAAAAATTGCTTGGGTAAATTGGAACCAAGTTTGTCTACCTAAAGAAATAAAGGGTTTAGGAGTAAAATATCTGAAATAAATTCAACCTTAGCTTCTTAGGAAAATGGAAGTGGAGGATTTTGGTTGATGTTGGTGCTATTTGAAATAAGGTGCTGGAAGCATATGGCTATTGTTATGAGACTTCCTACGTTTTCTTATGGAACTCCAACAATTCCTCCTTGTGATGGAGGGATATTACTGCTGTTAATTAAAATAGCTCGGTTAGTCAAAACTGGTTTTCTATTGTAGTTTACAGGAAGATTAAGAGCGCGGCAAATACTTCTTTTTGGCATGACATATGGATTGGAGATAAGTGCTTAAAGGGTCTCTTTCCAAGGCTCTATTTATTGTCTGAATATAAGACTGCTAGTGTGAAGAATATAAGGTTATGGTATGGTGATATTTGGCATTAAATCTTGAAATGGAGAAGGAAATTTTTGTATGGGAAGAAGAGTTATTTGAATATTTGATAGATATTTTGTATTTTGTTTCTCTATGCAAGGATAAGGAAGAAAAATGGGCGTGGAAGTTATGTAGCTCTAGGAAGTTTACTCTTAAGTGAGCTAATGCATTTCTCTATTCCATTGCTGATTTGCACTAGACCATCAATTTTTTGAATGCTATTTTTCAACGCTTTTAGAACTGTAATGCTCCTAACAAAGTTCTTGCCTTCTCATGGCAACTATTGCTAGAGCGTTTACCTACAAGGAACAATCTTTTTCAAGAGGAATATGATATAGAAGACCTTCAGGGAGTCTGTGTTTAATGTAGTGAAGAAACATAGTCTTATTGGCATCTCTCTCTCTTTTTTCTTGCCCGTTTTCTCCAATATTTTAAAAATCGGTCCAAAAAAAAAACTAAAAAGGAGAGTGCTGTGCTAAAACTACACTTAAGGGCAAGTGCACCATATCGCAAAAGTAATATACGAGTATTTGGGACTCCAAGTATCGAACCCATAGAGATTGTTGACAAGTACCAGATTAATTACTTCCTTATGTTATTTAGACAATCGAATTAGTTGAAAACAAAGAAATAGAAAATAACAAGATTGTGAAAGCCAAGAAAAGCAAAGAATTGCAAGCAAAGGTTCAATTATGGAAAGCCTAGGGTGCTTGGTTTCACTTATGTCACTACCTATGATATTACCCAATTCTCAATGATATGTATTTCTTATTGATTGCCAATCACTCACTCTAAAGCTATTAATACCCAATGGTCATGCAATATTAATATTCTTTCTCCTAATCAATTACCCCCAATGGTCATGCAAGGTAAGCAGTTAAAAGAAGCATAAAGAATTGGCAAGTTTTGTTAATTCAATAACTGATTGAAAACAAGGGATTGTGTTTGGTGCACGCAACCCCAAACCCGGTTAATCCAAGAGTTTCGTTAACCTAATTGTGGTACAGTCGCCAGTCAATTAATTAACTTATTAAAGGATGATCAAACCTCATAGAAATTCAAACACAAGGATTAAACCAATCAATTAACAGAAACACTAAATCATATTAAAATTAGGCAAACAACAAAGGTATCAAAACATAAGATCCCCAATACCCTAGGAATGAGTTTAGCTACTCATAATAACAAAACTCACTATACAAATCAAAGACATGTAACAATCCATAAAAGAGAAAAAAAAAACTAAAACCCGAACACCCTATTGACGCAAAGCAGTCTTCAAATCAATTGGGAGACGGTCCTTCACTCCAAGACTCGATCTTCCTTTGCTATCAGCTCTCAACGATGCAAAACGACTGCTATCAAAAGCTCCCCTAGAATGACCCCAATCGCTCCCTTTTATTGGCAGCGTAAAAACCTAAGCAATTGGGCCTCTGAGACTCGAGCACGGTCGTGCTTAATGTTGAGCACAGTCGTGCTCAACTAAAACGGCGTCTTACCGTGCTAAAACTGAGAAAGCCAGCAAGGCCTTACTGACGAGCATGGTCGTGCTCAATGATAAGTACGGGCGTGCTTAGTAAACGACGTCAACTCCAGTAACCAAGCAAGGGCTTGCTGATCAACACGGGCTCTTCTAATGAGCACGGTCGTGCTTAATATTGAGCACGGCTGTGCTCTTTTGAAATCTTCAAAACTCAGCCTTTTTATCCAAAAACCTTTCGGATTTGTTGATTTTTCTCCAAGTTAAATGCTCCACTGCCATGATGACAAATTCTACAATAATCACGGAAATTGGGTGAGTATTCACAATAATATCCAAATAAATAACAAATCACACCTAATTTCTCAACAATAAAGTATACAAAATGGCAGTTTATCAACCTCCCCACACTTAAGGATTGCTTGTCCTCAAGCAATAATCTTGGCCTAAAAGAAATATGAGAAAATCAAAGGACTAACCATCAAGGGACCTTAAATCTTTACATACAATGACAGATAATTCAACCTCAATTTCTATGGGAAATGTGACACCCTTCTACCCCGCATGTTAAAAGCCGTTTAAATTAAAAACATTTAAAGGAACACATGCAATTACTGGATAAAATAAACAATTGTCCATGGGTAGAAAAGTCCCACATGAACCGTTTATAACGCGGAAATAAAATAAGTTTTAAACAATAAAAACATAACCAACCAAATAATATAACCCAACCCCGATGTCACATACAGAGCTGGTATAACCGTTCCGGAATAAAATCCACGGAATTACAACTGAAACTAACGACTAAGAAACATAAACTAGCCCTACGATGAGTGGCGGCTCCTCAGAGTCAGTCCTCTCCGGGCTGCTCGTCATCCTCTGCAATGTGCCAATCAGGCCAAACACAAACAACAAACATATATAGGGAGTAAGAATCGTATAAACATAATAGCATGGAGATAGGCAGTAAAGTAAACAGCAAGCATAGCAGCATCACATCAAACATCAACATCATCATCATGCTATGCAGTGCAATGCAGTCCTACTCCGCTAAACCATCAATGCATGTGGATCCACTAAACTCGGGATGAACGACTTCGGAGTTACATATCCACATTGAGAATCTACTCAACGCCGGAGAATCTACTCCTTGGATAGCCAACGCATCAAACCAACGAATGCCTCATCACGGGAGCGCTAGGAGAATCTACTCCAACCGTGGATGACCGGATCGCCGTACTCTAGGACGATCTCCCCTATGTCGAACATCCCTAAGCAACATCTCCGATGCAATGCGTATGCAACACAACAACAACGGCAACACCACCTCCATAACTCCAACGGAATCGACCGAAGGTAACAGCGGAATCAACCGCACCAACTTGCCTCGCGGAATCTACTTGAGGACTTAAGCGGAATCAACCGCAGTACTTGGGGTAAACTCTCGGCCACCAAGGTACACAATAACAACAACACCTTAGACCCAAACCGTGGGGTCAAGGCCTCCTTGGCCAAAAAGCACCAAGGCACAACTCATCAGCTTGCGGCACCCAAAAGGGCATCGACTTAACATCTCACCCTCTCATCATCTTTATTTATCTTTATTAACATTTACCAAGTTGTCTAATCAGTTATCATCATAGGGAAGTGGGGTTTAAAAACCCCTTAAGTCCTTTAATCTGGTTCTGTCACAGTGGGTTGAGCACGGTCGTGCTCGTAACCCAGCACGGTCGTGCTTAAGCACGTGAGGGGCGTGCTCCCCTGTAAGTGAAGCACGGTCGTGCTTCTTAATGAGCACGGTCGTGCTCAGCAGCACGATCGTGCTCTTGTCCTGTACGGTCGTGCTCAACGGCGCGGCCATCTTCCCAGAATTCAACTGGGAGCACGGTCGTGCTCCCTGTTCAGCACGGTCGTGCTCATCGCGCGACAGTGCTGTTCTGGGCAGGAACAGAGACTGAAACTTAGTTAAATTACCAGGGTTTTTACTCAATTATTCCTACCATCAATTATCAGCATGTTTTCGGGTTTAAACTCATCATCATAACAGCAATCCATTCAACCATGGCATCAACCCAACAACATAATGTTCATAGAAAAGCAACCAACACTAACATTAACAACATATTATGAACATGAACAGTAAACCAATAACATACTAATAACGTACCGAAACAGCCAATAGCATACCATCATTAAACAACTAATTAGCATGTCATTCATACATACAAATATAAACACATCGGGGTTAGGGAACCCCTTTACTTTACACTAACCCCAAGCCTATGAATACACTACCCTTCTCCCCATACCTGGATTGAAGGTAGCTCTTTCGGTGTCCTAAACAACGAACCGGTTCCTCCCTAAGCAGCGACTCACACCGAAACGAACCTTGGATCAACAGAATACCAAAGGTCAGTTCCCTATTCACAATAATGGAAAAAGGAACTTAGACAGGGAAGAAACGTTACCTATGCAACAACACAGCTATGCTAGCGGTCTCCCAAGGCCTCCAACTCTCACCAAAACTAATCAAAAGGAAGAAAAACGGAAGAAGGTTCGTTCTGGCCGCACACACAGAGACTGCTACTACCAAAAACTAGGGTTAAACGTAAACCCTCGAGTTCTGCTTCGTTAATATAAATCTCAGACTTGAGCACGGTCGTGCTGACTCTTGAGCACGGTCGTGCTCGACTTAACGTTACGAGACGCGGTCAGCGTATTGAGCATGGGCGTGCTCCCTGTTGAGCACGGTCGTGCTCAACTTAAAATCAGAAACACGCTTCTGACTTTAAGCACGGGCTTGCTGGCTGATGAGCTCGGGTGTGCTCATGTACCAGAAAGGGACTTTTAGCCAAAAATCCCACTAAGCCCTTAAACAATAAATCCAACTTAATACAACCAGCTTAATCAAATAAATTCTTAAAAACAGGGTGTTACAATTCCACTCCCTTATAAAAATTTCGTCCTCGAAATTTACACGTACCTCAAGGGAAAATATGCGGGTACGCTTCCATCATCTTGCTCTCCAGCTCCCAGGTAGCACTTTCCTTAGTCGCCCCACTCCAAACCACTTTAACCAAAGGAATTTCCTTGCCTCTTAGCTGCTTCACCCTCCTATCCTCGACTCAAAGGGGTAACACCTCAAACGTCAGGTTCTCTTTTAACTGTATAGCGTCGGGTACTATCACGTGACTAGGGTCATGAATATACTTCCTGAGTTGTGACACATGAAAAATATTGTGGAGGTTTGACAAGAACGTGGGTAAGGCTATTTGGTAGGCGACTTCCCCGACTCTTTTGAGGATTTGGTAAGGACCAATGAACCTCGGAGTAAGTTTCCTCGCCTTCATCACTCTACCAACCCCAGTTGTAGGGGTAACTCTCAAGAATACATGATCGCCTTCCTGGAATTCGAGCGCCTTCCTCCTTTTATCATGGTAGCTCTTCTGCCTACTCTGTGCAACTCTCATCTTTTCCTGAACTAACTTAATCTTTTCTGATGTTTCCTGGACTATCTCTGGCCCTAGCACCACACTATCACTAGGTTCATTCCAACACAAGGGTGTCCTACATCTCCTCCCATACAGAGCCTCATAAGGTGCCATCCCAATGCTGGAATGGAAACTGTTGTTGTAGGTGAACTCTATTAGGGGCAAAAAACTTGTCCCAACTTCCTGACTGTTCTAACACACAGGCCCTCAACAAGTCCTCTAAGGACTGGATGGTCCGCTCAGACTGCCCATCAGTCTGTGGGTGGTAAGCTGAACTAAGCCTAAGCTTTGTTCCTAGAGCCTCTTGCAAACTATTCCAAAACCTAGAGGTAAACCTCGGGTCTCTATCCGAAACTATGCTAGAGGGTATACCATGAAGCCTAACTATCTCCTTGATGTACAACTTAGCCAACTTCTCTAAAGGATACTCCATGTTCATCGGAATGAAGTGGGCAGACTTAGTCAGTCTATCCATGATCAGTGCATTTTAATATACCTTTTATAGCATTGTACTTGGTGTTTTTGGATGTGCTTTGTACCCAATATTTGATTCTTAGCATGTTTTCATATCTTTAGGTCTTAATTGGGCTTTAATGAATTTCTTAGTCAATTTTCGGATTTTAGTGCATCCTGACCCGTCTCACTTCTGCAGGCCATAACTTGGGCTTTACTTGTCCGATTTGAGTGCTCTTGGTGGCGTTGGAAAGCTAAGAACTAGACCTACAACTTTTATGTTGACCGCTCTGCCCTGTTCGGACGTTTTGATGGTCGAAAATGCTAATTACCGAAGCTGTCCAGATTAGTGCGGGAATTGGAATTATTGTTGTCATATCTCCATGTAATCAATCATTAATGGGCCAATTAATTCCCATTGGGCTCTCTAGGTCAGACATATTAGTTTACCCTAGGATTATAAGTAGGTGGTTTTGAGACCTTGTTTATCATCTTTTGAGTGACGGCAACATCTCCTAGTTTCTTCTTCATAGTTGATTTTCGTTCAAGCCTCCCATGGAAGGCTAAACTCTTAGATTAATTCACTGGTTAGGGATTTTTACAAAGACCTTGAGGTTTGATTTTCAATGTTAATTTCGTTTTAGTAATTCTATATCTTTTCCTTTTAATCCTTCATCTCTCTTGATCAATGTTTGCAATTCCGTTTTTGTGTTTTGATGCTTAATCACTCAAACTCGTTTTTGCATTCTAATCTAATTATAATCTGATTTGAGATTATTCGAAGCATGTTGAACACTTGTTTTGATTTGTTACGAATAAGGATTGATAGGATCTACGATGCTTAGTGTAGGTTTGATTGAATTCGGTTTTCAAATTAATTATGGTTTTGTGACGCTTGTTCCATTATTATAATTAATCAAATTCTGTGATGCTTAATCAAGTAGGAATTCTTATTGGATTAATTGATGCTTAATTGGTCAATTCTATGGTCAAACAAGAATAGAATCATGAAAAGAGATTAGATCCTCTGAAATCTGTGATAGGTCCAAGTGAAATTACCCTAAACCAGTGGATTAGTTGATTTGATATATTGATTCCCATCTCTCTTTTACAATCTATTTTCTTTTCTCATTGAATTCGAAAATCCCCCCTTTTTCTCATTACTTTGCATGATTCTTGTATTTGGTTAATTGAATCAGAGATCCTTGCGAGACGACCAAGGTTATTACCTTGTACTACAGTTTTAAATTTTGATTCATTTGACCCGTGTGCGACAGCGGATCAATCCACAACAACCCAAATTGCCTCAAAACCAGCTGGAGTCCTAGGGAGTCCAGACACAAAATCCATGGAGATACTATCCCATTTCCATTCTGGGATACTCAGGGGTTGCAACTTACCCGAAGGCTTCTGATGCTCGATCTTAGCCTTCTGACAAACTAGGCACGCATACACAAACTCAGCTACGTCCTTTTTCATCCTAGGCCACCAAAACATTCTCTTAAGGTCCTGATACATCTTAGTGGCACCTGGGTGCACACTCAATCCACTCCTATGACCTTCTTCTAAGATCAACTTCCTAAGTTCAGGAACATCTGGCACACAAACTCTATCCTTGAACCTCAAGATACCATCACCGCCATCCTTAAAACTCAGGTCTCTACCCTGAGCGAGCAACTCTCGCTGGTCTAAGAGATACTTATCTAACTTCTGACCCTCTCTAATCTAATCCATCAAACTGTTGGTAACCTTCAAGGTACCAAGCCTAATACTCTTAGGGGTAAACTCACAAGCTAGACTAAGGTCTCTAAACTCCTCAATCAGGTCCATCTCCCTAACCATCAAAGCGGAGATATGCAGGGTTTTCCTACTTAAGGCATCGGCCACCACATTGGCCTTTCCTGGGTGATAGGTCAGCTCGAAGTCATAATCCTTTAAGAACTCCATCCACCTACGCTGCCTCATATTCAACTCCTTTTGATCAAAGAGATACTTCAAACTCTTATGATCGCTAAAAACCTCAAACCTCGCTCCATAAAGGTAATGCCTCCAGATCTTTAAGGCAAATACCATAGCTCCTAACTCTAGGTCATGGGTAGGGTAGTTCTTCTCATGGGTTTTCAACTGCCTAGAAGCGTAAGCGACTACCTTACCATTCTGCATCAGCACACCACCTAACCCTTGCTTAGAAGCATCGCAGTAAACTACGAAGGGTTCACTAGGATCTGGCAAAACTAACACTGGTGCTGATGTCAACCTATTCTTAAGGGTTTGGAAACTCTCTTCACACTTAGAGTCCCACACAAACAACTGTCCCTTCTTGGTGAGACGGGTTAAGGGCAAAGCTATCTTAGAGAAACCTTCTATAAATCGCCTATAGTACCCGGCTAACCCCAAGAAACTCCTAATCTCGGTTACAGACGTCGGCGCTTCCCACTGGAGCACCGTCTCTACTTTAGCTGGGTCCACTGCTATGCCTTAGAGATGACATGTCCTAAGAAGCTCACTTCCTCTAACCAGAACTCACACTTAGACAACTTAGCATACAACTGCTTCTCCTTAAGGGTCTGCAAGACAACCCTCAGGTGTTCCTCATGTTCCTCCTTACACTTGGAGTACACTAAGATGTCATCTATAAACACCACCACGAACTTATCCAAGTAAGGGTGAAAGGTCTTGTTCATGTAGTCCATGCAGACCGCAGGAGCGTTGGTCACACCGAAAGGCATAACCAAATACTCATAGTGACCATATCGCGTTCTAAACGCTGTCTTCGGGATGTCCTCAGACTTAACCCGAATCTGATGGTACCCTGACCTCAAATCTATCTTTGAAAAGACGCAAGCGCCCATCAACTGGTCCATAAGATCATCAATCCTAGGGAGGGGATACCGATTCTTTATGGTCACCTTGTTGAGCTGTCGAAAGTCGACACACAACCTCATACTACCATCCTTCTTCTTCACCAACAACACAGGTGCTCCCCACGGAGACACACTCGGCCTAATGAACTGCTTCTTCATCAGGTCTTCCAACTGTTCTTTCAACTTAGCTAGCTCTAGAGGAGACATTCTATAGGGTGCTATGGAAATTGGCCCGGTGCCAGGCACTAAATCTATGGTAAACTTAACATCTCTTTCTGGGGGTAAGTTATAAACATCCCCCAGAAACACTTCAGGAAATTCTCGCACAACAGGCAAGCTGGCGACATCAGGAGGGCTGCTCTCTACATCCAGGGAAGCTAACATCATGTATACTTGGGCTTCGTCTCTCATTGAAGCTCGTACTTGGCTGGCAGAGAGAAGGTCTGGATTCTTAGACTCCTTTGGAGTTCCAAAAACCAGGGTTTTATCAAAACAGTTCAGAAGGACATGGTTGGAAGATAACCAGTCCATACCCAGAATAATGTCCAGGTCTTTCAAAGGTAAGCATACAAGATCAGCAAGGAAAGTTTTATCATTTATAACAATATGGCAGTTCTTGCATGCATAAGAAGTAGAAACAGGTTTATTTGTAGGTGTAGAAACCAACAAATCAAACTCAAGGAAGGTAACAGGCAATTTTAGACTCTTGACCCTATCATGCGATGTAAACGAGTGAGTAGCACCCGAATCATACAATACAGTTAATCGAGTTCCATCAATTAAACACGTACCTTGGATCAAGTCATCAGACTCAGAGGCTTCGGCTCCACTAAGAGTAAAGACTCTCCCAGTGGTCTTCAGTCTGTTGGCCTGGGACTTCTGATTCTTGCTAGCGCTGGGAGGCTCGGCCTTAGCTCCATCACACTCGCGGCTGATGTGGCCTGGCTTGCCACACTTGAAACAGATGACCTGTGTTTCCTTGCACTGGGACGAATAGTGGTCCTGTGCTCCACACTTCCCACACCTCATAGCTCTAGGGGCATCAGAGAACCCACCCCTGAAGCTACTCTGCTGAAACTGGGGCTTCCTGCCACTCTGCTTGAAGTCCTTGCCCGAAGGGGCATACCGCTGCTTGCCCTTGTCCCTCTGATCAGCCCTCTTGCTACTCTGATTGTCCGACCCTCTGGAACTGGCAACTCTGAACTGGCTGGCATCCTCATAGATCCTGCACTTGTTGACCAGAATAGGGAAGACTCTGATCTCCTGGTAGCTAATGGCCTGTTTGATCTCAGGCCGGAGTCCCGCTTCAAACTTCACACACTTGGAGCGATCGTCCGTCTCATGCTGGTAAGGAGTGTAGTACCTCGCCAGCTCCTCAAACTTAGCCGCATAGTCACCGACTGACAGCGACCCCTGCCTCAAAGACAAGAATTCCATCTCCTTCTTGTCTCTGATATCTGCTGGAAAATACTTCTCCAGAAACCTCTGCCTGAACACAGCCCAAGTCACCGCTGTGCCCTCTGCCTGCATCCTCTGCCTGCAGTTATCCCACCAGTGCTCCGCCTCTTCAGTCAACATGAAGGTGGCGAAGATGAGCTTCTGCTGATCATTGCAGTCCATTGCACGGAAGATCTTCTCTGTCTCCCTCAGCCACAACAATGCTCCCTCTGGGTCATACGCTCCCTTGAACGACGGAGGGTTGTTCCTCTGGAACTTATCCAGTCCCTGGAACTCAGCTGGCCCACCGTTGTTAGGGTTGACCTGTCCGATAGCATTGGCCAGAAGTGCCAATGCGTTAGCAATCGCCTGGTCATTGCGTCCTCTACCGGCCATTAGTTCCTGTACATGCCCAAAACAGCCTTTAATACAGAAACTTAGCGAGTAAAAGCTACAGGCAACAAACTTAAAACATCATTATCTATACCAAGTATAGACAATTCAACGAGAGTCACACAACAGACTCACAACAGACTCATACCATGTCCGATCAAGGTCGAACTGCTCTGATACCACTAAATGTGACACCCTTCTACCCCACATGTTAAAAGCCATTTAAATTAAAAACATTTAAAGGAACACAATTACTGGATAAAATAAACAATTGTCCATGGGTAGAAAAGTCCCACATGAACCGTTTACAACGCGGAAATAAAATAAGTTTTAAACAATAAAAACATAACCAACCAAATAATATAACCCAACCCTGATGTCACATACAGAGCTGGTATAACCGTTCCGGAATAAAATCTACGGAATTACAACTGAAACTAACGACTAAGAAACATAAACTAGCCCTACGATGAGTGGCGGCTCCTCAGAGTCACTCCTCTCCGGGCTGCTCGTCATCCTCTGCAATGTGCCAATCAGGCCAAACACAAACAACAAACATATATTGTAACACCCCGATTTTCACTGTTTCAAAATAATCGAAATGCGGACGATTATGTTTATATATTTATATGAGTGTTAGAAAATTATTTTAAATAAATGGAGTTCATCACTCAATCCTACTTGAACGTAGGAAGCTACGATTAAAATTTAGGTTTGAAAGTCAGGCGAATCCCGGCCCGCGAATTTCACTGACAGTATATTTATACTGATCAGAAGACCTAATTTTAATTCGTGAACGAAAAACTTAAGGTTTTTATTTTATTTCCTATGATGGTGTGTTTTTAGAATTATTTCATGTACAGTGACATAATTTAAGTTTTACGGGCGTAATACTCGATCGGGTAAACGGCGGAGCAGATTACGGGATTTCCGGGAACCGCTAACGGATAATATCGGCGACTCACACAAGATGACTCACATGGTGAGTCACAATGTGAACACATTAAGTGTTGCACATGGTCATAATTACAAACTATTAGGAAATTGCAAACTAGTCCCTATACTTTTGGAATTTTGCAAAATGGTCCCTAGGAGTTATTTGCACCTAAGTCCTTGAAGAAGCCACCTCCTTTCCCCTTAATCCTTCAAAAGTGGCGCAGCCCACACTCTATAGAAGCCATACTCTCACTTCATTACTTGCCTATTTCACATTTTACACAAAAACACCCAAAAGTTCTAAGTTCATATCATCATTTTGTGAAGCAAGTCCTTGGATCTTCACTTGTTTTTTATCTTCAAGAGGTGAATCCTATTCTCCTTTCCTAATCATGTCTATGTTCTTCAATAAGTTTCATGATTCAAAGTCTATTTCATCTATGTTCATCACTTTTAAGTTTCTAGATCTAGAACTTTGAAAAATCACCATAAATCATAGAAAACTCCTAAAATAGTGAAACCAATTTCTATGTGCTTATAATCATTCTTGCTATCATAATCCAAGAGATTGTTGAAAACAAAATATTCCTTCCTATGTTCCTGTGGGGGGATGAACTTTTGTTCATTTTTCATGAAAATGATTATGGATGTCCTAAACTGACCGAACTTGCACCGAAACTATGACCATCTTCCTTTCTGAAACTCGAAAAACTCTCAACATGAAAGTTGTTCCCCTTTCTCTCTTATTTCCATCGAGCTAAAGATCATCAAAAACGGATGAGTATATTGAGAGTTATGACCAAAATATAGAAACTGCCCAGAATCCTCAGATCCATGCGAGACAGCAGAAAGAAGCCTATTTTTACCCATGTTATGATCCGAACCAAATGAAACCTTCAACATCAAAGTTGTTCCTTTTCTTCTTATCTTTCCAAGAAGCCAAAGTTTGTAATTTTTGGATGAGTAGATCATGATATATACTCACAAAACCAACACACCCTCAAACTGTCCAGATTTTATATAAGTGTTGGTTGATCATTTTTTTCATGTCTTTCATCATACATGTATACTTGTTGAATCCTAGTTTGTTCATTAAACTAAAAAAAACCCTAGCCTCATGACCATGTCTTGGCCGAATCTACCATTTAGAGGGTTAGGATGGTTTTGATTCTTAACTTTGTTGTTTAGCCCTAATCCATTTCCTTAAGTATATTAGAATTATTAATCCATGACTTAAGCAAGTTTAGTGATTTTGAGCCACAAAACCCTAAGGAGGCCGTGACCAACATAAGAGGATTTTGATGTTTGTGATTGTTTATTTATGTGGTCGTTTGGTTGTATTGTTGAAGGTTAAGTATAAAGCGGTGTACGTGAGTTTCCGGCTTCCGACGAATTAAATTCAACTTGCTGTGAATCTCCGAGAGGTAAGAGGGGTTACTTGAGGGATCATTCGGATGGCCATGTGTACTTTGTTTGTGGTCCATATATGTTTATCTATGTGGCTGTGGTGTTTTTCTGATTTATTTTACTGAGCTATGTGTTTATAGCTGTAAGTGGTTTATCTGTGTTACGGTTGTTTATCTGCTTTTAATTGATTTAATTATCTACAGTTATATATTATATTGCTGTGATGCATGATTTGCTAGTAATATAATTATGATGATGATGTTGAATGTTGTTTGTGAGGCCTGACAGTGGTCAGTGCACAACCGATTAATGAGATAAAAGCCTTAATAAGCTGTGTATATTATATTCAATGTTTTATGGGAAATATTGGGATATAATGTTTGTGGAAAATATTATTTGGGAGAAATAATAAGTATTTGAGAAATCTTATTATTTTAATGATTTATTTATAAAAAAGTGATTTATGGGTCGTAGAGAGGGCGCAACCGTGAAAATATTTTACTACTGCTAATTTTTACATAAGATATTCCGCAATATTATAAAAAGATATTTTGTGAAATTAATATGCAAAAATAACTCAACCGTGAATTTAGAAAATTGTTTAAGCGGAAACAGCTAAGTTTTTCCTTAAAATACTTTAAAATGATTTAACAACGGCAATTTGGAAAACCGACGACGGCAAGTATTTAGAAATGGCAGCTCATAATTATGATGAAGTTAAAACCTCTGTGACCCTCTTTTCTGAAAATGACATTTTTCGGTAACCGGTGTTTTTATGATAGAAATCTTCCCACTTAATGTGTTTTCCGAAATCAAGTTTTGACTTGGATGATATATTAAAAGATTTGAACTTAATAACCGAGACGTCGGGATATTAAGGTTCGGTGTATGGTAGACTGGATAGCTACCAGGTAGACTGGATAGCTACCTAAAAGAGATAAAACATTTTGAGATGTTTTCTATTACCACGAACCTAAGCCGGATGCATCGGTCTAGGGTTTCGTGATTGAGCACTCGGACTTTGAGGTCCTGTGTTGTTAATGAATGATTTTAAAGATGTTAAAACGATATTTGGTCTAAAGCTGTTGAGCTTTGCCAAGAAAAGATATAACACAAAGAGCAGTGTTGAAAGAAATATGTTTTCGAGCATGCATTTGGCAGACGTGCCACAATACGATATATGATTACCTTGCGGCGTCAGGTATTTCATGCCACGAAGTTTTCATTGTGCCGGACGGACAATGGAACCCCATTCACGATGTTATCACTGTGCCACGATGTTGGACAGTGTGCGATGGGTTTTGGACGTGGGCCTGTGACTATATGTCTGTGGCTACGTGCCGGGAGTCTGATCAACTCAAACACGAGGTCGGGATATCTCATGAGATTAAGTGAAAATGTTAGATGATGTATATGAAGTGTTCATGCATATTTTCAAAAGATGTTGTTTGGGGTGTGAAACCCATTATGCTTTGATGTTAATGTTTATGAGATCGCAAATATGTATATGGGTACGTATATGTGTAGTTTTTGTTGTGTCGTGCATGTGGCTATCGCGTTATGTCCATATGTCGGTTTCTCACTCTTGCATGTTTTATTTGTGGTTTCTTTTCTGGGTTCTATGTGGTGGAATTCAGATGAACCTCTTAAGGACTATGGCGTCTACAAGAAGAAGAATGTTTAGTACGGGGCATGCTGATGCTGCATTCTTTTTGTCGTAGTGTTTGACCAGCTTAGGTTTACTTTAAGTTATATTTTGGGAATACTCGTTTCATTATAAATGTTTAAGTGTGAAACATATAATGCAATATGGTTGTATGACTTACATATATATTTTGATATATCTAAGTGTGATTATGTGAACGTTGTTGCTACGATGTTGAAAAGAAAAAAAAAAAATTTATCACCACATTTTGTTTAAGGCAAACGTTGAGAAAACTTTATTTTCCGAAAGCAACCAGCGAATTTATGATTTTATTTTCCGCAAACGGGTAACCATGTGATGACCCGAGATTAGGGTGTCACATATATAGGGAGTAAGAATCGTATAAACATAATAGCATGGAGATAGGCAGTAAAGTAAACAGCAAGCATAGCAGCATCACATCAAACATCAACATCATCATCATGCTATGCAGTGCAATGCAGTCCTACTCCGCTAAACCATCAATGCATGTGGATCCACTAAACTCGGGATGAACGACTTCGGAGTTACATATCCACATTGAGAATCTACTCAACGCCGGAGAATCTACTCCTTGGATAGCCAACGCATCAAACCAACGAATGCCTCATCACGGGAGCGCTAGGAGAATCTACTCCAACCGTGGATGACCGGATCGCCGTACTCTAGGACGATCTCCCCTATGTCGAACATCCCTAAGCAACATCTCCGATGCAATGCGTATGCAACACAACAACAACGGCAACACCACCTCCATAACTCCAACGGAATCGACCGAAGGTAACAGCGGAATCAACCGCACCAACTTGCCTCGCGGAATCTACTTGAGGACTTAAGCGGAATCAACCGCAGTACTTGGGGTAAACTCTCGGCCACCAAGGTACACAATAACAACAACACCTTAGACCCAAACCGTGGGGTCAAGGCCTCCTTGGCCAAAAAGCACCAAGGCACAACTCATCAGCTTGCGGCACCCAAAAGGGCATCGACTTAACATCTCACCCTCTCATCATCTTTATTTATCTTTATTAACATTTACCAAGTTGTCTAATCAGTTATCATCATAGGGAAGTGGGGTTTAAAAACCCCTTAAGTCCTTTAATCTGGTTCTGTCACAGTGGGTTGAGCACGGTCGTGCTCGTAACCCAGCACGGTCGTGCTTAAGCACGTGAGGGGCGTGCTCCCCTGTAAGTGAAGCACGGTCGTGCTTCTTAATGAGCACGGTCGTGCTCAGCAGCACGATCGTGCTCTTGTCCTGTACGGTCGTGCTCAACGGCGCGGCCATCTTCCCAGAATTCAACTGGGAGCACGGTCGTGCTCCCTGTTCAGCACGGTCGTGCTCATCGCGCGACAGTGCTGTTCTGGGCAGGAACAGAGACTGAAACTTAGTTAAATTACCAGGGTTTTTACTCAATTATTCCTACCATCAATTATCAGCATGTTTTCGGGTTTAAACTCATCATCATAACAGCAATCCATTCAACCATGGCATCAACCCAACAACATAATGTTCATAGAAAAGCAACCAACACTAACATTAACAACATATTATGAACATGAACAGTAAACCAATAACATACTAATAACGTACCGAAACAGCCAATAGCATACCATCATTAAACAACTAATTAGCATGTCATTCATACATACAAATATAAACACATCGGGGTTAGGGAACCCCTTTACTTTACACTAACCCCAAGCCTATGAATACACTACCCTTCTCCCCATACCTGGATTGAAGGTAGCTCTTTCGGTGTCCTAAACAACGAACCGGTTCCTCCCTAAGCAGCGACTCACACCGAAACGAACCTTGGATCAACAGAATACCAAAGGTCAGTTCCCTATTCACAATAATGGAAAAAGGAACTTAGACAGGGAAGAAACGTTACCTATGCAACAACACAGCTATGCTAGCGGTCTCCCAAGGCCTCCAACTCTCACCAAAACTAATCAAAAGGAAGAAAAACGGAAGAAGGTTCGTTCTGGCCGCACACACAGAGACTGCTACTACCAAAAACTAGGGTTAAACGTAAACCCTCGAGTTCTGCTTCGTTAATATAAATCTCAGACTTGAGCACGGTCGTGCTGACTCTTGAGCACGGTCGTGCTCGACTTAACGTTACGAGACGCGGTCAGCGTATTGAGCATGGGCGTGCTCCCTGTTGAGCACGGTCGTGCTCAACTTAAAATCAGAAACACGCTTCTGACTTTAAGCACGGGCTTGCTGGCTGATGAGCTCGGGTGTGCTCATGTACCAGAAAGGGACTTTTAGCCAAAAATCCCACTAAGCCCTTAAACAATAAATCCAACTTAATACAACCAGCTTAATCAAATAAATTCTTAAAAACAGGGTGTTACAGGAAAGATTAAGAGATTGCCCAATTAGATGCTTAGGTTCCTTGAAATCAAACTTATTAATGAATAAAGGGTCACTCTTCTCACAACTCTCTAAGTGTATAAGGGTAAAGACAATTATCACTCAAGTTCCCAAAAGAAAGTACATTACCATAAGCTTGTTTATAGACCAAATCTCCACTAAAATTTTACATGCATCTAGAATCAAGAGGTCTTTCATGGGTTGTAACGTAGCCATGGGAATAATGTCGGGTAGGAAAAAGAAAGAAAAGGGATATGCAAATGACTAAAGGAAATCAAGAATTAAGCAAATAACCCTTAGAGCATAAATGGAGCATTAGAAATGAATTATAAAATAACATCATTCACCCATTCTAATGAATTTCACATTTTACATTACTTTTTCTTTTTCTTCTTCTTTCTTTCTTTGCTTTATTATATATATATATATATATTCCAATCCATACTTATTTTCATCTCTCTTTCTTTTCAATTTTTATTTTCACATCAAAGAGAGAAATTCTCAACAATAATTTTTGCCACCCATACATAAGCAATATCTCATTAATACATTCCAAATCTAATTGCTTCATTTATGTTTCCAAGAGGTTACCGCCAAACAATTTTTAAATTAATACTTGGGTACCAAGGAAATATATATATATATATATAGGGGACATATCAAGTGAGAGGGCCTTATTTATATGAGAGTGAGAGGATTATATCATAGCCATTGGATCAAACTCTAAACGGTCAAGATTAAACCACAATGTCATGTGACTTTTTTAAGTGGTCATGTGACATTTTTAAATCATGAAATAACTTTTAATCCTAACCATCCATGTATGGTTGTATGGCCCAGATTTATCTCTCTCACTCTCATATAAGAAAAGCCCTCTCACCAGATATGCCCCCTATATATATATATATATATATATATATATATATATATATATATATATATATATATATATATATATATATATATATATATTTTAGGCTCAAAATGGGCAACTAATGGACATGACAAAACAATATATCTGAAGGCCAGAAAAATGCCTACAATTGCCTTAATCATATTCAACATACATGAAAATCAAATTCCCCTTGAAATGGTCACAAAACAAGTTCTAGAATGTAAAAACTTGGGGAACATCACACAAACAAAGAGAGGGGTGAGTATTCATGATTTAGCAAATACCCCTATAATGGTTCAAGCCTCACATTTAGTAACTTAATTCAATGAAAAGCAATCAAACAAGGAACCTCATGCTAATTTTTCAGCTTTCAATTGATAATCCCCAACCCAATTTAAGTTATATGTCTGTCAAGGTAATAAAAATTTTGAATTGGGTCCCGTAATAATACAGATCTCTAATTTTTCAACAAAATTGTGGCACAGAATCATCACCCAAGGACATAATGCATTTATCACAGTTAGCTAAGTGCATGTGACATATAAATCAAGTGAAACTGTGTGCACTTAGTAAAGACAAAATTGAATTTCCCCTCCCCACACTTAAAATCTAGCATTGTCCTCAATACAGAGGAATAAAAGCACAAGTAATTTCCCCTCCCCACACTTAGAATCTAGCATTGTCCCCAATGCAAACAATTAAAAGCACAAGTATGGAAAAGAGAAAATTAACTAAGCTAGAACGAAAGAGATAGAGATAGAGATCTTCCCAGTAAAAGTAGTCCGGAATGATTATTCATTTTTTATACAATAGCATATCAGCTTGTGTACAAAAATGAATAAAAGGAAATCACTGTGGAGGAGGGCCAAAATGGCGCTGCATCATCTGGAACATAGCCGCTAACTGATCGTCCTGTGCGTCCATCCTCTGGTAGAGACCCTGGACCTGTGTGTCCTGAACATCCATCCGCTGGTAGAGACCCTGGGCCTGCGCCTCCTGAACATCCAAGCGAGCATAGACACCTAACTGGAGGCTGTCCAAACAAGTAATGAGGCTATCCAAGGCTCCCTGCGGTGGTGGTGGAGCAAGCTGGTCATCTATGTGAACATCCTCCTGTGGGTGCTCATCCTGGGCCTCAGCTGCGGGCTCCTCCTGAGCGGCAACTAGAGCAACGACGTGTAAATCCCCTCATCGGTCACGCACCAAAACACCGATGTGAATCAGCATCCTCTCATCAATGGTGAGCATAGTACACATCTGGTGTGCCAAAGCTAAGTCCCAGCGGACTAATGTAGGATCCCACCAAGATATATCCTGTCTGCCCTTCTCTCAGCCTCATGCTAATGTTCAGGCATATCTGTAGAAAGATATGGCCGGCGTTCAGCGGCCGTGCCTGAACCATACACCAGAGGATGTACAAATCTATCCTCGAAACCACGCTCTGCGTTGAATAGTGGCCTGTGTTGGAGTGGGCTAGCCAGCAGTGAATCACACGTAGTGGCATGTCATTGATGGTGGAGGCCTTCGACATCCGGGGGTTATAGTGCGCATCCCCACATGACCAAATCCAAGAACTCTGCTGGAGGCTCCAATAATCCTTGCTGGTACAAATCAGTCTGTATTGACTCTGCGTCGCAAAGCCAATGTGGATGTTGAACTCAGTCAGAGTCAACTCCCTCTGTACTCCATGCATCTGAAAAATGACGAAGGGCTCCCCCTTCTCATCATCGTAAACATATCTCATCGTGGAGAGAAACTCCATGGTGGGCTCCCGATAAGTAGGACATGTGATGGATCCGATGTGCTCCCACCCAATGTGCCTAATCAGCTGCTGGACACGGGGAGCAAGCCCGTAAGCGGTCAATAAGTCCATGTCTAGGCCCCTAGTCGAGACGAACTCGAAAGCGGCTAGCCTGTGAAACCTCTGAATATGCTCAGGTCACTGAAACTACAGATAGTCACCCTGAAGAGGTGGTGGAGCCTGAGTGGCCTGACGAGCGCGTTTAGGAGGCATAGTCCTGAAAATCAAACAGAATGTACATTACTGCCAAGGGGGAAATACAAACAGTTCTGGCACTAAATCAGGGCATTGTAAGCAATAGGCAGTATAATTGATGCATGCACTCTCTGTTTTATGATAATATATATATATATATATATATATATATATATATATATATATATATATATATATATATACACGACCTTGCTAACAGGGAGCACGGTCATGCTTAATGATGAGAACGACCGTGCTCAAAGCAAAAACCCAGAAAAATGCAGAAAATGAACAGTACGGTCTTGCTTAATGATGAGCACGGTCGTGCTTAATGTCCAGATGCAGAAACAGTGAGTGACAGAAACCCAAAACGCACACAAAAATACCCAAACAGGGCATATGCATACAGAAACCACAAGCAAAGGCGATTATTATGAACATTATGCATATTCTCATGGTATTCATACAGCAAAGAAAGAAAGACCCAATCATATCCACATACCCACTTAAACCGAGTAAGGAACAATAATAGACAGAGGCACATGAAAAATTACCTGGATTAAGTGAAGTGATGAGCAAAAGTTGGAGAAAAGGGGGCACTGTGGTTGGGGGGGTGCTAGGGTTTTGGGAGAGGGGCAGAGGTGAGCACGGGTTCAACAAATGAACCCTAGCCCATGCTCTGCCCCACTTTTTTTTTTTTTTTTTAAATCGCAGTTGAGCATGGTCGTGCTCATCAAGTAGCACGGCCGTGCTTAATACTTTTTTTTTTTCCTTTTCAGATTATTAAATTTTAATTAATTAATTAATTAATTTTTTTTATTTTTTATTTTATATATTTGTTAACAGCAGAAGCATATTCCTAATTAGACTTATTGACACTATTTAATTTTTATTATATATATAATTTTTTTTTATGACCAAAAAGTATTTGCAAATTTTGGAAAAAGAAAAACAAAGAGAAGGGTTTAGAAATTGTTATCTCAAGGAGTCCGAGAGGGCTCCTTCTCTTTCTCCTCCGCCTTCGGTTCTCCTTCCCGGTTTCCTTCCAATGCTAGCTTAGCAAGCCTAGCCTCTTCAATCTTCAGATATGCATAATCATTTGCTGTTTCAGCTTCTTCCAAGTAAAGCTCACACCATCTGTCTCTCTCCTCTTCAGTATAGCGCTCTATCTCTGGGAATGGGATCTGGTCTGGTCTCCTGATTTTCCTGTCAACCATGTCATGATAGCACTTACGCCCAGCACTGTACCCACGTGGGCGTTCTTCTGCCCTCCGCTCAATATCTCTAAGGGTCTCAACCCCGGCATACTCGTTTTCGTCCTGATAGAAATTCAAGCGAGATGGAGTGTATTCGGGGTAAGAATTGGTAGCAATCTTCTCCCTTTTTTCTTTAGTCAAAACTTCAACTTCCGGGAATGGGTACAGTCTGTCCCTGATTGAATTTTTGATGTGTTGAAACTTTGGATGATCTGGGGAGATTGAGAATGACATTTGTTTTCACAAATAAAATCTTGGTCAATATTGGTAATTTAATAATAAAAGAAAACGAAAATAAAGGAAAGAAAAGCGAAACAAGAAGGGACCACATCATGCATTCACTCACTGTAACATACAGAAAGGATGGAAAACATGAAGAACATACCTTTTGATAATTGGAGCGAAAACACTTTAGGGAAAGGGCAAAGGGGCTGCCAGAGCAAAAAGTAAGAAGGAGAAGGTGAGAGCGCGATTAATCCTAATCCGCGCTCTACCTGTCCTCCTTTATTTATATTTCAAATCAGTAAAGGAGCACGGTCGTGCTCAATGTTAAGCACAGCCATGCTCAGCCCCATTTAAAAATTCAAAACCAATTTCAAATTCAAATCAGATTTTAAAATTCAAATTTAAATCAGAAAAGGAGCACAGTTGATAGCGTGAATCCGCAAGTGTACGGCTTCGTCGTCAAGTAATAAAAAGATCGAACCCACAGAGACCGTGATCTTAAATAACAATCAATTATTAAATCAATTTAACTAAACTATATATAAAAAAGATTTGGAAAAGATTTGGTTTTTAAAATAAAGATTAACTAACAAATCAAATATCGAAAACGAAATCAGTTAAAAATCGCAATCAAATCTAATCTGGTGTTTTTCAAATTAAAAGATATTTCCAGGAATTGGGTTACCAACAAGACTGCTTATGCTACTAAATTGACTACCCCTCTTGTTAACTATCAAAATTGCTTTGAAGGTGAATTTATCCTAATAAAGTTAATGTTCCCTCTCGAGATACAAGAACCGTGCCCAATTAAACCAACCCCTACTCTCGTGGTAATTGTATTTAAATTGAACCCATTAAGATTCGTGACAATTCAATGAACCCTCGAAGGACCGCTTCTAACTCTCGTGATTTAAGTCCTAAGTTCAATCCCTATAGATCCAATACCTAAGTTCACCGCTAGGTTCATCCTTAGAGTATCTATGACATGCAAATAAGTGCGCACCAAATTTACAAGTAATTCATGCAATAGGAATCAAATCGAAAGCAAATTGAAATTAACAAGAAGTAAAACGTCAATTCATCACATAAAACGAGTCTTGGGCATAGCCCCAATTCCTAGAAATAAAACGACTACTCACACATTGCCATGTTCATAGCAACGTTGAATAACAAAAACATGAAAATCCTAAGAGAAGAGAAGAAATTGAGAAGAAGAGAAATCCTAAAATTAAGCCTAAGGTAGCAGTCAAGAGGTCCTTATTTTCGAGCCTTAGAGTCCTATTTATAATGTAGGGCAATTTGGATCCAAATCTGTTACAAAATCAAATCAAATCTTCAATTAAAATTCCAGATATTGCGCGTCACGGCCGTGATGGACATCACGGCCTGGGCGTGATCTCTTCTGATTTGTGGGATGGCTTCACTCTGAGTCTGTTACGGCCGTGATGGACATCACGGCCTGGCCGTGATCATTTCTGCCTGCGAGGGTCTGGTTCAGCTTCCATGTCACGGCCGTGATGGCCATCACGGCCTAGCCGTGACGCTCTCTGTTTTCAGCACTCTTTCTTCTTTTCAGCTTCACTTGATCACGGCCGTGATGCCTATCACGGCCTGGCCGTGATGCCTATCACGGCCTGGCCGTGATGGCTTCTGTTTGGCTCATTTTTCTTTTCTTCTTCAAGCTCCTTTTGATTATGCAAGCTCCAATATGACTGATTTTAACATTTAATTCTTTAATTCCTGCACAAACACACCACAAAACCACCTTACCCGTTCCAAAGCAAAAACTAACAAAAATTAAATTAAATATGCCTAACCTATATGAAAATGCATGCAAAATGTCAAGGAAATATGAGGTGAAATCACACTCATCAACAGTCATGCTCAACCCCGTTTTAACTTATTCAAATCCGCACATGAGCACGGTCGTGCTCAATATTAGGCACGGTAGTGCTCAATTCAACGCTTACGAGAAGTAAGCACCAACAAGAGTATTTGCCCCAGCCGTATTTTTCATTTCATTTTTAATTTTTTTTTTTTAGAAACTTTCTCATCTCCCTACACTTAAATTCAATTCCTAAAAATTAAATTAAGGAAAAAGAAATGAGGAAGTTTCAGCTACCAAATAAACAGTTAATAAAAGGATATAGGAAGAAACACAGGTTGCCTCCTGCGAAGCGCTTGTTTAACGTCACGAGCCTGACGGTTGTTCCCGAGAGGGGTGTTATTCCAAGTTCACTGTATAGCGCTCAGGTACCACGCCATCCTCGTAATGCTTCACTCTCTGCCTATTAACCTTAAAGGTTTCTTTCCCATCTCTAGTTACCTCAAGGGCGCCATATGGGAAGGCTTTGGTAACTTCATAAGGGCCAATCCACCTAGATTTCAGTTTTCCTGGAAACAAACGAAGTCGTGAGTTAAAAATTAGAACTTTACTACCAACATGAAACTCACGCTTTTGAATGTGCTTGTCATGCCACTTTTTAGTGTGCTCCTTGTATAGTTTGGCATTTTCATATGCCTCAAGACGGAACTCATCCATCTCATTAAGCTGCAATAAGCGCTTTTCCCCTGCAAGATGCATATCAAAATTCAAAAATTTCAAGGCCCAGTAAGCCTTATGCTCTAACTCAACAAGTAAGTGACATGCTTTTCCGAAAATCAATCTATAGGGAGACATGCCAATGGGAGTTTTAAATGCAGTTTCATATGCCCATAATGCATCATCAAGTTTCAAAGACCAATCTTTCCTAGAACAGTTAACTGTTCTTTCCAAAATTTTCTTTAACTCCCTATTGGAAACCTCAACTTGCCCACTAGTTTGTGGGTGGTAAGGGGTGGCTACCTTATGAGTGACACCATATTTTGTCAAAAGATTATCAAATTGTTTATTACAAAAATGGGTGCCACCATCACTAATGATTGCTCTAGGAGTAGCAAATCTTGTAAAAATATTTTTCTTTAAAAACTTTACAACTCCTTTATCATCATTAGTGGGTAAAGCCACTGCTTCCACCCACTTTGAGACATAATCCACAACAGCCAGAATATACTCATTTGAAAAAGATTTGGGGAAAGGTCTCATGAAATCAATGCCCCAAATATCAAATAATTCACAAACCAAAATATTATTTAGAGGCATATCTTGTTTTCTAGAAATATTCCCACTCCTCTGACACCTATCACAAGATTTCACAAAATTGTATGCATCCTTAAAAAGAGTGTGCCAATAAAAACCACATTGAAGAACTTTTTGAGCTGCCCTAGTTGGGCCAAAATGGCCGCCAGCTTCCCTAGAATGGCAGTGCTCTAAAATAGCATGTGTCTCAAGCTCAGGAATGCATCTCCTAATAATTTTATCACTACATACCTTAAACAGATAAGGTTCTTCCCAATAATAATACTTAACATCAGAAAGAAATTTCTTACGCTGAGCATATGACAGGTTAGGGGGAAGTTTATTACCTGCCTTGTAGTTGACAAAATCTACATACCAGGGAAGTTTGGAAACTGAGAATAATTGCTCATCAGGAAAGGTCTCCTTTATGGCCTCTTCAACTTGTGGCCTGACAGAAGCATCCACCCTTGAGAGATGGTCTGCCACTGAATTTTCCACACCCCGTTTGTCTCTAATTTCCACATCAAACTCTTGTAGCAACAGCACCCATCTAATCAATCTTGGTTTGGCATCCTGTTTGGCAAGCAAATGTCTAATAGTAAAATGGTCAGTATAAACAACAACCTTAGACATAAACAAATAAGGATGAAATTTATCAAAAGCAAATACTACTGCTAGCAACTCTTTTTCTGTAGTGGTATAATTCTTTTGTGCTTCATCAAGAGTCCTACTAGCATAGTAAATGGTTTGAAAATTTTTATCCTTACGTTGGCCTAAAACAGTACCTACTGCCATATCACTAGCATCACACATAAGTTCAAATGGCAAAGACCAATCAGGAGCAACAACAACAGGTGCATCAATCAATTTAGCCTTCAAAATTTTAAAGGCTTCCAAACAAGCATCAGAAAATTCAGATGGGGCATCTTTCAGTAAAAAATTAGAAAAAGGTTTTGCAATTTTTGAAAAATCATTTATAAACCTCCTATAAAAACCAGCATGTCCCAAAAAACTTCTAATGGCCTTAATAGAGTTAGGAGGAGGCAATTTGGCAATTACCTCAACCTTTGCAGGGCCAACCTCAATACCCTTATGAGAAACCTTATGCCCTAAAATAATGCAATCAGTTACCATGAATTGGCATTTTCCCAATTAAGAACCAGATTAGTGTTTTTACACCTTTTCAAAACCACCCCCAAATTATGCAAACAATTATCAAATGAGGACCCATAAACAGAAAAATCATCCATGAATATTTCAATGCAATCCTCTAAGATATCAGAAAATATAGCCATCATGCATCTTTGAAAAGTGGCAGGTGCATTACACAAACCAAAAGGCATCCGTCTGTATGCAAAAGTACCATATGGGCAAGTAAAAGTGGTTTTCTCTTGATCTTCAAAAGCCACAGGTATTTGCATATATCCGGAGTACCCATCCAAGCAACAATAAAATTCACGACCAGATAATTTCTCAAGCATTTGGTCAATAAAAGGAAGGGGAAGTGGTCTTTCCTAGTGGCCTCATTTAATTTCCTATAATCTATACACATACGCCACCTTGTTACCTTACCTCCCTAATAGCTATCAATTCCTTCTTGTCATTCTCCATGACAGTAGTTCCTCCCTTTTTAGGGACAAGCTGCACAGGACTCACCCAAGGACTATCAGAAATAGGATAAATAATACCCGTATCAAACAATTTAATTACCTCCTTTTTCACCACTTCCTTTAAATTTGGGTTGAGCCTTCTTTGAGGTTGCACCTTGGGTCTATGTTCTGTAACATCTGTGTTTTAACTTTTAAGGCATTATTTATATGTTGGATAACTAAATTTAAGATTTTGATTTAAGGTCTAATATGCATGTTTAGGTGTTGGGAACCTTGCATGGAAAGTACGAAATTAACTAGCGTTGATTTGAATGAGAACGTGTTCTAGAATTTCCGTTATACAGTTTAGAATGCTTAAGAATGCACAATAGGAAATTATTTTTGTGGAAGATATTAGGTATTTTTGAAGGCTTAGATTGTGGAAGAGATTAGGTATTTTTGAAGGCTTAGACTTAATCCTTAGGTATAGGAGAGTCTATGTTTCAAATTTTAGGTCAATCAGACTTCAAATGAGCTCATAACGTGATAAGACGTATGAACTAGTAGTGCTGGACAGCAACCATCGCTGAGCGCAGCATATGGAGCGCTGAGCGCTGGCCCTGTGCCACGTGTCGCGTTGCGATTGGGCGAGGGAGGTGGTGTGCCTCACCAGCACTGAGCGCTAGATCCCGGGCGCTGGGCGCCAGGAAAAAAAAAGGAGTTTAAATTAAAAAATTTCGTGGAAGCAGCCAGAAAATGGCAAAAACAGAGAGAGAGAGAGAGAGGGAGAGGAGAGAAAGAAAGAGAGAGAAAATTTCTAGAGCTGATTCCAATCAATCCGTTCGTCCTATTGGAAAACTGATTATACTGTTGTGATCCTCGCGACTTTTACTTCATCGTCTTACCTTTCTTTTCTTGGTTAGGCTAAGGTAAGTCTATGTTTTCATGCCGAAATGCTGTCCGTGATAGTATTGAAGTTATCTCTCAATCCGTTTATCGGTTTTTTATTCCGTCTTCAGATTTGAGCTACACGTAACGTGTACTTCATGAATATGTGTTCAGGTGAATTTTTGGAGCCCTGGAGGTAGGAGAACCTCACAAGGCAGATTTGAGGAGTTGAGAGCAGGCTCGTTTCGTTGCTCTAAAGCTAGCCTACGACATCTCAGGTGGGGGAAAGAAGCTTCCTATCGTCGGAATTGGCTAAGTAACATATTTTTCAATAATGGTGTAGGGCGACCTAAACCCTACTAGTGGACGAATAATTGACAATGTCAATATCACGTTGGCGACTATTTAGTGGTACCAATGATGATATGGAGATTGTATATTTATCGCCGTTAGGTTAATTTTATGGTATCTGAGGTTGTCTGATTTTATCATAGTTGAGCTGCTTGCTGTGTGCTAATTTGATTAACATGTTAATTGTAGTTTATTATGTTTGTTTGAATATGTTATTATTATTTTATTATTATTATGACTTTATTTTTATTATTTTATTAATATTTTATTTGGATTATGGTTGATAATATGAATTGAGTGATAATCTGCTATGACTTACTTAGTTGGTTCCTAGATATTGAGATATGATATTGTAAAGATAGGCATGTTGGGGAGAGTGTGATATTTGATTTAGTAGTGCCTAGCCTAATAAGATATTATTTTATATTGATGTGACTTGAGATATTATATGAGACGATGATGAAAGGTTGAGGCACTAGGCTATAAATCGATATGAGTTGGTGAGACACATATAGATGTGTGGTGTTATTCACAGCCGTGTGAGTGGAACACACGAGGTCAGTGTATCTGATTACGGATACCGGATATCATGGGTCAGTTCTCTAATGGAAATGGAGGAGACTACTGTGATACTCATGTAGTCCTTGACGAGCTGCTCTGAGTGATTATGCACTATTTCTCCATAGGACGCGCTGAGGTCTTTTGGACGTGCTGTGGTCTATGGAGAATAGGGGCACACCATTATGTGCTTATAGCACTATTCCCAATGGGGGAATAGTGGCACACCGTGCTTATGCACTATTCCCTACTAGAGATGAGGGAATAGGGGCTCACCAAAATCTTTGGATATGCACCGCTTGGACGACTGACTAATATCCCTAATCAGACGAGGGATGTGTGACAGGATTAGGTGGTGGCCACGTTAGCATACATGATTAGTTGCATGAGTGCGAAAGGTAGAGGAATATTATCTATTTCGAGGACGAGTGTTATATCTATATGTGTTTATTTGGTGATGCATGTATGTGTGCTACTATTGTTGATATGTTATGTAACCTCTTCCGCTTATGATGACAACACGTTTCTTATCCCCTATTTTCTCTATATTGTGTATGTTTATTTATGTGATCGTTATGAGAAGACTCTGCGGAGGAGCCAGCTATTGAGGAGCGTTGAAGGACTTCTTATGATCTAGATGTTGGCTAACGAGCGGTGGATCCTAGCGGCATAGTTTAGAGTCTATGGTTAGTGCGTCTTTTTGAGAAGTTGTATCTTCCGTTGCTTTTGTCAGCTTATGCTAGTGTGTATATTTTGGGACCCTGCTGATGGGGTACCCTCTTTAATTTGTTAGCACAATATGTTTGTATTTATATATATGTGTGGTGTGATGTTTTATTTTTGTTCTTTACTTTTAAGTTTTTAACATTTATGATTTTCTATGTATATGTCTAATGTTAATATTACGATTAAGATTTTGTTAATTTAGGTTTTTCTTTAATGAGACATCGGGGTGTTTCATGTTCTACCTCCATATGTATCCTATGGGTGCAAATTGAGGGGCTAATGCCCTTAATATCATGAATGGTCCACCCAAAGGCCTCCTTATTATCTCTCAGAACTCACAAGAGTTTCTCCTCCATAGAACCTGTCAAAGAAGAAGAAATTATTACTGGCAGTGAAGAAGGAGGAGATAAAAAGGCTTATTTAAGATTAGAAGGAAGAGGTTTAAGATCAAGTTCTGGAGGTTCTTCAATTGATGATTTTGGCTTTTGTGAATCACGTCCCTCAAGAACTTCAAATTGCCTAGGCCCTCTCCATCTTTCTTGGGCAACAATCCCTGCCTCCAATGCCATTATCTCATCTATCAACTCCTCAGAATCCACTAGTTCATCCTTTTCGAAAAATAAAATTTTCTCAAGGGTGTCCTCAATTAATTGTTGCTAAGAATGAGAAGATATTAGTGCAGATGTACTATCCAAGGCATTTATAAAATTACATGAATTAAAAGAGGAAGGAAATTTCAAAGAATTAAAAACTTTAAAAACCACTTCCTCATCGTTAAGCCTTAAAGTAAGCTTCCTTTGGTGCACATCAATGGTGGTCCTACCAGTGGCCAAAAATGGCCTTCCCAAAATTATGGGAACCTCTTCATCTTCCTCCATGTCAAGCACTATGAAATCAGCCGGGAAGATAAACTTGTCAACCTTGACAAGAACATCCTCCACAATACCTCTAGGTAATAGATCTATCTGCTAGCTGCAATGAAACAGTAGTGGGCTTTGGCTCTTGCATACCTAACCTATGGAAAATCGACAAAGGCATTAAGTTAATACTGGCACCTAAATCACATAAAGCTTTTTCAAAATAAGAATTACCAATAGAACAAGGAATACTAAAACTCCCTGGATCTTTAAGTTTAGGTGGCAATTTCTTGAGGAGGATAGCAGAGCATTCCTCATTAAGCCGCACTATAGCAAACTCTCCCAATTTCTTTTTATTGCTCAAAATCTCCTTAAGGAATTTTGCATATTTGGGCATTTGAGAAATGGGCTCCACGAATGGGATATTTACATGGAGTTGCTTCAACATATCTAAGAACCTAGTGAACTGGGGGTCTTGTTGGCTAAACCTTTGAGGAAAAGGAATGGTTGACTTGGGAGATGACACAAGAACTTCCTTCACTAGATCTTTCTCACTTACCTCATCCTTTGGGTTCCCTTCAGTAGAAACCTCCTTGGTTTTTGAATTATCCTCTTCTTCATGAGGAACCTCTATCTTTTTCCCACTTCTAAGGGTAATCACCTTAGCACGCTCCTTTGGATTCTTTTCTGGTTGACTAGGCAGTGTCCCTTTTTCTCTTTGTGTCATCAACGTTACCAAAGTAGACACCTGATTCTCTAAATTCTTAAACCTCTCATCACTCCTCTATATGTGTTTCATCATTGTATCATAAAGATTTGGCCTGCGTTCCTCTTGTCTCGGGCCTTGATTTTCCAAATGAGGTGGCTGTAGAGAATATTCTGGTTCTGACTTCCATATGAGAGATTTGGGTGTTGCTTATAACCGGGATTGTAGTAATTTGAATAAGGATCATTGTTACCCCGATTAGGATTACCCACATAATTTGTTTCCTCATCTGGCACAAAAGGGTTGCCTGCTTGACATTCTGTACTCTCATGTCCCTCTATACCACAAAGATCACAAAGAACAGGAGGTGGAGCAGTCTGAGTTATCAACTGAGTTTGTGTCTGCATCATTGCTTCCATCTTCTTTGAAAGAGCCTCCAATTTGTTTTCCAATGCGGTGTTAGCATCCACTTTGTAGGCCCCAGGTTGTATAAGTGCAGGTTGCCTCTTGTTCACATGCCTATCACTGGATGTCCATTGGTAACTAGAAGCCATTTGTTCTATCAACTCATAAGCCACTTGTGGCCTCTTATTCCATATACTACCTCCAGCTGTTGCATCTATCATGCTCTTATTTGATGAAGATAGCCCATTGGAGAATGCTTGGAGTACTAACTGCCAGACAGGAAAACCATGATGGGGGCATTTCTTCAACAGTTCTTGAAATCGCTCCCATGCCTCATAAAGAGATTCCAGTTCAACCTGCACAAAAGAAGTTATGTCATTACGCAGTTTAGCAGATTTAGCAGGTCGAAAATATTTATCCATAAATTTAGAAGAGAGTTGGTCCCAAGTGGTTATGGAACCAGACGGCAAGGACTTAAGCCAAAGTTTGGCCCTATCCCTTAAAGAAAAGGGAAACAGTCGAAGCTTAAAAGCACCATTTGAGACACCATTATGTTTGATGGTGTCACAAATCTCAAGAAAATCAGCAAGATGATCATGGGGGTCTTCACTTGGACTCCCATTAAACTGAATTGCATTTTGCAACATAGAGATCAAAGCTGGTTTGATCTCAAAGTTGTTGGCCTCAATGGTAGGCCTAGTAATACTCCCTGTAGCATTGGTGGTTAAAGGACGAGCAAAGTCCAACATCGTCCTGTCATCCTCTTGAGCCATGGTTCTCCTTTCTCTAGCTTGCTTTCTATTTCTGTGCGCAGTTCTTTCTATCTCAGTATTATACTGCAAGTTAGGAGATTGAGAACGCGTTAGCATACAAGGAAGTAAAAATAATAATAATAATAATAATAATAATAATAATAATAATAATAATAATAATAATAATAATAATAATAATAATAATAATAATAATAATAATGTAAATAAAATGGCGTCTAAAGTAACTAGGATTTAATCTCCCTAATATTGTCAAAAACAATCCCTGGCAACGGTGCCAAAAACTTGTTGCGCTAAAACTACACTTAAGGGCAAATGCACCCTATCACAAAAGTAATATAGGAGTATTTGGGACTCCAAGTATCGAACCCACAAAGATTGTTGACAAGTACTAGATTAATTACTTCCTTATGTTATTTAGACAATCGAATTGGTTGAAAACAAAGAAATAGAAAATAACAAGATTGTGAAAGCCAAGAAAAGCAAAGAATTGCAAGCAAAGGTTTAATTATGAAAAGCCTAGGGTGCCTGGTTTCACTTATGTCACTATCTATGATATTACCGAATTCTCAATGATATGTATTTCTTATTGATTGTCAATCACTCACTCTAAAGCTATTAATACCCAATGGTCATGCAATATTAATATTCTTTCTCCTAATCAGTTACCCCCAATGGTCATGCAAGGTAAGCAGTTAAAAGAAGCATAAAGAATTGGCCAGTTTTGTTAATTCAATAACTGATTGAAAATAAGGGATTTGTTTGGTCCACGCAACCCCAAATCCGGTTAATCCTAGAGTTCCCGTTAACTAATTGTGGTACGGTCGCCAGTCAATTAATCAACTTATTAAAGGATGATCAAACCTCATAGAAATTCAAACACAAGGATTAAACCAATCAATTAACAGAAACACTGAATCATATTAAAATTAGGAAAACATCAAAGGTATCAAAACATAAGATCCACCATAGTTTAGCTACTCATAATAACAAAACTCATTATACAAATTAAAGACATGTAACAATCCATAAAAGAGAAAAAGAAAGCTAAAACCCGAACACCCTTTTGACGCGAAGCAGTCTTCAAATCAATTGGGAGACGGTCCTTGACTCCAAGACTCGATCTTCCTCTGCGATCAGCTCTCAACGATGCAAAATGGCTGCTGTCAAAAGCTCCCCTAGAATGACCCCAATCACTCCCTTTATTGGCAGCGTAAAAACCTAAGCAATTGGGCCTCTGGGACTCGAGCACGGTCGTGCTTAATGTTGAGCATGGTTGTGCTCAACTAAAATGGCGTCTTACCGTGCTAAAACTGAGAAAGCCAGCATGGCCTTGCTGACGAGCACGGTCGTGCTCAATGATGAGCACGGGCGTGCTTAGTAAACGACGTCAACTCCAGTAACCAAGCAAGGGCGTGCTGATCAGCACGGGCTCTTCTAATGAGCACGGTCATGCTTAATATTGAGCACGGCCGTGCTCCTTTGAAATCTTCAAAACTCAGCCTTTTTATCCAAAAACCTTCCGGATTTGTTGTTTTTTCTCCAAGTTAAATGCTCCACTGCTATGATGACAAATTCTACAATAATCATGGGAAATAGGGTGAGTATTCACAATAATATGCAAATAAATAACAAATCACACCTAATTTCCCAACGATAAAGTATACAAAATGACAGTTTATCAGAGAGCGGGTTCAAGGTTTAATCGGTGGTCGAACCGGTGTGTGCGTGTGTGATTACAAATGAACAATAATAAAGAGATTAATCAACAAGTCAAACTTTAATCCAAGTTCAAACTTTCTAAACCAAGTCCCAATTGTTCGATTGCATATTTAATAACCAGTTGTTATAACTTCAACATTGAACTACAATAACTACAACATGTAAGTGCTGAACCCAGATGAAGGTCTAGACTGAAGCCTCCATCTCCCAAACAAACCGGACCAAAAGTGACATTGTTTTTTTTTTTTAAACCACAAACAAGTGAAATAATGAACCGACCGGTTTAACCAGTTTTTGTATACGGTCAAACTTCTCTAGTTCGACCAGGATACCAGGGAAATATCTGGTCGACAGTCCAACCATTTGACCATACCGATTTTTAAACAATGAATTTTTTATCTGATTTGGAATGCTATCTATTCTTGAACTAATTCTTCTATGGTTTTGACTTCTGTTGCATCCAAACATTATTTATATCACACCGAGGTTTGATTAGGGGAAAATAATTAAAGAGTTTATGGTAGTTGATATGGCACTCAATAATGTGTTCTTTGTGGTTAATGTGCAACAACAGTATCTTCAATAATTGTATTTGTGATTTCATTGTTGTTATAGATATTATTAAGATTAGTCCTTGACTTGGATTAGTTGCAAAACTTGGGGATTCTAATTTAATATTTTTAGATTGGTGTTATTGTCCCTTTGCATGAGGTCCTTGTGTTAATGTTGTCAGGGAAGCACTGTTTTTGTGTAAAAGGGTTATGGAGTACCCTTGTACTCCCTATCCATATAAATTGTAGTTTTGTTTATTAAAAAGAAAAAGCATTGCTCTAGAACAAACTGGGTTTTCAAGATTTTTTATTTTTTTTTAGTTTTTGAGCCGCACCTTCCGGCAAAAGATTAATCGTTGATTTTTTTTATTTTTTTTTTACAGAAATAAGTTTAGGTGAGCAGGGTTCGGGGGTTCACCAAGGTCAGGACATGCCTCACGGCTCAAAGAGCACTTACATACGTATTTACAGATTACCCACCAATGAGGTTCTAACATCGATAACAGAATTTGAACTAACGTCCTTGTGGGATATAAGTCGTATCCATATGAACTAGACCAACCTTCATAGGCAATTAACAGCTGCTTTAGTCAATTAATAACTAATAATTGAAACGAATAAGTTATGACTCGAAATAATTATTAATAAGTTCTAGTCCTCTTTATTTTAGTTAGTTAGTGTTATTGCTGATATGATTTTAGGCAGGTGCAGCTTTGATATCTTAATTGCTTTCCTTGGATAGACGAGTTTTTTTGTTCCATTGTATTGTTTATATATGAGTTCGGGATACCTCTTATTCATTTAATTAATACTATTATTTGCTTATAGAAAAAATAATTGAAATGAAATATAGCAAAAGTGTAGGAAATTTGAAACCTGCGGTACTTATTATTCATGTAACTCTGATAACACTCTTCAACCTAACTATATATAAGGCAGACATGGCAAGGTATTACAGAGTTCATGCTTTATTTCTTACATACGTTATTACATTGATACACACATTTGTCCACTCTATGTGGTTTGACTTCAGGGCCGTCCACCGCCGTGCCCTCCTCCTCCATGCCAGCCACCGTGTCCTCCTCCTCCTCCATGCCAGCCACCTCCATGCCCTCCGCTCCAGCCACCTCCGTGTCCTCCGTGTCCTCCTCCGCCCCAGCCGCCTCCGTGGCCGCCTCCACCCCAGCCACCTCCATGCCCTCCTCTCCAGCTATATAATTCCGGGTCTATTTTTTGTTCTTCTGTGGCTGCACATATAGACAAGCACTTGAATATATATGGTATCATTTTCTTTTTAAGTTGCATAAATACTAGGCAGATAAGTAACACCATTATTCATCGTTACCCTCGAAAGAAAATATTGTGGAAATGGTGTCATGTATTATATAATATGTTTGCATATAAAAAGTAGTGCACTGCACCAAATTAAACACAAAAATAGTGGAATATAAAAAATTTACCTATATATAGAAATAGTGTTACACCACGCTTTTACATATCATTGGCAATAAAATGTGGAAAACATCTTGTGGTTTGGTGGATAAGACTTTTTACATATCATGATGACATTTGAAAGTAATTTGAATTGCTTAAATTTGATATTTGGATTTTACTTTCTCAGCTCAACCTTTAATGCAAGCATGGGATTATTCTTAAGATTTTAGGAGAATCCTAAAGTTTGGATACATTTGCAATAAATAAAAGTGAAATCTCTATGATCAAATCAAAATTTAATAGTAGACTTATATACAAGTTCGATTGTCGACAAATCTCAAATAATTATATATTATATATAAAAAAAAATCATTAGAGATGACCAAAAATAAAAGAAAGAAAGCAAACGTGCATTGTAACTATATGAACCATATATATTACAACAGTGACTATAGTAAGGAATAATTCAAAATATGTGATCTTTTTAACTGAAGAGGGATTAGGAATAAACGAAAAGAAACACAAGATTGGTGGGTCAAGGATTATTAGGATATGTGAAAGAGAAGGATTTTTTCTATAATGATGCTCACAATCTAGCATAACCTTAAATGATAATTTGAGTGATTGTAATATAAACTGTACATGATTAACTATATTTTTTTATGAGTTTTTTTTTTTTTTAATAATGAGCACTATGCTTAACTATATGAATTATATATTCAATGCATGCAACATATGTAGCAAGTTATTACCATCTTTGGATGGCTCAGTTGCCAAAGCCGAGATGAAAAGCAGAGCGAAGAGGAAGCACAAAAAGAAAGTTGGTTTGGTATTCATCTTTGCTATTGAGGATAAGAGTTGTTGTGAAGTATGAAGACTGTGTTTCACGACAACTATTTATAGTGATCATGGAAGAAGAGAAAGAAAGAAGCAAAAGAAGAGCCTAAGTAAATGACATTGGTCTCATTTAATTCGTTTCCTTGAATTACGATTTGTCTCTTGTATAGATGATGAAGAATGTTTGGCTGATTGCAAGGATTAGTGGGAGTCAATGATCCTTATCAACACCGATTGAGTCATTGAAGGGTTAAACTAGGACGCGTGTGTAAATCTGAGGTGAGCAAGTTTATCAAACGTTGACAACTGGCAAATGACTTTGGGAATATGCAAACTGGTTGCATCAGATATGTAATGTATGAATGTATGAAAGTAGAAGGATTGAATATCTTATATATGGCTGCAATTGGATTATTTAATTTAGAATAATGCCAAATGATACGAATTTAAATTCGTAAACGATACATGCAAACCAAACCAATTTGGGTTCGAATATGGATAACCGAAATCTGGACCGCGACATATTGGTTTTGGCAGTGACCGAAACTCTATCGCGATTGTAATTACAACCCCATCAACTATATTTTCCCGTAATATCTGCAATGCAATTAACCGTAACCGCGGCTGCAATTTAAAACCTAGCTAACCACATTGAATTCAACCATTGACCATGAGGTAATTTTCTCTTTTAAGTCTCATGTCATTGGTAACAGTACGAATTGGTAGCAAATTGCATGGTTTTTCTTTTTGTGTTTTACTAACCCACAAATCTGTTAGTTACGACTTACGAGCCAATGGGCATCTAATTTTGAATTATTATTTTTTCTGGTTTCTCAGTGTATCCTCCGCGTGTAGATAAGGAGACTAATCCCTCGAGCCGGTAGGACCACAAGGACGACAAAACTCTCACTCAAGAGTTTAGGCTACTGTATTATCAGGACATGATCCGAACTCGAAGTTACTGGTTAAGTTGGAAGAGATCCGTGCCATCACATCCAAGCGCTCTTGGGTAGGCATATGATTTTGGATTTTATCTTTCGTGAATATAGCATCGTTTAATTTATGAAATATCAAATAAATTTAAATTTTTTCCCCGTGAAAAGCCAAAGAAATAAACCCAAAAAAATACTTCAACTTTTATACGAAAGAAGATAAAGCCATAAAAAATAGTTTTTGTAGCAAATATGATTCATAGGATTAATACACTATTCAATTAATAAAAGAGAAATTAATTTCATAGTGAACTCTAGTTAAAATCTAAGACCATGATTTCATCAAAAAAAAAAAAAAAACTTCTAAGACCATGATTGCATTTTAATTAAATTTATTGTCCTTAGAAAATCTACCTATTAATTGCTGCGAGACTCATTTCTATGCAGCCACATGGACCAATAGCTAGTCGTAAACTAAGTCAGTATCCATACATTTTATTTTGATAATTAAAGGATTAATTTATTCAATATGCGTCTAACTTAAGCATTACGGTGAAGAGCTCAACTCACCTTCTAAGAAGGGTTGAAGAGCACTCACTCTATTATGTAGGGATGGACAGATTGGGCCGGCCCGACCCGAAACCGATAAATCCGATCAAAAAATTGAGAAACGGTCGGGTTCGTTCGGTCCAGCGGGTTTAACGGGTGGAATTTTCGGTCTTACACGGTTTACATCAGTCGGGCCCGGGTTTAAAAAATTAGACCCATCGGTACCCGGGCCCGACCGAACCAATATTTTTAACTGTACTTATTTTTTGTATACCATCATTGCTTGCAGCCCAGAATTTTGGTGCGGCCCAACCCATTTCGTCTGTCAGCCTCATACAATACTCAGATGCGGAATTCCATTAGCATTAGTTCATTCATTTACTGATTTTACTCATTTACTCATTTAGTGCTTTAGGAAAAGGAAAGGAAACCCTAGCAATGCATAGCATTAGCGGCGCGCCTCCCTCCGTCTCTCCCTGAGTCCCTCTTTCGAGCTCCGACGCCACTGTTCTCGTCTCTCGAAGTCGAATCTCCCTTTCTCCTTTCTCCTTTCTCCACTCTCACAGAGACACGGACTTGCACTCGCATACTCTGTGCCTCTCTCGCTCGTCTTCGTTCTACCCATACTGACAGCGACTTCCACTTTGCGAGCGTCTCTGAAACGTTCATCACCGAGGTAAGGGTTTACAGATTTGTGGCTTTGTGCTTTGATTGTTGTCACTTTTGGGTTTAGATTTTTGGTTCTGGGTTCATATGATTCAAACCCTAAAATTTGAAAACCCTAACATTATGAACAATCATTTTATTTTGTTGTTTTTTTAATGATGTTTTATGTTACTGTTTCAACTTTGAATGATGAAAAATTATAGTAGTCTACCAAAAGATTAAATAAATTATAGTAATGCATCTATTGAAAATGCATGTTCATGTCAAGAAAAGAAATTATGTTCTTATCAGGTGGTTTGTTGTGTCCAGATTTTGTGGGTAGTGACTGATAAAAATATATTGTTATTGTAGTTTAATTTCACTTGCCTTCCGCAGTGGTCTATGCTTTTTTTTTCCTTGGAGCAAGACAGTGGAAATCAGTTTAGCAAGCAAAGGTATGGCTTTCAACTATCTGCTTAGTGCTGATTTGCCTTATTAAATGTATTGATTTGTATGGAAACATAGTCTCTGCTTATTCATGATTTGTCTCCTTAAATGTATTGATTTGTTACATTTGTATGCTTAATAGTCATGCTTGATTCTGCAATTTGCATGCTTGAATCTGCAATTTACTAAAATGTATGGTTGTTTTGTATTTATTGTGACTGAACTAAAAACAGTAATCACCATAAATGGGACTGTAGTCATGCAAATTTGACATGATTAAATCACAATGTTCCTTTAGTTCTTGTTGTGTGTGTGCCTAACTATGTAAGCTGCTTTGCATGCTTACTGTGCATTCTTGTATGCTTAATGTGCATACATGTATGCTTGTATGCATGTTTTGATTTGCATGCTTAACGTGCATGCTTTTTATGCTTGGCTTGTATGCTTAATGTGCATGCTTGTATGCCTGAATATGTAATGTGCATGCTTGTATGCCTGAATATGTAAACTGATTTTTTTTTTTGCTAATTTGCATGCATGCTTGATTTATCTGATCTGTTATGGAATATTATTCTATGAAAATGCATGCTCGTTTTTCATCTCTTATTGCTTAATACTTGGGAAAACTTTTAGGTTTCAGAACTTTAAAGAAATTTAAAGAAATCAGATAATTCTCCCAATTGATAAACTTAAAAGCTTTAAGAAAATTATGGCAAATTTAAATCAAACATATAGAATAATGATGGAAACTTATATAAAACAGATCCAGTCAATGAGTGCTTATTATTCTATGATAAGTGCTTATAGAACAATGTGGTTGGCAGTAGTTGACTATGGCTTCTTCATTGTCTCAGTGATGGAGCAGTCTAGTCAAGATCTGTCTCCTACGTTAACCCCACATATGCCTACACTAACTGGTACTCAGGTGGCTGTAAACCCCACCAATTCTGCACAAACAGTAGGATGTGGTGGTGGATCTCTGCCTACTGGACAGGCAGCAGCTGCAACAGAAGCTGCTGGACCTGCCCCCACTGATTCACTTCCAAAAAATTCAAAGAGGAGGAAACCTAATGCGAGTGGTCCTAGGAGAAGCTCCGCTGCCTGGGACCACTTCATAAAATTAGGTGTAAATGAAGCAAAGGAACCAACTGCAGCTTGCAAATATTGTGGTAAAAAATATATGGCTGACACAAAGCAACATGGTACTTCTAATTTACTTTCTCACTTGAAAAACTGCCCCAAGTATCCGAGTGCTATAATTAATGAAAATGATAAAAAGAATGAACTAGAGAGGTACCTTAGTGAACCTTGTATTGATGAAGGTGACAAATTTGAAATTCTGGGTTGGTGGAAGAATAACTCAGCCCGGTACCCCATATTGTCTACCATAGTTAGAGATCTCATGGCCACACCCGTTTCCACAGTGGCTTCAGAAAGTGCCTTCAGCACGGGGGGAAGGGTTTTAGACACATTTAGAAGCTCCTTAAACCCAGCCATGGCAGAAGCATTGATTTGTGCTCAAAACTGGTTGAGGCCTTCCCTTAGCCAATTCAAGGATCTCAATCTCAATGAGGAGTTTGAGATATCTGAAAATATTGTAACAGGTAACTAATTTCTATTTTCAGCTAGTAGCATTTGAAATCCTCAATCTTTGTGTATAATTAAATCCCTAATTTTTATTGAATGTTGCATAGAATTTCAAGGAGGACAAACTAGTTTTGGAGGGGTGGGTGGATCAGCAACAGTTGCTGGACTTGCAGCTAGATGTGGTCCATCAACTCAATCACAGCCAACTGGCTATGATTAAGAGAATTCTCAGGTTCTGTACCCTATTTTGCCACTGACCTGCTCATATCCATATTGCTAAATCTGATTTACTTTTGTACTAATTGAGTATTGTTATGAAATCTTTATAGTTGTTACACTTTTTACTTTTTGGGAGTCATCTGTTAGACATGACTCAATCTGGATTTGGCATATCAATTTTTTGAGGTAGTTATGAATTTTGTTGTATTTCAGCCGATTTTAATCATTAAAGCCTTGTGTTGCTGATTTTTTTTTTTACTGTACTCTTCTTTGCAGTGTTGTGGCATTGTGACCCTGATTGGAAATCCAAAATTAATGAGGACCTTGAAGCCCGTTTTAGACTCTCCTTACTGACTGACACCTTCCCAGATGTTGCTACTATGCCTTGTACCTTCTGTCTCAAAATGAGGTTCCTTGGTTTGACTTTGTTTGTCTTGTGCATTAACATTGATTTATGTATCACATGTAATTGATATATGTTTTATTTTATTTCAGCAGCTAGATGTGAACAACACCTTGAATCCAATTCACTTATGATACTGGTCATGCTAAGGCAGAGATTGCAGCAGTGTTGATTCAAATATAATCATAAAGGAGGAAGCAAAACAACTTAATGGAACTTCAGAAAAATCTAAAAGCTAAACTTCTTTTGGAGCTTCATGAAAAGAGATCACATGATGCTGAAACTATTGAGGTTAGGAAAGCTCTGTTACTATATGTTTTTAGCTTACATTAGCACTTATTTTCTCTTCCAACTAGTGTTAATGTTAAAACTTTAGAGCTTGAGGTGAACATCAATGCTGATTTTATTCATTTCTTTAATGATTGCTTAACATGTCTACTTGATGCATATACAGTACACTACAAATTACAATGACTTCAAATGTTATAAGCCTCATTCAGCATTGAAACCTGAGGTAAAGATAGTAGACATAGGGCCAAGTTTGCAGTAGGTCATTGCTAATTTGTATTGTTTCATAGCTGTAATGACTCTAAAATTTGTTTTCTGTTGATTCTGATTGCAGCTCCTGAGGATTTTTGGCCAAGGAGGGAGGTGTTTTGCTCACTCACAGAGCAGGTGTGTTGTTGAGTTACTCGTGGCTTGAAGTTGAAGACTGTCCAAGGAACCTCACTAAAAGCATTGAGTTCTGAAAATTGCTAATTGGGCTCATCATAAGCTTCAGTGCCCACAACCACACACAACCACAAAGGCACAAAAACTATCAGATTGATATGCCAATTTCCTTTTCTGCTTTTCTATCACTAGTTTCATTTTTAAGTTGGCTATCATCAATATGTAGGACTTATCTCTGTAATTTTATGATTTGACTGTATGAAAACCCCATTTGATGTTATTTATTGTATTGGGCTAAAACTGAAATTTTAACTATGGCCCATTTTATCGTAGTCTTTCTCTTTCAGAAATGGATTGAATTTTTAACATGCATTGGCCATTACAATTGAAATTTAACCAGGCCATTTGTTATATACATGTTATTTAGGCTCATTCAATTAAATTATATGAAAAAAATAAATAAAGTCTCTTAAAAAAAGTGCCAGAAAAGGTTTTTTTTTTTTTAAAAATGTCATTGGGCCCAATTATGGCCCAAACCGAATTAACCCACCCGAATTAACCCATAACCCGACTAAACCGAACCCGACTAAACCGACATGTTCAGCGGACGAAATTGGGCCAGATAATGCACATATCGGTTTGGGCCGGATTGGGGTTTTTGAGCCCGAACCCGCCCGAACCCGACCAATGTCCAGGCCTACTATTATGTGCTAAAAGCTAGACAGAAACAAAGTACATCAAAAGTTCCAAAAAAACATCAACAAATCCCCATCTTGAGAAACAAAAACTCAACATGCCAAAAAGAGGATAGTCGGCCACCTATACAAATACATAAAATAGCCTTAACATTGCCTATAAAATAGTAAAATGCCCTTGAACTTAGGAAAAAAATCCCAAACACCAGAGACAACAACAAAATAATCCTCAAATCTATAGTTAGAGAGAGCTTTTGTCGAGAAATGAATAAGGATAAGCATCCATCGACCTTCCAGACTTGACAAAGCCAAGATTCTATTAGCATTTGCGTACCGTTGCATGCTTCTTCCTCCTGGAGACTAGCATTCCACATAAACTCCCCTGCAAACAGGATTAACAAAATCAGCACAAAGCCAAATAACAGTAGCTATCTTGGGTCATGTTACCCCTTTCTATTCAATGATCAATGTTAAAGCACATGTGAAAATTAGTTCAAAAATTGATTCATAAACCCCATTTCATATCTATCCATCACTAACAGGATGTGAGAACACCTGCTTAGCAATTCATATCCATGAAAACCATGAAACTTGTGTATTTGCACCTTCCTTAGCTAAGCTATCTGCAATCTCATAAATAGCTTCCCTGTTTGTATGCACAAAGGAGACATTATTCAATAAAAATAGAATATTTTTCAGCTTATCAAATTGAAATCTAAGGGTCCTAAGGCAGTCCTCATTCTTGTTAACCCAAGATAATGCATTTTACGAATCAGATTCATATATTTCCCTTTTCATTGATCCACTCCTGTTGTAATGACATGTCAAGAGCATAACCAATGCCTGAAAATTCTGCTCCATTAGAGTCTCTAACTCCAACAGGGACAACAAATGTAGCTTTAACTCTAAGTACTCCACTAATACCTGCTAGACCAGGTTTACCTAAAGCCGACCCATCAACATTCCACTTCAAATTACCAAGTGGTGGAAGGCATCATTCTAAAGGTTGTTTTATTTCCTTTTTACTTCTCCATTGTCCCCACACCATTAATATTAAAGACTACATCTATCGGGCTAAAAGGAACACTCTGGTCCCAGACTTTAATCCAAAAGTCGAGCCGTAATTTCACTAGATAACAAAAAAAAGCCCAATCTACTTTTTCATTATCAAAGATAACTCTATTTCTCTGGTTCCATAGTGACCAGATCACCACAAAAAAAATAAAGAAATCCACATATTCCTTTCAAAATCCCCACAAACAAGACTCACCCACACATCAAACCATTGTTTAATATTTTGAGAAATAGGAATTTGGATGTTCCACCAGCTTAGACAGTCTGTCCATACTTTCCAAGGCTTATCGCAATGAAAGAAAAGGTGTGACATTGTCTCCTCCTCATTCTCACAAAATGGACATGATACATCAATAATTGTGATCAAGTTTAGCATTTTCAATCTACTCCTAGTGTTCAATCTGTTTTGCAGAACAAACCACACCATTAACTCAGTTCTCGGGGGGGGGGGGGGAGGACCCAACCACCCATTACTTCCTAGATCTGAAAATTGGTACTGATTCCAGCAAGCCTTTGAAAAAGACTTGACTGTGTAAATCCCTTTTCTCTCATGCTTCCATCAAGGTATATTATAACATTCATTTTCTATCTTTGAATCCTTCAACATGGCCATTAATTCTTCTAGTTGCTGGACCTCCCATTGAAAAAGAGATCTTCTCCAAGTTAGGTTTCATTGCCAAGAAAGTCCACCCCAAATACCCATATTTGCTATCACCTCATTTTTTTGCAAAGAAACTAGGAAAAGCCTTGGGAACTTATCTTTTAGATTAAATTCCCCTAGTCACCTATCCATCCATAATTTTGTTTCTCTCCCATTTCCTACTCTCATCCACCATCCTTCCTTGATAACTTTACTAAATTCATCCCTCCATCTATTAACTTTTGTAATTGAACACCATAAAATCCTATTATTTCTTAATTTATTTTGCTATAAAACAGGAATAGAAGGGTCCAATCTATGGATTGAGCATATTGTCCTTTTTCACAAAGTATTAGATTTTTTTGAAAATCTCTACCACCACTTGAATAAAAGAGCATTATTTTTTTTTTGTTATAACATCATCTACAGGGTCCCCCAGACTCTAAGGTCTTTGGATTATCTCCCATTTAAACAAAGGCAACCTTTTTCTGTTTTCTGTAACCCTTCCAAAAGAAGTCATTTTTCATCTTAATTACTTGGTTTTCCACTTTCTTTGAAACTTTAAAGAGACTCATAAAGTAAAGTGGCAAACTGTTTAAAACAGATTTGATTAACACTAATCTTCTTGCCTTAATAAAACCTTAGTTTTCCAGGTTGCAAGTTTATTCTTGATTCTATTTAAGACTTGCATCCAAGTGGAGTAATTCCTCGGGTTGGCTCCCAAGCGGCCAATAACTAGACACATAATAGGAAGGTCAATAAGTTGGCATCCAAGCCTACAAGCCACTAGCTCACCCCACTCTCTACTTCTTCCCAACATTATAAGTAGAGATTTTGAATAATTAATTTTTAGCCCTGATAGAAATTGGAAACAATCCAACATTCTTCTCAAATTGGTTAAAAATTTCATTTTTGCAGGTCAGAAAACTAGGGTGCATATGCAAATTGGAGATGGGAGATACAAACCTAACCATAACCCACCTCCACACCCTCAAAAAAGCTTTTATCTTGAGTTGCCTTCATCATTTGATTAAAGACCTCTATAGCTAACACGAACAGGAAGGGAGAAATAGGATCTCCTTGCCTTAAACCTCTCTCCATTTTGAATGGAGCTATAGGAGACCCATTAACCAGAATAGAGATTGTCATAGTAGACAAACACTATTAACCCACATCCTCCACTTATGTCGAAAACCCATAATTTCAAGTATATGATCCAAAAAATCCCAGCTTATCGTATCATACAGCTTTTGGAAGTCAAGCTTTAGAAGCACACCATTTTTTCTCTTTTCCTTGGCCCAGTGAACCACCTCATTTGCTATTAAAGCTCCATCCATAATTTGTCTATCCTTAATAATGGCTTATTGTGTTTCACCTACTAAGGATGACATAACTTTCTTAATACTAAAGACAGATTTTTTGTAATGACTTTATAAATGCACCCTACCATGTTAATGGGCCTAAAATCTTTAAGTTCATTACCTCCTTCTATTTTGGGGATTAAAGTCACCCAAGTGGTGTTTCCTGGCTTAAGGAGAGCTCCTTTTTTCAAAAAAATAAAATAAAATGAAATGAAAATCAAATATCATATTTTGGAAGTCCTCCCCCATTGTATCCCACATTTTGTTAATCAATCCAACATTAAACCCATCGTACCCTGGGGGTTTAATTTGGAGGATTCATAGCTCCAAACAACCCCTTTAATTTCTTCACTTGAGGGAAACAAATCTAACTGATCTTTTTGCTCTTATGACAGGCATGAGTTGAAGTTAACTTGAAACAGCGATGTTCCAACAAAATGTTCATTCTCTCAAACAAAATTATAAGTTTGTAGAAGCTAACTTGAAAAACAACCCTGAGTTGTATATATCACCCTACAAACCTGAGTATCCCACTCAAGAGTTGCAAGAAATGATAAACATTCACTCACAAGAGACACTATCACTACAAGTGATCACTCACACTTGCTCAATTCTCTTGGACTTGATATGCTTATACCCTTCACAAGATCCCTTTATATAGTAGAGGTGAAGTGACTTTTTTCAAGAAGAGGTAATGGATATGAATTGTTTCTCACCTTTCTAAAGTCATTAAAAATTGTCACTCCTTCTTCAAAGAACGAATGTAGACTCACTAGTGCGAAATATGCTTTTTACATCGGGGTTTTAACATCGGTTTACTGAAAACTGATGTGAAAAAGGAGGCGGTGGCATTTTTGAAATTAAATTGAAGACTTTTAACATCGGTTCTAAGATAACCGATGTGATAATGTTTATAACATCGGGTTTTTATTAACCCGATGTTGAAAATTGAACCAAAAATAAAATTTTAAAATTGCGTAATTTTAACACATCGGTTTCTTTAATAACCGATGTGAAAATCTTTATATTATAACATTGGTTTTTTATAAACCGATGTGGAAAACAGAATTAAAAAAATAGGCAAAATACTAATAAAAATATTAACATCGGTTTTATGTATAAACCGATGTGGTAAATATTTAACATCGGTTGGTTTATGAAACCGATGTGGAAAATGAAAGAAACAACATCGGTTTTATTATTAACCGATGTGTAAATTCTATCCTTTTCTATTCCTTCCCTCCCTTCTTCCAAAACCATCTCACCCGTGCCTTTCTGTTCACTTTCAAGACCAAAACCCTCGCCGTCATATACTTTCCTTCAACGTTCTCTTCCCCCTTTCTCTTTCCCTCACTCTCTTTCTCACTCTGTTCTCACTTTCCGCGAGCCACCACCATTTTCACTGTCATCGTCGTAGTGGGATTCTTCCCCTTTTGGCTTTTCTCCCATCCGCGAGCCACCACCACTGTCGTGCCACTCCCTACACCGCGGCATTCCAGTTGAGTTGAAGATAGCGAGTAAACGAAAACCCAGCTCTCACTGTGAAGCTAGCAGGTTGGTTATTCTTCCCTTTCCTCTACCCACTTTAACTGTCTGTGATTGAAACGAGCTTTTTGGGGATTGAAAAGTAAAAGTGTTTAATTTGGTGCTTAAAGAACAATCTGTACAGTGATATTATATTTCCGAATCAGATTTGTTGTTCTAAACACATTTGTCATGGTCTGTCCAATTGCATGGAAACCTGCAGTTTGAATAAGGAAACTCGTGGCACTACCTTGATTTCAATAGCAGACACATCATCTAATTCCCCACGAAACAGGTTTGGCCCTCTTCTCTCCCTCTCAAATATTTTCATTTTCCTTCCTATTCCTAATTTAGGCTAAGTTGCTAAGTTTATATATATTGGAGGAAATGGGGGAGTGGAATGAAATGAGATAGTACTAGGATCCAAAATTTAGATTATTTAAAATAGGATAGAATGGAGTGTATTATATGAATCATAACAAGGGCATCAAATAGATCAACATACTACTAGGATTATTTAAAACTCCTTATACTAGAGCACCAAAAAAATTATACTAAAATAAAACTCCTTATACTAAGCAGTGTCTTGAGAAATTATCCTCGGACTACATAAATACTTTGATTCTAATGTTACTATGCATTTTCTTAACATAAATTAAGGATGCTATGATGTATGTTGGTGTGTGTGTGTGATTGATTTTCAATTCATTGGTTGGACACATGCATGAGGAAAGGGGGAAGCCATTTTTTTTATATACTTATAGCATGGTATTGCATAATTTGCTGTTAACAATGCATCTCTGGAATGTGAAAGCACACTTATCATCGTTGGGTTTTATTCATTTTTTAGTGTTAATTAATTAGTAAAGCCTTAGTTTCCCGTTTGAGATGCAATATTAATGAGCACATGCACGTGTACGTGCTTAAGGTACAGCTCATTATATTGGATCTTGAATTGTCCAAGTTGGACAGTTTGAGAAAAAACTTTTTCTTCATTCAGTTAAAATAGTTATTCTTGATTCTCATATTATATACCTGATGAAAGTTCGGATTGGTACATTTCCTTTCGTTCTCCGGGTGCATACTTTATCGTGGTGGATGGCATCGCGTTCAAGTCGTGTACGTCGGAGACCGAAGGGAAATGCTGCCGAAATTTCGTCGAGTATGAGCATGAGAATTAAGGACTAACTGCTAACCGAATGTTGAAAAAGTTTCTTCTCGAATGGGATAGGGCCATACCCTATCATAAGAAGTAGTTGATGAAGATGTTGGACTAAGTATGAAGTTAATGTTTTAGTCATGGATCGCGGTTGGATGAATGCTAGACGGACAAGTGATGAGTATGAGAATGGAGTGGAAGATTTTCTACAATTTGCAAAAACAAATGCTCCTGATAGTAGTGACGGAAGGTTTTGTTGTCCTTGTGTTAACTGTTTGAATGAGAGACGACTAGAAGCTGACGAGATACGGGATCATATTATTTGTGAGGGGATTTGCAAGAGTTATACAATATGGATATGTCATGGTGAATCGTTAGACAGGCCAAGGGTGCCAGATAGAGAGGAAGTTGATGACGTAGATATGGACGATGGACTAGAGGACATGATCCGTGATATTGGGCAAGAGTCCTTTCGGCGAGCACATGTGTATGATACTTTGTGCAGTGATGCGGAAGTGGCTTTGTATCCGGGGTGCACTAATTTCACACGGTTGTCAGCGGTGTTAAAATTGTTCAATGTGAAGGCGAGAAATGGGTGGAGCGATAAAAGCTTTACCGAATTGCTTGAGTTGTTGAAAGACATGCTTCCAGAAGGTAACACATTACTATCCCGAAACTATGAGGCGAAGAAGATATTGTGTCCGATGGGTATGGAGTATAAGAAAATACACGCTTGCCCCAATGATTGCATATTGTACAGAAAAGAGTTTGAAGAGATGCACGAGTGCCCCAGGTGTGGGGTATCACGATACAAAGTGAAGGATGATGATTCTAGTTGTGATGCGGTCACCAAGGGTCCTCCTGCGAAGGTGTTATGGTATCTTCCAGTAATTCCGCGGTTCAAGCGATTGTTTGCTAATGAAAAGGATGCAAAGAATATTAGATGGCATGCAGATGAGAGGAAATGTGATGGACAGCTTCGTCATCCGGCTGATTCTTTGCAGTGGAAGAGAATTGATAGTTTGTTTCCGGAGTTTGGCAATGAGCCCAGAAACCTCAGGCTTGGACTTGCTACCGATGGAATGAATCCATATGGAAACTTAAGTAGTATTCATAGTTCATGGCCTGTTCTCCTGGTAATTTACAACCTATCTCCTTGGTTGTGCATGAAGCGCAAATACATTATGTTAAGTATGATGATTTCGGGTCCAAAACAGCCAGGAAATGATATTGATGTTTATCTGAGTCCATTGATTGAAGACTTGAGTAAGTTGTGGGATGAAGGCATTGATGTGATCGACGGGTATTGCCGTGAGACTTTCAGATTGCGTGCCATGTTATTTTGCACCATCAATGACTTTCCAGCATACGGGAACTTGTGCGGGTATAGTGTTAAGGGGCATAAAGCATGTCCAATATGTGAAGAAGGCACATGTTACCATCAACTGCAACATGGAAGGAAGACAGTCTACCTTGGGCATCGGAGATTTCTCCAGCGTGATCATCCGTATCGTAGGTTGAGAAAAGCTTTCAATGGACTTCCGGAGAATGCATTTGCTCCGGTGGCCTTGACTGGAGACCAAGTTTATGAACGGGTGAAGAACACTAATGTTATCTATGGGAAGTCCCAAAAGAAGGCTACTGAGAAGAATATATGGAAGAAGAGGTCGATCTTCTTTGATCTTCCATATTGGTGCAAGCTTGATGTAAGACATTGTATTGATGTGATGCATGTGGAGCAAAATGTGTGTGACAGTTTAATCGGAACGCTTCTCAACATTCAAGGCAAGACAAAGGATGGTGTGAATGCTCGTCTGGATCTAGTTGCGATGGGTATACGAGAGCAGTTAGCTCCACATAAAGTGGGGGATAAGAAGACTTATTTGCCCCCAGCATGTCATACTTTATCAAAAAAAGATAAAAGAAGTTTCTGTGAATGTCTACGGGGAGTCAAAGTGCCACAGGGTTACTCTTCAAATATCAAGAGACTTGTCTCAATGAAAGATCTCAAATTAGTTGGCTTAAAGTCTCATGATTGCCATGTCTTGATGCAACAATTACTACCGGTGGCCATTCGTGACATCTTGCCTAAAAAAGTCAGACATGCCATTACTAGGTTATGCTTATTCTTCAATGCTATATGTAGCAAGGTCATTGACACTAAAAAGTTGGATGACTTGGAAAATGAGGCAGCCATTATCTTGTGCCAATTGGAGATGTATTTTCCACCTTCATTTTTTGACATCATGGTTCATTTGATTGTTCATCTAGTGAGGGAGATTAGATTGTGTGGCCCCGTTTATTTAAGGTGGATGTACCCGGTTGAGCGATACATGAAGATCTTGAAAGGATATATGAAGAATCCACACCGTCCCGAAGCATCTATTGTTGAAAGGTATGTTGCAGAAGAAGCTATTGAGTTTTGTACAGACTACATGTCAGAAGCGGAACCTGTAGGGCTTCCGAAGTCTCGTCATGAAGGAAGATATGATGGGAAGGGTACACGAGGTATCACTGTTAAGAGCATGGATCGGGAGGAAGTGCTTCAAGCACATTTGTATATATTGAATAACACTGATGAGGTTGAACCATACTTATGTGAGCACAAAAGCATCATCAATGAAACTTACCCTAGAATGAATGAAAAATGGTGTTTGAACAAGCATAATAAGACTTTCTTGAACTGGTTTAAAGAAAAAATTGCAAAGGATGGTACTGCTTCTGAAACATTAAAATGGCTAGCACAGGGACCTAACTTTGATGTCATATGCTGGAGTGGGTACGATATCAATAAGTTTTCCTTCTATACAAAGTCCCAGGATGATAAAAGTACTATGCAAAACAGTGGGGTTATGGTCGTCGTTGAGTCCATGCATTTCTCTAGTTCGAAAGATAAAAACCCTGTTATGGCATCCGTTTCATACTTTGGGATCATTGAAGAGATCTGGGAGGTTGATTACATGAAGTTTAGAGTGCCTGTGTTTAAATGTCAATGGGTCGACAGTAATAATGGTGTGCAAACCGATGAGTTAGGATTCAAATTGGTGGACCTTAATAAGGTAGGTAATAAAGACGAGCCTTTCATCATGGCATCCCAAGCAAAACAAGTGTTTTATATCCGTGATCCTTCTAACAAAAGGTGGTCAGTGGTTCTCCAGGGAAAAAACATGTATAATAGTAGTGAGGGAAATCAAGATTCAACTCTTGATATTTCTGACACTCCTTCTTTCTCAACACGGGTGCCTAATTTCAATGAGGAAAATGAAGTGGACGATGTACATGCTACTCGTAATGATCACCAAGAAGGGTTATGGGAGAACGTTACTACTTGACCACAGTGTAAGTTTAGTTTGAGTTATGTTTAAAGTCATATTATATGTTTACGTTGATATTTTTAAGTTATGCTTACGTTGATTGATATTTATAAGTTATGTTTGATATTTATCCAGACATACTGACTTTTTGTTTTTGTCTAAACAGGTATACATGGCTGATCCTGAGGATATCCCTCCTTCATGCAGTGGGTCGGAGACCCCGTCTTCGGGTAGAAAGGGTAGACGTGCCACACGAATGAGGAATTTGACTGCCAACCGTGGTTCAAATCAAAAGATAACAATCGACTTTGATTGTAACCTCAATCCTATTGGGCCAATGGCAGAGCAGTTTATTAGTTTTGTGGCGTCCCTTGCTCGAAGCAGGCCTAGCATACTTATTGAGACTTGGAAAGATGTACCTCAGGGCGTGAAGGATCAGATATGGGAGACTATTCTGGTATCTATACTTTTCTGTCCTGTGTCTGTATCTATTTTATTTTAATCTTATTAATATCATACAGTAATTCGTTGATTCTTTTGTTGTTAATGTAGCTCACCTTTGACCTGCCGGATACGACGGATATGAAGAAGCGTTGGATAAAGTATGCTGGTGAGCGTTGGAGGGGTTTTAAGGTGGACCTGGGCAGATACTATGTATTCAATCCACGCTGTGAAAAGAACCCACTTGAGGTGTACCCGTTTCTTCACCAGGCGACGTGGGATCGCTTTGTTCAGAGCCGACATGATCCAAGCTTTCAGGTTAACTTATTTGAGTTGTCTCTAAATTGATGTAATTTCATTAATTTTATTAATTTACTGATGTAATTTAATTATCTTCTATTTATAACAGGAGAAGAGGAAAAAGGGGCAGGAAAACCAAAGCAAGAATGTCTACCCCCATGTATTGTCTCGTGGGGGATATAAAAAGCTTGCTCAGACCATGGTGGAAGAGGAAAAGAAAGCATGTCAGGAAGCAGCATCTCAAGCAGATCCTAATGCTGAAAATCATCCTGAAGTTGTTGATCCACCTCCACCCCCACGCCATCGTAAATGGAAGAGGGCCCGACAAAGAAAAACGGGACAATATACATCTGAGGAGGCACGCCAAGTAGCTGAGAAGATTGTATGTGTAGTTTGAATTGTAATTGTGATTTTAACAATGTTACTGAATTGTAATGTGACCTAATATTTTATATGTTGCAGGATGCCTTGGACGAGCAGGCCACTCAAGGAACCTTTGTTCCTAGAGGACGCGAGGATATCTTAGCTGCTGCCATCGGTAAACCAGACCACCCGGGCCGTGTCATTGGTGTTGGATGGGGCGTTGGCATTCGCCAATACCATGGTTCATCTTCACACCAACGCCACAGGGATGTTGCTGTAGATAGAGAACGGCTAAAACAGGAGATTGCAGCTGAGCTTAGACAGGAGATGACCCAGCAGTTTAACCAGCAGATGGCAATAATGGCTGCTATGTCCCAACAATTCACAAGTGTCCAACCCTCTGTCCATGTGAGCACTAAGGGCTCATGTGATCCTCCTCATCAGCCTGATGATGATGATGATGATGATGATGATGATGATGACGCCCCTGATAGGTGTGAGCTGAATGTTGATGATCATCATGATATTCTGCCTAAAAGGTCAGCTCCAGGAAGACCAGAGAAATCTGCTCCGGCTCAGGTATTCATTTGACCATTCAATTAATTACGAATGAAATAACTTAAATGTGATTACTAATGTATATCTTTTTTGTTGTTTAGGGGAACGACAAAGGGGATCCTGGTGATTTTTTCAACGTTTTGCTATAAAGCTTGTCACCATGGAGGTTGATGCAGCTTTGGTAAGGTTGGAACATGATGGCAGGGCGGATGACGATCTGTATATCCCAAAGAAGGAACTTATGGAGATGGCGCTCCACCATGAAATGGCTAGTGCTGCACACATCTCGTTATGGTGCACGTAAGTACATTTTATTTATAAGTTAAATAATTAAATTTTAAATACTATGATAATTAACATGTTTTATCAATATATTAGGTATCTGCATCGCATGCTAGGTAATCAGGGCAACCTCACCCTTTATGGGTTCATTGACCCCATGCTCATTCAGGGTGATGTTCTCCTAGCATCAGAAGACCCGGTCGCCACCATACGTGATATAGTTGCCCGAGACCATCATCAGTTCTACCTTGCGCCTTATCTCTATAAGTAAGTACCAGTTATTTAATTATAACTATATATGACTTAGTCACTAATTGTTCCGCAAATGCAGACGACATTGGCAGTTGTTGATCTTGTGCCCTCGTGTGAATGTCGTGGTCTTCTTCTGCTCGATGGGCCATAGGCCGGCGAATGAACTGAAGAACATCATGGAAACGTAAGCATTAAAATAAGTTAGAATCAGTAATGAAGTTGTTTTAATTATCTAAAATCTATTAGATATACTTTAATTAATGTTTATTTTCTTATGATAGGTCTATTGATGCAAGCCGCATGCTGTGTGGTGAAAGGCGTCGGCCTATTAGATGGATTATTCCTAACGTAAGATATTTATTAGTTCAAACGCTTCAAGCGCAGTGGGTATAATTATTGATTTCTATTTAATTTCTCATATTCTAACTGGGTTTCATTTGTACGTAGTCTCATAGACAACGTGGATCATGGGAATGTGGATACTATGTGATGAAGTGGATGGTCGAAATTATCTCCTCCGGTATCACTAAAAGATGGCAGGAGGTAAATGCTAATTGGTACAATTAGTTGTAACAATTATATATAGATTCGTTATATGTTTAATTTTAGTTTATTACTTAAAAGATATAATCTAATTATGTCCAATTAAACTTGCAGATATTCAACAATCCGACTCCACTCTCTGATGCCGACATAAAAAACATAAGGATACATTGGGCAAATTTCTTTCTTGAAGTGTACCAACATTAGTTTGTATGTAGTTAGTATATAAACGCATCATGTAATAGTTATAGTGTACTTTTGACTGATATATGTTTTGACATGAAATCTATAATATATCATATGTAGCTTTTTGGTTTCTAATTATCTTTGTTGTGTGAATGTTATTGAATATATTTATTGTTAGTAGACTTTTAATTTAGTGTGTTTTGGTTGTACAAAAATGATTCTGTAGACAATATAGATTCTGTATTGATCTGGATTACTGAAACAGGGGAAAGGACTGTCAATACTGAAAAGGATGATTTTTAAAAAAAAAAACTAAAATTCACATCGGTTTTCATAAAACCGATGTGGTAAACCCAATTTTCCACATCAGTTTTCATAAAAACCGATGTGGTAACTCAACTTTCCACATCGGTTATATTAAAAACCGATGTTGAAAGTTTGTTTTCCACATCGGTTTTTAGCATAACCGATGTGGAAAATTGCTGAAAAGGAGATGTGGCTTTCTGAAACAGACTTTTTTACATCGGTTTTAAAACCGATGTGAAAAGTGGTAATAAACCACATCGGCCTTTTCAACATCAGTTTGAAAACCGATGTGAAAAGCAAAAAAAAACCGATGTGAAATCCCTTTTCTGCACTAATGACTTTCCAAGAATCAAACATTGAATTTCACTAATATAGCAATTTATTATGCATTGAAATCACCTACTTGAATTAATGTTTGGAAATTTGAATTACTTTCCCTAGCATTGCTCATATTCAATTTGTAGTCATCTCACAAGACTCTCATGATTACCTTTAATTGGGAAAGCACTTCAATTTATGTTTGGTAACATTCAAATATTATATAACCTAAAGAAAAGTAGCACTTTGTCTAGATATATTTAAAAGCATCATATATTCAAATGACCTTATTAAAAAGATATAATGTGTCATTTATTTAATTGATTAATCACTCGATTGCCAATAATGGGTTTACTTAAGAATAATGGTAGTATGGGAATGCAACATGGATAATGTGGTTACACTATAAGAAAATTCACTATTACCTCAGTAATCAAGAAAAATAGTTGGCAAATGACATATATCGACAACTAACCAATGGTATTGTCAATATACTCGTAGGTAAATGTTATCGACAACTATACGTAAAACCTACCGACAATTACACCATAGGTAATGCCGAACTATCATCATATTATTGGCGACTTAATTGTAGGTAAAATTACCAACATCTAAACTAATGTCATCTAATTGTTGATGGCTTCTCTATCAATAATGTGACATTTGTTTATCGATCGTCGCAATACTATTCAAAATTAGTGATGGTTAGTAGACGATAAAACTTGAGATACATTACCAGCTACTAAACCGTTAGTAATCATATATATTAAAAGAAAACATTTTTTAAAATAAATATTTGATATCATCAAACAAATTGACTTTTTATATAAATCTTATAAATGATATAAAACATCAATTATAATATAAAAATAAATGTCAACAAATTAAAAAAAATAAAAAAAATGTCAACTACTCGTCATAGTTGGACGAACGATCATCCCTCTGTTGATTTGGTTGAGGTAGAGGTTATTGTTGTTGTTGCTACTGCATGGTTTGCTTTTATTACAAGAGCTGCAGTTGCTACTGAACAAGTTGTAAAGCCTACTGCAACATGAAGTTTTGGTACACCATTTGCTACTACATTACTTGGAGAGGCTGCCTTAATTGATGAGACACTGCCTCGCTAGCATATACTCGCAACCTGAGCTACGGGAATTCATTAGATTGTTAAGAGTGTTAATTGCAACTAGAAGATGCTTGGGACTCATGGGCAATGCTGAAGATGTTAGTATCGACAAGAGAGGTTTCTAGAGCCATACATATGATCTTTCTTCCTTCCACCAACAACTTTGACGCACGACTGCAGACGAACATCTTCTTGCTTCGAATCGACGGATCGGGGATGTAAAGGGAGCCGTCCTTTTGTTCTCATAATGTCATCTCATTTCACCCGTAGTTTCTAGTGATGCAAACATTCATTACAACCTTGGAATTATTGGCAAATAGAATATCGATTTTATATTTGGAAATTTTTTGTACTTACCCATCCCAATGTTGCAAGAAAAATAACTCGGCACATGAAAAAGTTTGCATTCACTCAATCCCTTATTATTGGTGCCTAATTATTGTCGTAATAAAGCATGCGGCCATACACACAACAATCAATCCTCTTAGCCAAAAATCCCGACTTTGACATTAACTTTTTTGCATTATAATAATTTTTTAGTAAACACCCTTTATGGGTGTTACATCCAGAAGCGTTTTGGAAAAAAATCCAGACTCTGTTGAGGAACATTTTAATTGGACTTGCGAACTAAAAACCTCACATGGTGGTGGGGTGATGAACATGGTACTATTTGGATAGTGTTGGCACATCTTGAGTTGCTTCTGGTTCATGTTTGATGGATGAAGTAGTCATTGGTGATGGACTGGTGGTTATGTGATTGAAACAATGCGTATGCAGCTCGAATGGTGGCTATTGCAGTAAATGAGTGAGTATTATCATTTAACAAGTGAGAGAGAAAGAACTTGAATAAGGAATAAAAAATTTGGAGGAGAGGAATTTATAAAAATGAGAAAAATGAAAATAAAAGTGTAACAAAACAATCATGTTTTTAAATATAAAAAATATTGAAATGGAAATTACTTTCTAGAAATGAAAATAAGAAATAAAAATAGAAAATGTTTTATCAACCCAAACACACCCTAAGCTTTTCTAGATTAATGCTAAAATGATGTGGTATATTGATTGAGTTGGTATCAAGTCAACGCAGCGTAATTCAAGTGAAGGAGATGCTTATCTAAAGCCTTCTTACCAACAAGTGGTTGGTTCAAGTGGTAATGAACTTGTATCCCTTAAACAAGTGGTCAGGGGTTCGATCCCTGACTCTTATGTGTGAAGAAAATCTGATTGAGAGAGGTCAGCCCTTCAATGTCGTTCAGTACCTCGAAGGATTAATATCCGCATTTGCCAATGGAGGATATTCTGGGAAACTAAAAAAAGTCTTACTAATCAATATCTTAAAGATACTAGTTAATTAATTAAAAAATAAGTTTTTTTTTTGGGTAAAGTATAATTTTAAATTTTTAATATATTGAATATATCACTTTTCGATAAGAATTTTTAAAATTTGATGTATGATTTCTTAAAAATGTCATGAAGACACTTGTTAACATATACCATTTATCTATTTTACACTAATATTTAATGATAACAACAAGTTATTTTTCACAAATCATTAACATACGGAGAGGAAAAGTAATGTATGAATTGGGGTTTGACTCTGTGTGCTTTCAATGTCACTGCGGTTGGTGCATGTGATAAGATGAGGGTATCCTTAATGGGGCACATGCTTCTCGAAACAACATATTCCTTTTTTAGCGTAAAATGTAATCAATGGAACAAAGCATGATACATTATGAGTTCGTCTTTTTCTTGACTATTATTTTCTCCCTTTAATTTTCTTTCCCCTTTTCTTCTTTGTTATGTCAATGGGGGGCCGCATGGGTTGCACGTGAGAAGACACAAAAGGTAGTGTAAAACGATGCAGGGAGAGTTCAATTTGCAACGCGGTTTTTTGGGCCGCGCGAAAAATAGAAAAGGTTCAAGATGTGGAAGAAAAAAAAAAACAAATGATTTAAGGACAAAGTGCGTTTTACTTAACCTATTAACCGATGATTGCAATGTTTCATCAACCTTGTCTTTTTTTTATGCCCACCAGATCAAAAGAAATGTTCTCCCACTCATGTATTTGAGGTAATGAGGTTGCTGTCAAACCAATATTGTTACCGCAAGTTGATGAGTTAATGCTTTTCGTTTTTAATTTTTAATATTTGTATATCAACATAAATCTTCTTATTTTTAAAGAAAAACTACTTAGGTTTATCTGGTGAGCGATTTAGTATAAGCAGTAGTATGTCTGAGCATGATTTAGTGGTGCGACCGTACATGACCCCATTTTTTAGGGGCACCAATTTTTTTTTACTTAGTGTCTATATATATATATATTAATGTGTATATATACATATATTAATGTATATATTAAAATAAAATTTTATAGATTTAAATTTTTTACTTGAGGTCTAAATTGTTTTTTTTTTTAAATTAGGCCTAAAACTTGACAAGCCTTATAATTAGGAGTGGGAATAGGCCGGCTTGTTTGCAATTAATATTAAATTTTAATAAAATATATAATATACAATATAAAAAATATTATTTTTGTTAGAATATTAATATATTATTACTGAATTCTAAAAAAAAAAATGAAACTCTGTATGTGACCACTCTCATTCTCCATTCTTCGGTTTGAATTAGAAAGTAGAAACCATTTGTTTTATCTCTCCCTTTGTGTGACTGACTGACTTCGCCTCTTGGTAGGCACTTCTCGCCATCATATTACATTCCTTATTGTTCTAATGGAGAAGAGCAAGATAAGAGTTGGCTTGTTTATTAAAAAAAAAAATTGGATAGAGTTTTTTGTTTTTGCTGTAGGTTATTTGGTACAAGTCATAGAACAAACCACTTAGCAAATGAAAGTTTTAATAATTGGAATCAAACCACTATTTTTGTTATAATTCTATTGTAGTTTGTTACTGTAATCTTTTACTTTTCTTCGGTAATATTTTGTTTCACTTGAGGTTATATTAAAACAATTAATGACTATTTTTTACACCTCTTTGTGTGCTTTTGATAATCAATATATATATTCGACTTATAAAAAAAAGGCACCAATAATTTCTCAGTTCGCACAGAGCACTCAAAATCTCAGGGACGACCCTGAGTATAAGTATGTAATAATTATATAATAAAGGCTATATAGATGTAAAAATATACATTTTTTTATAGGCAAATGTTAGTTTGTTAATATTAGTATTTTTGTTATTTAGTAATCCCTTTGGTCCTATATATAAGAGGCAAAACCCTAAAATACACATACCAAGGAAATGCATTGAAATAAACTATTTGTAATTAATATTTATATAAATTTACAAAATTATCCCTTATATAATTAATGAACAAACCTACTTGTATTGAAAGTTGCACTGTCTCGTAAATATAAACCCTATTATAAATAAGGGTAAAATTGGAAATGAGCATTTAATATTTGTCAAAATGTATGCATGTCTCTTATATTTTGGACAAAAAAAAAGTTGTCATTTGCCTCTTATAATAAGGACCGGAGGGAGTATTTTTGTAAAATGTTAGTTTGATATGCATTTGTAAGTATGTGACATTAACATTGCTTTTGAGAATGCCCTACTTTATGTCCTTTTGCAACTTTATTTTTCACTCATATTAATGAATCTTGTAATATCCATTGAAAGAAAAAATGATACCATCCAGAACACAACTTACAGCTTTATTCCCTTGCATAGTCCTTGTTTATGTAATAACTACATTCCTACCTTTTATCTCTTCCAAACAGTTTAACTTTCAAACTCTTAACTAAGGACGAAGCCAGATTTGGATGATTGGATGGACAAACTATAAAATAATAAAGTCCATCTAACAAATATATGCATCAAATTTGATTACAAAATATTGATAATTATATATATGTTTCAAATAATTAATTACATTAATAATTTATCAAAACACGAAACATCTCTCCTACATGTCAAGAAAATCATTTATAATTAAATTTATAATAAGTTTTTCAACAATTTTCTTTTCAATGTATATTTTTGTCGAAAATCTATCTCCTATCCTATTGCGATTGTAATCTTGACTATATTCATAATTGAGAAAGATTGTTTTGTAGTATATTAAGAAATCAAGAAGCGTGAGAATAAGAGTTGGCATTCTACACACAAGACAATATACTTCTACTTCAATTTTTTTTCCCAGTCAATGACATCAAATTAGTAATTTTAGACTACTATATAATTCTAGTAATTTTAAAAAGTTAGGGGAACCAGACTTTTTGAGAAAATAATATAATTTATTAAGTTTCTCCTAAAAGAGATATGTTCGTTTAAGTATGGGAAGGAGTTTAGCATTCTTGCAGTTATCATTGCAGGCAGAAATGCAGAAGGCAGTAATTTGGAGATTTTATGTTATTAGGTAAGGAAGGAACTTGAAGATTGTCAGCAGTTGGTTTGAAAAGAAATATTTAACATTCCATTCAGCAATTGGAAAAAAAATAAAAAATGTGACCTAAATAATTGCATATCTTTGTCAAGGCATTGCTGACTTAAACTAAACAGCTATATCTTTTATTGATCAAAAACAGCTATATCTTTTTTTCCCTTTGTGACTTTGTCTATTCCCTTTTTCTAAACTGAATCATTATATTAGAGACTGCCATCATCAATTAGATTTCTTTTCTTTTTTCCTCATTTTTTTCATCCTTGTCAAAAGGTCTGGCCCATGAAATGACTAATGAAGTAGCAAGCATCATGAGTCATATCTACCATATAACTAATCCCTTTATTGAAAATTTCTCAGTATAATATTCATCATGTCCTTGCCCCACTTAGAGGTTGGGACTTGGAAGTTTAACATACTAAGAAACAAGTTAATGTCTCATTCTCATTCTCTAAGAAACATATATTGGTTAATTTCATGTCCAAAGAGGTTCCCAACATCCCAAACTGTTGTCATCTAAGAAGCAGCTCATATCAATGTGTTGTTGGGGCTGAACCAATTGCTGGTCCTGAGACTGACTCATTTCCATGCAGATTAGTGCAACTAAATTAGTTTGTTGGCAGTGCATGTTGACTAGCTCAGCTTGTGCTTTGGCTAGCTGTGCTTGTAGCTCACTAACTTGCTTTTGAAGTTGGCATATTGCACCTGCACAACCATATACTGGGTCTCTGATCCTAGCATTTGCTTCATAAACCATGCTGCTCACAGCATCAGCTCTCTGAGACTCTGGTAGTTCCTGATAAGCAAGCAATGCAATTAATTATTGTTTCAATTCAGTAAAATTGATCTTTTAGTAATTGGAATAGGAGAAATCAAGAAATTTGGTACTATGCAGGTTATGTATGTTTTACCCCTTTGGCCTAAATAATATTAGCGAGTCGATTTTTAGACAAACATGCTACCCAATGAATTATGACGTTGTCTGACCCATGTTACTGATGCCATCTAGTGAGAAAAGACCTGGTTCTTTATTTGTTGTATACTCCATCCGGTCCTTATTATAAGAGGCAAATGATTATTATTTTTTTTGTCCAAAATATAAGAGACATGCATGTATTTTGACAAATATTAAATACTCATTTCCAATTTTACCCTTATTTATAATGCACTGTTTACAAGTTCCAAACAATACATTAATTATAGGCTATTAGAACATTTATTAACATTAGAAGGGGTAATTTTGTAAATTTATATGAATATTAATTACAAATAATTTATTTCAATGCATTTTCTTGGTCTGTGTATTTTAAGATTTTGCCTCTTATATATAAGATCAGAGGGAGTATTACCTAGTGGACTCATTACAAGTGTTGGCACCTAATTTGACCTTAGGTCAGCAAATAATATTCACACTTTGGGGAACACAAAAGAAAGTTAGGAAAGATTAAATATAATATTTGCACATTAAAATCTTGACACCATTTTTACACTTTATATATGTTAGAAAAAAATAAAGGTTGAGAAAGCGTGTATTAAAATGTGGGGTTTTCTTATTTTATCATCTAAAACTGAAATGGTGTAAGAATATTGTAAATTTTTTTATGTTCAAATATCATGACTTCAAGATAAAAGTGTGTGCAAGTATGTGTATTATTTGACTTGGCCCTCCTCCCTCCCCCTTCCACCCATCAAATCCTAAAAGAGAGGTTGCCAAAGTGAAAAGAAGAGATAATTATGCATAACTTTGATGTGTCTGGAAGTTAGAAAACAAGCCATCATGCCTATCAAGTAGGCTTGCCTCTTGCTACCTTTTCCTTCTACTTTTGACCAAAACCTATGATTTTGTTTCTTTGAATTGTTAAAGAATTCAACTAATTTCTATTTTATTTTTACATTCTTCCCAAAAAAAAAAAAAAAAGTGTTTGATGAATGATAGAATGTATAGAAGGTGATGTTACCTGCAAGAACTTGATGATGTTGCTGGCCCCAAAGACTCTGTGAGCAATGGTGAACTTGATTGGATCAGTGGGAGGGAAATAAGGAGCCAAGACACATTTCTCGACACAGCGGCGGCGAAGGATCTTGCAGGCAGCGCAGGGGCTGACCACCACCGGCAGAGGAGGAGATGGGGGTGGAGGAGCAGCAGAGGGAGGAGATTGAGAAGGGGAAGGGAAAGGTGATGGAGAATGGGAACAAGGAGGTGAAGGAGAAGAAGAGGGAGGAGAGTTTGAAAGCATAGTGGGAATTGCAATCGGTGGTGGTGGAGACGTGGTTTTCGCTTTGTATTCCATTGTGTTTGAGAGACTTTTTGAGAAAGATAGAGACAGGGGAAACAGAGGATACAATATGAAATATGTTATTATGTTGATGCTTGACAGAGCACAAGAAACAGGGGATGTGTGTGCCTATATATAAACCAAATGGGAAAGGACATTTTAGCTTTCGAAGCATGACTCATAGTGAATGACTTCATCATACATATCAAAGATGATGAATGATATTTGAACACATTTTTGGACATCAATATGGTATATTTATATTATCCCACATTTATTTATCACTTTTTCTCTCTCCCAAACCTTTCAAAAGCTGTCAAAACTTGTAGTATATACGGTGTCAATGAGCTATGGTGTCTGGAAATGTGTTCAAATATCATTTCTCTGTAGAATGAGAAATGGTTAAGCAATCAAATATAGAAGAGTAAAGATATTTAGACATATAATTTGGACATCTTGTATAGATACTGTAGAGCTTATGAGTGTGTGTCTTGGGAATGATGAAATACATGATGAGAGAAATGAAAACAATAAATAAGTGGGGATGAGTACTTTATACGGTGTTGGATACCATTTTTGTGTCCAAATATCATTACTCAATATAGAAATATACTCCCTCTGGTCAATATTATAAGCAAAAAACCCTAAACTTTTTAGTTTAGAATATAAGCAAATTTTCATACTTCCATCCAATTTAATGCTATTATTCCCAAAATACCCCCCACTTAATATAAATTATGTTTTCCATACTCTTTGACATTATTCCCAAATTAATGCTGAATATAAAGGGTCATCATCCAATTTAATGTTGATATTATTTTCCAATACTCCTTGACATATAAAAGGTCATCTTCCCTCTCATCCTTATTGAAAGTGGGATCTATTTAATACAGATGTATTTTAACGATGAAAATTGAAATTTTAGATAAAGGGTGATTTAGGTAATAAGCCTAATTTTTTAACAAAATTAAATGAGATTTATTAACTTCCTTAATATGTGTGTTTTATTTAATTTTTGCTTATAATAGTGACCAGAGGGAGTACATAGGGAAGTTGTATATTCAAATCATTGAAACAATTAAAAATTGCACTTTTTAGTAAAAGCATTTTATTTTTTGAATTCCTTAACTAATGCTTTCAGGGCACTAGTTAGCAAGACTCTTAAAAAATTAAAGATGATTTTGTATTTTGGAAAATGTATGACATGCATGGCTTATTATGGGTGAAACACCATCAAAATTGTTTTCCTCTAAAAAATACAATCATAATTTTTTTTTTAATATTTTAGGGAAGAATTACAAAATTATACTCCATACCCCCTTTTTTATTTTAAAAAGTATACCATCCTTCTCTTTAAGTGTGGTTAGTATAATTTCAGTGTCACTATTTTGAAAAAGTAAGTGTAATGATAATATAAATCTTAAAAAAGATTGATATAAATTCTGAGAAAGAAAAAGAATGTTATATATAATTAAGCCAAATTTCAAGCTAAGTGGATATAATTTTTCCATATTAATGAATTGAGATGAAATGTTACAGACTTACAGTAAGAGAAGTAGAGCATAATAACACAATCAAAGCTATTATTGTGAAATGGTGATGATCATTGCAAAGTAATAATAAGGATGATGGTAAAAATTGAAAGGTGAAAGTGGTTAAGCCAATTAAAATCGACGTAATAATGATGTGGATGGTTTGATTTTCGGTCAGGTCATATATTCCCTTTCATTATAAAATTGACATTATGATAGTGATGACTATGCTACTTTGTATAGCTCATTAAAAGTGTACTAGTGTCGAATAATCAATGGTTCTCAGGCTGTCCACAAGGGATGAGTATCATTATTTGGAACCATTTGGAACCATCGAGGTTTGAGTAACCTGCACACAGTTTTTATCCATAAATATCTTGTTCGGTGTTATTGGTCAAAGGCATTTTATCATTTTTTTTTCTTTTGGAATTTTTAGTTTATGCTAATGCAAATAAAGTCGAGCTCAATTACATTGAACATTTCTTGCAGGTAGCTCGAAGTATCGACTTCAGTAATAATTTACGTGATGAGGGAGGATATGTTTTCAAAGCTAAATTTTATTCTTACTCTCCCAGACTCCAGGTGTAAAATGAGAAAGTCCTAGGTCTCCTTCAAGAAAATCAAGCTAATTATAGGGCTGTTATTTCAAATTATAGGAGTCTTTTATCATTTTATGTTACCAACTTTTTGGTAGAATTTGATAAGAGGAAGGTCCATAAATTGCTCAATCTTTATTAGGGGTGGCTACATTTATTACTATTCTCTAAATTTGTGATATATTACCAAATATATTATATTCTCCGTTATTAATGAAATTTTCTAACTTTTATTTTGTAAGAAAAAAAAGAAAGATAATAACGTTTGTGAAAAAATGAGTATTAATTTTCATTTATGATAAAACGATGTGGCCATGCCAGCTTCCGTATATACACTAATTCAAACATGCAAATGCAAAAGCAGTTTATATAAATTTGAATTTAGTTATAGGTTTAACTGAGTTGGTTATTATCAAAAAAATAATAATATTGAGTTGGTCATAAAGTATTTGAAAATTTTCAAATAAGTATCTAAACTAAAAAAAATTAATTGAGTCCCTTAACTTATATAAGATTTTTAATCCTGATCAAAAAAATATAAGATTTTTAATTGAGTCGCTAAACTAAAAAGTTTTTAATTGGGTCCATGAACTTCTATAAATTTTCAGTTGGATCCTTGGGATATAGTTCCATAAAGAGGTCGTTAAGTTTGCTGATATGAAATGTGGCCTAAATTTTTTTAACTGAATTTGTATTTAGGGTTGCTAGAGACCAAAATGTAGAACCAGAAAACCAAAATGTGATCCGCGGCCGCTTCTCCCTCATCTAAACAAGCAACTTCTTCCTCAATATCTGTTTCATAGTTGCATATCCCCCTCGAAATAGTTTTGTCCAAAGTAGCTCTCTCACTTGCAACTTACTACATCTCACTTCATTTTGTTGCATTTTACCGTGACAATGTCTCAAGGTTTATCACCACTCAAACTACTCATAGATGGCTAATATGAGTATCCAACTTGGATGGAATCAGTAATGTTTCGTCCAATTCATTGGATCACTAACCCTTTTTTGAGGTTATAAGGTTGGCTTGGTGGTTGTGATGGGGGAGTCAAGGAGTGGAGTGATAAGGAAATTGAAGGTTCAAACCCCAACCGCTAACAAAAAACTAACATTAACAGTAACAATTGCCTATAAAAAAACTAATCGTTTTTCTACTTTAGGGACCCAATTAAATTTTTTATATAAGTTCAGGGACTCAATTAGAAACTTTTTTAGTTTAGGGACCCAATTGAAAATTGTATATAAGTTTAGGGACTCAATTAAGTTTTTTTTTTTTTTAAAGTTTAGCGACCTATTTGAAAATTCTCAAATAGTTCAAGGACCAACTCAATAGTTTTTTTTTTTTTAAAGAGAAACACAACTGAACCCAATTGAAAATTGTATATAAGTTTAGGGACCCAATATTTAAACCTTAATTATATAAGTGATTTTATTTGAAAGTTATTTACTAAATTTATATGTAATTTATATGGATAATAAACTCACTAAATTTTTTGCCATCAATTCATGGAAAGAATCGACCCTAAAGCCGTCAAACGCAGTATTTCAATATTTACTAACAAAAGCAATTTTCGTCAACAGCACTAATGTGCATTTTTAGCGATAAAGAAAACACAGTTGCGGAGCTTAAAAATAATTTTAGAATACATGTTTACCAAAATTGTGTTAAATTTCAATTTTGATTTAAAGGAGGGGCGTGTTACCAACTACGGGATCATAGAGGTGAAGACTAGCTTCATAGGAAAAGTAGTTCTTGGAAGCATGAAAGCTTGCAAGTGAGAAGAGTTTCTCATGAGGAATCATATTGATAAAAGATGCATAATTGTGTACATTGGTGTGTTATTTATAGGCTAGATTAGGCTAACCATATGTAACTAACTCCTAACTAACTCACTAACTATATATTCTGTTACCCTCCCGCAAGCTGATAAGTGGTAACACCACAATAAGCTTGAACATACAAGCAACAAAAGGAAAAAAATAATATTACTAAGCTTGAATCATAAGCATCTAAAAAAAACAACAAAAAATTGCAAAAACAACTAAAACAAAAACAGCTACACAACATGGCCCAAGCTATGACCAGAACGAGCCAGGCCCAAGAAGAGAGAGGAAATCCAGAATCCTCTCTGATGCTAATTCCATTCTTCCCTTTCACGTTGAACCCTAACAATGCAAGGCAGAGAGAATGGCGGCGAGATCAGCGGCGAACGGCAGTGATTTCCACCGGGATCGAAGACGCGATGTTGCAAGGCCGCGGCCGGCGAAATGGTTGGCGCTGTTCCACCGGGATCGAAGACGAAAACAGAGCGTTGTGGAGGCGATGACGAAATCGCAGAAGCTGCTCCACCAGGATCGAACGCAAACACCGAGTGGTGTGGCGGCGTTTCGGAGTTGGAGACGGCGAACGCGGTTCCGCCGGGATCGAAGACAGCGGTGTAGACGTCGGTGAGGTCGGAGAGCCAAGCGCAGCTTCCGACGGCGAACGCGGTGGTCACGATTTGCCGTTCCAGTGCTTCGTCAAGAACATCGATTCCTTTTCTTGACTCGCAGGTGAAGAACCATGGCGGTGGAGGTGGTGGAAAGGTTACAGTGTCAGAGGAGTGATTTACCGGAGCAGTGGCCATTAGAACGAGATTCCGAGACAAGCCAGAATCGATGCAATCTGAAATGACGAGGTTGAAATCGGCGTGATGAAGGTCGAAAGGAAGAGAATCGTTTGGAACTAGATTCATCCGATCAACTTTCTTGAAGAAATTATCGGCATCGAGTTCCTTCGCGGTGTTGATGACCTTCTGCGATTTCTCATCTACCCTCACTTCTAGATCCAAGAGCACAGCATCATTGACAGAAGCGATGAAGCAGGTGATTTCGCCAATTTTGATTGCAGAACCTTTGATCTTTGGCTTGATTGCCTTCACTGGCTTGATCTGAACAAGATTGGAGTGGAAACTTCCGAACTCCATGAATTCAGAATCAAGAATAGTGGCGGTGGCAGCGGCTCCTTCGTCGGAGAGGCTCTGTTCTTCTTCCTCCTCTGTAACTGAAACTTCCTCCTCCATGTCAGAGTCGTAATCTTCGTCACTCTCTTCGGCTGCGGAAGCACGGTATCGCTCTGATACCATGTTACCAACCACGGGATCATAGAGGTGAAGACTAGCTTCATAGGAAAAGTAGTTCTTGGAAGCATGAAAGCTTGTAAGTGAGAAGAGTTTCTCATGAGGAATCATATTGATAAAAGATGCATAATTGTGTACATTGGTGTGTTATTTATAGGCTAGATTAGGCTAACCATATGTAACTAACTCCTAACTAACTCACTAACCATATATTCTGTTAGGGCGTTGTATTAATTGTATTAAGAAATTCAGGAGAGATCTACATTAGATAAGTAAATAAACACATAATTAGATTTGATATCACGTCTTAACACAAAACTTAAGGCATTGGATCTACAATTCTTTTCTATTTATATAACATTTAACTAATATATTACTTCCGATATAAAATTCGTTCACTCACAAAAGTTTTCAACAATCTCATCTCTCAAGTGTGGGATCTTCACACACGATCACTTCCCCTCAAGTGAAAGCCTTTCGATATAATGGTGACATGGTGTCACCAAGAGTCCAACCAGCAAAGATATCAGATGGTGTCCCTTTTCAATCTACATCACATTTAAATTATATATTACTTTCCAATATAGGACTAATTCACTCACATCTCATTTTCACACAAGAATTTTCGATGATCTCCTCCCTCAAGTGCCATTTCTTTCTTCACACACAGTCACTTCCCTCCAAGCAAAAGCTTTTCAAGATGATGGCGTCACCAAGAGTCCAGCCTACAAAGATATCTCCTTCTAATAAATTAAGTAAAGAATCATATAAGTGGACTTAACATTACACCTTGATCTAAAACCTTCGGCATTAGGCCCATGAGTCTTTCCCACTTACGCAACCTTTAACTAATCCATTCCAATGTAGAACTTATTCACTCATATTTCACTCACAGTTATAATTCTCAATAATTTGTATGTAATTAATTATTTAACATAATGAAAAATACTATTTAATAAGATATTGATATTGACAAAGCAAATGCTTACCAGTCAAGTAAAAATGGCCATACATGATAATTATGCATTTGTTTTCTTGGACAAAACAATGTAAATGTAACTAATTAACCCACCAATCACAATCGTCTTAGGTAATTTTACGAATTTACTTTTGTACCAATAAGCATTTTCCTTAATATGATAACAGCTAGCAGATGTGGTACTTTTTAAGGGCGGGGGTAGTCCCTCCCTAAATATTTCTGAGTTTTCTTTTTAATACTATTTATAAAAATTATATTAGATGGGGAGATAATTTGGTTTTTAAATTGTTTTAAAACGGTTTGTTTTAGTTAAATATCCTCTTCCTGTACCTTCTTAGGCTAACCCTACAAATAATTTTCATACCTTTTTCAATATACAGATAATTTTCAAGCCTTTTAATATATTGCGATAAGCTTAGATTCTTTCTTGTACTAAATAATGTTTTGATCTTTAACCCGGTATCCATATAGGCAAAACCGTGAGATTAACCCTCAAATCAGGAGTAGTGGTTAAACGATTTCATGATTCGAACCTCTGACCTTACAAATAAAATTTGTCTAGGAGCCTAGTCCATGATTTACACTATCACCAAATTATACATGTAACTCTGAAGTGAGTGTTATTAGTAGTGAAGTTTTAGATTAGTTATATGAGTTCACATTTTAATGTTTTACATTGTCAAGAGGAATTTTGGATTGAGAAAGCCAGGCTAAATCGGCATATTCATGGTCATAGAAATACGAAATTCTTTCACAAAATGGCCAGGATTAAGAATGTCACAAAGTAGATAAGCATGATTAAAAAGGATGATTCAATCTTTCACAATGCAGCTGATACTGAGAATCATGAAGTTGGTTATTATGAAAGTTTGGTCAGTTCTGAAAATAACTGTGTAGATAATGGTCTGATTGAGGAGATGATCTCTCCTATGGTCTCTGCAGCTGATAACATTATGCTTACCAACTTACCCTCAGTTGAAGAGACCAAACAAGTTGTTTTCTCTATGAATCCTGATGGGGCACTTGGCCCTAATGGTTTTTGAGCATTCTTCTATCAAAAGTACTGGGAGATAGCAACTGATAATGTGTGTAATGTTGTCTTGCAAGTTTTCTCTCAAGGTTGGTTGCTTCCCAACTTGAATTCTAATATAATTGTGTTAATTCCTAAAATCCGTGATGCTCGGAAAATTTAGCAGTATAGACCTATTACTTTGATCAACTTTAAGTTTAAAATCATTACAAAAGTCATCGCAGATAGGCTGGCTAAAATTGCTCCTCATATCATTGCTGTTAATCAAAGGGACTTCAAACAAGGAAGACAGAATTCAGATTGTATATGCTTAGCATCTGAGGCTATTAATCTGCTTGATAAAAAAGCTTTTGGGGGAAACGTTGCTTTAAATATTGATATTAGGAAGGCCTTTGTTTCTTTAAATTGGAAATTCTTATTCAAAGTCCTGCATGCTTTTTGCTTTGATTCAAAATTTTTCAATTGGGTGGAGGTTATTTTGCATTCAGCCAAGCTATCTATCTCTGTTAAATAGCAATGCTGTAGGCTATTTTTCTTGTAAGAGAAGGTTTAGGCAAGGTGACCTTTTGCCACCCACCCTTCTTTTGCTTAGTAGAGGATGTTTATGAGCAGAGGTTTGTCTTAAATGGTCCAAGATGGTGAATTGCACTTGGTGGCAGGCCCTAGAGGTATTCAGGCTCCTTCTCATGTGCTTTATGCAAATGATGTGATGATATTTTGCAAAGGAACTAAACATAACTGCTCAATTTTATGGATCTTTTTAGATGATATGGTGAAGTCTCTTGTCAGGTTATAATCCAAGAAAATCCACATTTTATTCACCGAATATTTCAACTTGAAGACAATCTCCTATTGTTGGCATTCTAGGGTTTTCTATTGGGAAGTTGCCTTTCACTTATTTAGGTATTCCAATTTTCAAAGGAAAGCCTGGGTCTTCTCATTTTAAGCCAATTACTATAACACCCTGAATTCCACCCTAAGTTAATAAATGTTAATGTGTTAGACTTAGCTTATATATGCTTGTTATGCTTGTCCTTGATGTCTAAGTTCATGTTGAGAAGGTTTAGCCTTAGGAAGGCTCAATTGTTTTAGAGTCCTAGTAACCTGTCTCACCATTTTGGCCATATCTTGAGTTCTAGATGTTCGATCGAGGTGATCTTTGTGGCATTCGAAAGCTAAGATAATTATCTACAAGTCTTATTTCAGGTGTTTTGGCCAAATTCGACTATTTCAGCCTCACCCTGCGAGCATTTGCTCGCCCCGCAAAAATCTAAAATTTAGCTTTGCGCTTTCGGGTTCGCCCCGCGAATCCAGCTGACAGAAATTGGTTCTCTAGCTTGCCCCGTGAATACGTTCAGAACTAGAAAACACGTTTTAGGTTCTTTTTAAACCAAAATCGTATTCCAACCCGTTTTTAACCCCTAAACATGATATAAACCCTAGTCTATCACGTCCCAACACTCAGAGCTGCCTCCCTTCTCTTTTTCTCTCAATTCCCATCAACTGTCTCTAGAAAACTCTCTCAAGTTAATCCGTTCTTACACCATTCTTCACCATTCTTTGATAGGAGAACATCGCTGCGAAGACGTGATCATCGTATTCGCTGTTTAAACCTTCAAACAAGGTAAGATTCGTACACCTCGTCCTTCTCGTTCTTTCCCCTTTTGATTTCTTGGCCTAAGAGTCTAATTAAGGTGTTTCCTTGTTGTTCTTGAGGTCGTAGATAAGTGCTCGTGAGACGAGACCCTAGAGGACCCTCTTTCTTCTTTTGAAACGCGAACCACATACCAGGTATGGGGGGAAGGGTTGTGTTTACATTAGGCTTTAGGAGTAGTGTAAGGTAAATGGGTTCCCATAACCCCGGTGTTGTTTTGTATTATTTGATATGTTATATTGACTGTTTTGATAACATGTTCATGGTTGTCTAGATGTGTTATTTCACATGTTTATGTTCATATTATAATTGATATGTTCTTGTTGGTTGTTGAATGAGCATGAATGATATATTGATGATACGTTGGTTGAATGGTGGATGCCATGAAATGTTGTTCTGTTGATGATTATGTAATGATTAAAATATTAATTGGTAAAATAAGCCTGAAAATGAGTTAAGATTAAAGGATAATTGAACCCTAAAAACTGGTTAAGTTTCGGTATCAGTTTCGGCCCAGAACGGCACTACTGTGCATTAAGCACGACCGTGCTGACAGGGAGCACGCCCATGCTCCAAGTTCAATTCTGCAAAAATAGACGCGCATTATGCACGGCCGTGCAGGACAAAGAGCACGACCGTGCTGCTGAGCACGGCCGTGCATGAATGGAGGCACGACCGTGCTTCACTTATGTGACCAGCATGGCGGTGCAGGGGACAAGCACGCCCGTGCTCCCCTATCAGACAGAGAACATAATTAAAGGATTAAAAGGGGATTTTTACCCCCATCTTCCCAATAACTCGATGATAACATCTTGAGGCAATTAGATAACTTGGTTAATGATTAACAAAGATGATTAAGAAGATGAGATGGTGAGATGGTGAGTTGGTAAGCCGGTACCCGCTGGGTTACCGCACGCTGTTAAGATTGACAACCTTGGTGCTTATTGGCCAAGGTGTCGTCGATGCTCATTAGTCGAGGTGTCGTTAATGTTGTACCTTGGTAGCCAAGAGTTTGCTCCAAGGGGCCCTGGACCCGGTTGGGTCTAAGGTGTTGCGGTCGATTCCGTTAAAGTTTAAGGTGTTGCGGTTGATTCCGCTAAAGTCCTGGGTGCTTATAGGCCCAAGCAAAGGAGGTGGAGGTTGCCCATTGTTTGTTGTATGCTGCATACATCATTGGAGATGTTGTTGTTGGTGGACCCTCGACATAGGGGAGGTCGCCCGAGAGTACGACGATCTGGCCATCCACAGTAGGTCACCCAAGGTTTGGTGACCGTGCGCCCCAGTGACGAGGCATTTGTTGGTTTGATGCGTTGGCTATCTTAGGGGTAGATTCCCCGGAGTTGGGTAGATTCCCAATGTGGATATTTAACTCTGAAGTCGTTCATCCTGAGTTAGTTTGGATCCACATGCATAACGGAGTGGCGGAGTAGTTGTTGCATTGCACCGCATAGCATACTTGGTTGACATGATGTTGTTGATATTGATGTATGTTGTTATGTATATGTTGATGTATGTTATGATGATGCCATGTTGTTTGTTTTTCCTTGCTTCCTATCTCCATGCCGTATATGTTTACATGATTCTTACTCCCCTCTTTCTGTTTGTTTGTTTGGCCTGATTGGCATCTTGCAGAGGATGACAAGGCTCGGAGAGGAGTGACTCTGAGGAGCCACCACTCATAGTTAGGGCCTTTCTTTGTTAGTTAGTTTGTTCAGTTATATTCCGAGGATGTTATTCCGGAACGGTTATACCAGCTCGGTTGTGACATCGGGTTGGGTTATGTCGTTTATCTTGGTTATGTTTTATTGTTTTAAACTTGTTTTTATTTTCGCGATTTAAGAACTCGTTCATGTGAGACCTTTCTACCCATGGACAAATATTTTATTTTAAAGGTTTATTTTATTCAGTAAATGTATGTTTGGTTTATATCTTTGTCCTTTAATGTTTTATAACGTGCGGGGTAGCAGGGTGTCACATTTAGTGGTATCAGAGCAGATCTGTCCTATCAGGCCATGGTATGAGTTTGTTATGAGTCTTCTGTGTGCTCTTGTTTGAATTGTCTATATTTATATAGACAATGTTATGTGGTACTAAGTATAAATAGTTTCGTTTTGGCTTGACTTACTGTATTTTGTGGTTTGTCTTGAACGATCCAAGAAGCCTGCGAGTGCTTCTTGTGTTTAGGAAGGTTGTTCTATTATCTTTTGATAATAAGAACTCTGCAGCTGATCTTGTGCGCTTACCTTTTTAAAACAGCTTGATATTATTCTTGGCATGGACTGGTTATCTTCCAACCATGTCCTTTTGAACTGTTTTGATAAAACCTTGGTTTTTGGAACTTCAACGGAGTCTAAGAATTCAGACCTTCTCTCTGCTAGCCAAGTTCAAGCTTCGATGAAAGACGAAGCCTAGGTATACACGATGTTAGCTTCCTTGGAAGTAGAGAGCAGCCCTCCTGATATCATCAGCGTGCCTGTTGTGCGGGAATTTCCTGAAGTGTTCCTGGGGGATATTTATAACTTACCCCCAGAGAGAGATGTTGAATTTACCATAGATTTAGTTCCTGGCACCGGGCCAATCTCCATAGCACCCTATAGAATGTCTCCTCTAGAGCTAGCTAAGTTGTAGGAACAGTTGGAGGACCTGATGAAGAAGCAGTTCATTAGGCCTAGCGTGTGTCCGTGGAGAGCACCTGTGTTGTTGGTGAAAAAGAATGATGGTAGTATGAGGTTGTGCATCGACTATCGACAGCTCAACAAGGTGAGCATAAAGAATTGGTATCCCCTTCCTAGGATTGATGATCTTATGGACCAGTTGATGGGCGCTTGCGTCTTTTCAAAGATAGATTTGAGGTCAGGGTACCATCAGATTCGGGTTAAGTCTGAGGACATCCCAAAGACAGTGTTTAGAACGCGATATGGTCACTATGAGTACTTGGTTATGCCCTTCGGTGTGACCAATGCTCCTGCGGTCTTCATGGACTACATGAAGACCTTCCACCCTTACTTGGATAAGTTTGTGGTGATGTTTATAGATGACATCTTAATGTACTCCAAGAGCAAGGAAGAACATGAGGAACACCTGAGGGTTGTCTTGCAGACCCTTAAGGAAAAGCAGTTGTACGCTAAGTTGTCGAAGTGTGAGTTCTAGTTAGAGGAAGTGAGCTTCTTAGGACATGTCATCTCTAAGGGTGGCATAGTAGTGGACCCAGCTATGGTAGAGATGGTGCTCCAGTGGGAAGCGTCGAAGTCAGTGACCGAGATTAGGTGTTTCTTGGGGTTACTATAGGCGGTTCATAGAAGGTTTCTCTAAGATAGCTTTACCCTTAACCCTCCTCACCAAGAAGGGACAGTTGTTTGTGTGGGACTCTAAGTATGAAGAGAGTTTCCAAACCCTTAAGGATAGGTTGAGATCAGCACCAGTGTTAGTTTTGCCAAATCCTAGTGAGCCCTTCGTAGTTTACTGCGATGCTTCTAAGCAAGGGTTAGGTGATGTGTTGATGCAGAATGGTAAGGTAGTCGCTTATGCTTCTAGGCAGTTGAAACCCCATGAGAAGAACTACCCTACCCATGACCTAGAGCTAGGAGCTGTGGTATTTACCTTCAAGATCTGGAGGCATTACCTGTATGGGGCGAGGTTTGAGGTTTTTAGTGATCATAAGAGTTTAAGGTATCTCTTTGATCAAAAGGAGTTGAACATGAGGCAGCGTAGGTGGATGGAGTTCTTAAAGGATTATGACTTCGAGCTGACCTATCAACCAGGAAAGGCCAATGTAGTGGCCGATGCCTTGAGTAGGAAAACCCTGCATGTCTCAGCTTTGATTGTTAGGGAGATGGATCAGATAGAGGAGTTTAGAGACCTTAGTCTAGCTTGTGAGTTTACACCTAAGAGTATTAGGCTTGGTACCTTGAGGGTTACCAACAGCTTAATGGATCAGATTAGAGAGGGTCAGAAGTTAGACAAGTTTCTCTTGGACCAGCGAGAGTTGCTTGTTCAGGGTAGAAACCTTAGCTTTAAGGATGGAAGTGATGGCGTCTTGAGGTTTAATGATAGAGTGTGCATACCTGATGTTCCTGAGCTTATGAAGTTGATCCTTAAGGAAGGACATAGGAGTGGATTGAGTGTGCACCCAGGTGCCACTAAGATGTATCAGGACCTTAAGAGGATGTTTTGGTGGCCTAGGATGAAAAAGGATGTAGCTGAGTTTGTGTATGCGTGCCTAGTTTGTCAGAAGGCCAAGATAGAACACCAAAAGCCATCGGGTAAGTTGCAACCTATGAGTATCCCAGAATGGAAATGGGATATCATCTCCATGGATCTTGTGTCTGGATTCCCTAGGACTCCAGCTGATTTTGAGGCTATATGGGTTGTGGTGGATAGACTGACCAAGTCTGCTCATTTCATCCTGATGAACATGGAGTATCCTTTAGAGAAGTTAGCCAAGCTGTACATCAAAGAAATAGTTAGACTTCATGGTGTACTCTCTAGCATAGTATCAGATAGATACCCGAGGTTTAACTCTAAGTTTTGGGAGAGTTTGCAGCATGCTTTAGGGAAAAAGCTTAGGCTTAGTTCAGCTTACCACCCACAGACTGATGGGCAGTCTGAGCGGACCATTCAGTCCTTGGAGGACTTGTTGATGGCTTGTGTGTTTGAACAGTCTGGTAGTTAGGACAAGCTTTTGCCCCTGATAGAGTTCACCTACAACAACAGTTTCCATTTCAGTATTGGGATGACACCTTATGAGGCTCTGTATAGGAGGAGATGTAGGACACCTTTGTGTTGGAGTGAACCTAGTGACAGTGTGGTGCTAGGGCCAGAGATAGTCCAGGAAACAACAGAAAAGATCAGGTTGGTTCAGGAAAAGATGAGAGTTGCACAGAGTAGGCAAAAGAGCTATCATGATAAAAGGAGGAAGGCACTCGAGTTCCAGGAAGGCAATCATGTATTCTTGAGAGTTACCCCGACAACTGGGGTTGGTGGAGTGATGAAGGTGAGGAAACTTACTCCTAAGTTCTTTGGTCCTTACAAAATCCTTAAAAGAGTCGGCGAAGTCACCTATCAGATAGCCTTACCACCGTTCTTGTCCAACCTCCATAATGTTTTTCATGTATCTCAACTCAGAAAGTATATCCATGACCCTAGTCACGTGATAGTACCCGACACTATACAGTTGAAGGAGAACTTGACGTTTGAGGTGTTACCCCTTCGAGTCTAGGATAGGAGGGTGAAGCAGCTAAGAGGCAAGAAGATTCCTTTGGCCAAAGTGGTTTGGAGTGGGGCACCTGAGGAAAGTGCTACCTGGGAGTTGGAGAGCAAGATGATGGAAGCGTACCCGCACCTTTTCGTTTGAGGTATATAGAAATTTCGAGAACGAAATTTTTTATAAAGGGGTAGAATTGTAACACCTTGAATTCCACCCAATGTTAATAAATGTTAATGTGTTAGACTTAGCTTATATATGCTTGTTATGCTTGTCCTTGATGTCTAAGTTCATGTTGAGAAGGTTTAGCCTTAGGAAGGTTTAATTGTTTTAGAGTCCTAGTAACCTGTCTCACTGTTTTGGCCATATCTTGACTTCTAGATGTCCAATTGAGGTGATCTTTGTGGCGTTCGAAAGCTAAGATAATTATCTACAAGTCTTATTTCAGGTGTTTTGGCCAAATTCGACTGTTTCAGCCTTGCCCCGCTAGCATTTGCTCGCCCCGCAAAAATCTAAAATTTAGCTTTGCGCTTTCAGGTTCGCCCCACGAATCCAACTGACAGAAATTGGTTCACTGGCTCACCCCGCGAATGGGAGTTCGACTTACGAATACGTGCAGAACCAGAAGATAAGTTTTAGGTTCTTTTTAAGCCCAAATCGTATTCCAACCCGTTTTTAACCCCTAAAACATGATCTAAACCCTAGTTTATCACGTCCCAAAACTCAAAGTTGCCTCCCTTCTCTTTTTCTCTCAATTCCCATCAACCGTCTCTAGAAAACTCTCTCAAGTTAATCCAATCTTACGCCGTTCTTCACCATTCATTGATAGGAGAACATCGCTGCGAAGACGTGATCATCGTATTCGCTGTTTAAACCTTCAAACAAGGTAAGATTCGTACACCTCGTCCCTCTCATTCTTTCCCCTTTTGATTTCTTGGCCTAAGAGTCAAATTTAGGTGTTTCCATGTTGTTCTTGAGGTTGTAGATAAGTGCTCGTGAGACGAGACCCTAGAGTACCCTCTTTCTTCTTTTGAAACGCGAACCGCATACTAGGTATGGGGAAAATGGTAGTGTTTACATTAGACTTTGGGGTTAGTGTAAGGTAAAGGGGTTCCCATAACCCCGATGTTGTTTTGTATGATTTGATATGTTATATTGATTGTTTTGATAACATGTTCATGGTTGTCTAGATGTGTTATTTCACATGTTTATGTTCTTATTATAATTGATATTTTCTAGTTGGTTGTTGAATGAGCATGATTGATATATTGATGATACGTTGGTTGAATGGTGGATGCCATGAAATGTTGTTCTATTGATGATTATCTATTGATTAAAATGTTAATTGGTAAAATAGGCCTGAAAACGAGTTAAGATTAAAGGATAATTGAACCCTAAAAACTGGTTAAGTTTCGGTATCAGTTTCTGCCCAGAACGGCATTGTTGTGCATTAAGCACGATTGTGCTGACATGGAGCATGTCCATGTTCCCAGTTCAATTCTGGAAAAATGGTCGCGCATTATGCACGACCTTGCAGGACTAGGAGCACGACCGTGCAGATGTGCACGGCCGTGCAGATGTGCACGGCCGTACCTACCAGGAAGCATGACCGTGCATGGATGGAAGCACGACCGTGCTTCACTTAAATGGCCAGCACGACCGTGTTCCTCTATCAGATAGAGAACATAATTAAATGATTAAAAGGGGGTTTTTACCCCCATCTTCCCAATAACGCGATGATAACATCTTGAGGCAATTAGATAACTTGTTTAATGATTAACAAAGATGATTACGAAGATGAGATGGTGAGATGTTGAGTTGGTAAGCCGGTACCCGTTGGGTTACCGCACACTGTTAAGATTGACAACCTTGGTGCTTATTGGCCAAGGTGCCCTTGATGCTTATTGGTCGAGGTGCCATTAATGTTGTACCTTGGTAGCCGAGAGTTTGCTCCAAGGGGGCCTGGACCCGGTTGGGTCTAAGGTGTTGCGGTCGATTCCGCTAAAGTTTAAGGTGTTGCGGTTGATTCCGCTGAAGTCCTGGGTGCTTATAGGTCCAAGCAAAGGAGGTGGCGGTTGCCCGTTGTTTGTTATATGCTGCATGCATCATTGGAGATATTGTTGCTGGTGGACGTTCGACATAGGGGAGGTCGCCTGAGAGTACGGCGATCTGGCCATCCACGGTAGGTCACCCAAGGTTTGGTGACTGTGCGCCCCCATGATGAGACATTCGTTGGTTTGATGCGTTGGCTATCCTAGGGATAGATTCCCCGGCATTGGGTAGATTCCCAATGTGGATGGTTAACCCCGAAGTCGTTCATCCTGAGTTAGTTTGGATCTACATGTATAACGAAGTAGTGGAGTAGTTGTTGCATTGCACCGCATAGCATACTTGGTTGACATGATGTTGTTGATATTGATGTATGTTGTTATGTATATGTTGATGTATGTTATGATGATGTCATGCTGTTTATTTTACCTTGCTTCCTATCTCCATGCCGTATATGTTTACATGATTCTTACTCCCCTCTTTCTATTTGTTTGTTTGGCTTGATTGGCATCTTGCAGAGGATGACGAGCAGCTCGGAGAGGAGTGACTCTGAGGAGCCACCACTCATAGTTAGGGCCTTTCTTTGTTAGTTAGTTTGTTCAGTTATATTTCGAGGATGTTATTCCGGAACGGTTATACCAGCTCTGTTGTGACATCGGGTTGGATTATGTTGTTTATCTTGGTTATGTTTTATTGTTTTAAACTTGTTTTTATTTCCGCGATTTGAGAACTCGTTCATATGGGACCTTTCTACCCATGGACACATATTTTATTTTAAAGGTTTATTTTATTCAGTAAATGTATGTTTGTTTTATATCTTTGTCCTTTAATGTTTTATAACGTGCAAGGTAGTAGGGTGTCACAATTACTGACAGGATCAGATCAAAATTGGAATCCTGGAAAGCTTCTCTTTTATATATTATTACTGGAAGAGCACAATTAGTGAAAACTGTGATTCATGGTATGTTATTATATTGCGTTTTGATCTATGCTTGGCCTGTGAGCCTTATCAAAACAATGAACAAGGGGATTAGGAACTTTATTTAGTCAGGTGATATCAATAAAAAAAAAAGCTTGTTACAGTTACTTGGCATAAGGTGTGCTCACCTACTTCTGAAGGAGGATTAGGAAATAGAGCTATCAGAGACATTAATGATGCAGCAACTCTGAAATTTTGTTGGGAATTAGTGACTTCTCATAGCCAGTAAGCTTGCTTGCTTAAAGCAAAAGTCTTTAGAAACAAAATTCATGTGGCTTATCATATTATAGTTCCTCTATTTGGGCAGTGTTGAGACATAGAATTCCCACTGTCATGCAACACTTATCTTGGCAACTTGGCAATGGCAGTGATATCAATTTCGGGATAGACCAATGGATCTCACAACCTTTGGTCATTCTACTTAATTTTCCTGATCATTTACATTTTCACCTATCTGCTAAGGTGAAGGATTTCATTTCTCATGGCAGTTGGCATATTCCATAAATCCTATTCCAAAATATCCCTGATCTAGATTCAGAATTGCAGAAGATTACAATTCCAATGTTCAATTGTGCTGACCAAATGATCTAGTGAACTCAGATTCAAGAGAATCAACTTTCAAAGAAGCTTACCTCTTCCAAAATCCTATAGGGCAGACCCTTCCATGGTATAAACTCATATGGAACTCTTTTTCCCTCCTTCCAAGTCCTTCATTATTTGGAGAATTGTTCAAAATCGCATGCCAACAGATGACAACTTGTGGAGTAGAGGCTGTGTTATTATTTATATGTGTAGTCTTTGTGAGAGGGCAGCTGCGACAACACATCATTTATTTTGTGATTGCAGCTTTGCAAAGGAAATTTGGTGTCGGCTTGGATAAGTTCTTCTTCTAGTCATTGACACCACTTCAATTCATAGTATTATTTCGAGTTGTGATATAAATTGGTCCTCCCAAACCAAAGATATTTATCTTGCTGGGATAATTAATGTTATTTGGGTTGTTTGGCATTGTAGGAATAAGTTAAGATTTTGAGAATAATAAGATTTCAGTTAGAGCAGCTGTCAACATGATAATTGCTAATGTTCCCCTGTCTGGCAATATAAGCAATGGCATAATGACTTCATCTATCCAAGACTTTGTGATTCTTAAAGCATTCTCAATCATTGGAACTTGGTTCAAATGCAATTGATCTGGTACCATCCTTCTTGTATTTGGTTCAAATGCAATATCGACGGTGCAACCAAAGGGACTCCGAGGCCTGTAGGTTGTGCTGGTATTTTTAGGAACAATATAGTTGAATTCTTGGACTCCAGGGCCTGGGCATCACTAATTCTATCCATGCTGAATTATTTAGAGCTATGTTTGCAATTGAGTTGGCTTATTGAAAAGGGTGGCATAACCTCTTGCTTGAATGCGATTCACAACTTGTAATTCAGGCTTTCAACTCCTTAAGTATTGTTCCCTAGAAGCTTATAAATAGGTGGAGGAATTGTATATATAATTAATTTAACTTCTATGATGTGTTTCAATTTTTCGCATATTTTTCGTGAAGGCAATAACTGTGCAGATAAGCTTGCCTCACATGATTGCTCTTTGCAAGGTTTTATTGTTGGGGTTCTTTTCCTAGTTTTATTAGTAAGGATTACTACTACAATATGGTTGGTCTTCCTAATTATAGGTTTAAATAATGCTTTTGCATGGGTTTTGGTCTATGACCCCCCATGGCATTTTTGTATATATTCTTTTTATTTCTTTAATAAAATTGAGTGTGCTGCAGATGATTGGTGATAGCCGAGGTGTCAACCTAGTTTGGATTTCAGCTGTCATTGTGATGCTTTTGCATGCCTTTCTTTTGCTTAAAAAAAATTAATGTTTTAAATTATTGAAATTTGACAAAACTTTTCCTCCAAAAATTTCGAGTCAAGTTCTGCCGCTCATAGCTAGCATACAATTCTTAACTTAGATTATATGAAAATTACCCAAAAAAATTATCACTAGTGTTGTAACGCCCCATGTAACACCCTGTTTTTCGCTGTTTTAAATAACAGGAATGCAGAGTAATATGTTTAATTAATTATTGGTGTGTTAGAAAATTATTTTAAAGAAACGGAGTTTATCACTCAATTCTACTTGAACGTAGAAAGCTACGAGTAAAATTTTGGTTGAAACGACGGGCGAATCCCGGCCCGCTGTTTTCACTAACAGTATATTTATACTGACCAGAAGACCTAATTTTAACTCGTGAACGAAACACTTAAGATTCTTATTTTATTTCCTACGATAGTGTATTTTTAGAATTATTTCATAAAACAGTGAAATATTTATCTTTTACGGGCGAAATACGTAATCGGGTAAACGACGGAGCAAACGACGGAGTTTCTTGGAGCCGATAAACCATTTTCTTATAAGTTTAAGTTGATTTATGTAGAGGAGTCACACTTTTGTGTCAAATTTTAGAATTTGCATTTAAGTCCTTGAACTTTCGCTTAATTGCACTTTGGACCCTAAGCTAGTTTCTATGCATTTCCAAGTGAATTGGGCCAGAATTTTTACTCCAAAACCATTAGAGGGCTGCGGCCCAAAGACTCAAAACCATATTCAAGAGTATGAATTCCACAAAATCTAATTGATGTCATAAACTCATTTTGAACTAGTTATGTTTTCATGGTTTCTAGTTAACAAAATGAAACAAATGGGCTTGGGCTTAGCAAGGCCAAAATGGCGCATGGCCCATGGTGGAGGCAGCCATATTTTGTTCCTTAAGTGACTCACACATTCTACAATTGTCTAGAGTCATCTTCATCTTCAACCTTTCTCTCCAAACCTCCATTGTTAAGTATAGAAAAAGCTTGAGTTTGCAAAAGAAGTTCTTGGTTCTTGCTCATTTCCTAGGCTTCAAGAGGTGATTCTTACTTCTTTTCATCATTTATTGTCATGTTCTTCATGAAGTTTTCTATTTCTATGTCTTGATCATTAGTTTCCAACTAAGTTCATCTTTATGATCATAACTTTGAAAAATCACCATAAATTGTAGAAAACTCCTAAAATAGTGAAACCAATTCCCATATGCTTATAATCATCTCTTCTATCTAAACCCAAGAGTTTATTGAAAACCAAATCTTCCTTCCCTATTTTCTTGCTTAGGCCGAACCTAGGTCATAAAAGGAGGAGGAAATTTTAGTTCATGTTCATCTAAATAATCATGGATCTTAACTGTCTAATATCTAAACATGTTGAATCCAAGGTTATTTAGCAAACAAACTCTTCCTTCCTAAATTTTTTTGGCTAGGCCGAATTCTCTAAAAAGTAGCATGACAAATTTTATTTCTTCTCTTGGAAGTAACCTAGCTAGCCTTGATAATCATCATGCATGTATTCTAAATCCATGGCTATGTTGAAAACAAAGATTTCCTTCCTTGCATACTCACCATGGCCGAACCTACTTAGGTTAGTTTGGAGGAGATTTTGTTCATGTTTCTTATCAATGATCATGTATATTGTCTTGTTAGTATATATGATTGTTGAATCCAAGTTGTTGTGTCAAACCAAAAACCCTAGCCACATGAACATGTCATGGCCGAATTCTAGGTATTTTAGGGTTAGGAAGTTTTGATTCTTAACCTAGTTGTTTAGTTGTTAATTCATGGTTCTAGATAGTTAAGGATCCTTAATCCCATAACTTAGGCATAAGTAGGAAATTTTAGTCACATTAGACCCTTGGGGCCGTGACCATGTAGAAGAAATTAGGTGTTGTTAATTTCTTGTTTTGTAATTATGTGATTGTAATGGTTGAAGGTTACGTGCATATAGGGGTGGGAATAGGCCAGGCCAGGCTTTGCTTAAATAGGCCTAGCCTGTTTTAAAAAAAAAAAGCCTGAGCCTGGCCTGTTACCTGTTAAAGGCTTTTTTTGAAGCCTGACCTGGCCTTTTTAAAAGCCTGGCCTGGCCTGTTGGCCTTTTTAAAAGCCTATTTCATAATAAGGGCTTCAAATTGGACATTTGACTTATCTCAAATTAGGTTAATAGGCCATTAAATTGGTCAAGTTCTATATTTGGACTAATAATAAGGACTTCCAGCAAGCAACATAAGGCATCCAATAGGCCTTCTTAGTCACTTATCCAATGATTCTAACTTCTATTTGCACTCTATTTATAGAATGATGGTCTACTTCAGATGTATACTTTTAGCAATATGGGACTAACTACTATTATATTTTTTTATCAGTGTACACTGTCCCAAAATTCATTGCAAGTTATTGTTCTGCCAAAGACAAAACTACTTAAATCAATGTTAGTAACTAGAAGAATCTAACTAAGGAAGATAAAAGAATAAAAAGTGAAAAACTCAATTAGGAAATCAGTGATGCGTGTATACATATCCTTCTCCATAATAAGTTCTAGCTATTGATAAGGCAATATTGTGAACGGTGGAGCTCCATGGCAGAGAGCCATATTGGAATTCATTAATGCGTCTGTTGCCTCTTCGTGGGTGCTAAAAGTTCCCAGGTAGAGATTTTTGTTGCCTGCAACTCTTCCAATCCTCGCTTGCCATCTACCATGTTCATGTTGATGATGCCTTGTTACTCCCTGATAAATGAATGCATTGCGAGAAAACACACTACTTTTCCTTCTCAATGACGCAAGGTTCATATATATAGTTAGTCAGTGATGCTTCATTGAGTTAGTCCCACATCTCTCAAAATATACATGTGAAGCAAACCAACATTCTATAAATAAATAGCAAAATACATATTATTCAAATAAAATAATAAAATAATAATAAAATAATTATAATTATAATAATATAATAATATAATATAATATATATATATATATATATATATATTATTTTTTATTTTTTATTTATAAGTAGGCCGGCCTATCAGACTTAAAAGGCTTTTTTATAAGCCTAAGCCTGGCCTATTTAACTAAAAAGGCTTTTTAACAAGCTCAGGCCTAGCCTTTTTAATAAACAAGCCAGGCCAGGCTAGGCCTTAAATAGGCCAGGCCGTAGGCCCCTAACGAGCAGCCTGGCCTATTCCCACCCCTACGTGCATACGACGGGTACGTGAACTGTGGACTTTCGACAAACACGTTGTTTTCACTGAACATTCTACAAGAGGTAAGAGGGGAATTCCTAAGGGATTTTCGGATGGTCATATGCCATTTGTGTTGGTCTGTATATTGGTTTTGTGGGTATGGTGTTTGTTTTCAGTTGTTTTGTTTACTGTGTTTGATTATCTGCTTTTAAGTTATTTATTTGCAGTTAATTGTTAAGTGATTGTGATTGTATAATCTGTGGAGAATTATATTGTATGTCATTGAGGAATGTTGTTTGAGAAGCCTGACCGTGGTCAGTGTCCAATTAATTAATCAGATAAAAGCTTTAATAAGCTTGGTAAATTATATTCAATGTTTAATTGGAAAATATTAGAATATAATATTAATGGAAGTTTTATTTGAGAATAATAAGGGTTATTGAAAAAATAATATTATTTTAATAAATAAGCAGTGAAAAAGTGAACTATTAGTCACAAAGGGCGAAACTATGAAAATATTTTAATACTACTAATTTTTACATTAGAAATTCCGAAAAATTATAAAATGTTATTTTATGAAATTAATTGTCAAAAATAACCTAATTATGATTTTTAAATATTATTACAGTGGAAAAAGCTAATATTAGGCTTAACTGACGTTAAAAACGTCAATTGACGACAAATGTTATTTTGGAAACGGCAGTACGTAGTTTGAACTAGTTGAGGTTTTAGGGAACTATTTTCAGGAAAACTAAGTTTTTATATCAGTTGATTTTCTAGAATCAAGTTTTATGTAACTATATTAACAAGTGGTTTAATTAGTAACCGAGACGTCGGGGTACTAAGGTTCGTTGGTGTTGTGGACTGAGTGTCCTTCGGACTTAAGGTCCTGTAGATTGGGTATCTACTGTATACGTGAGGTATAATGTTTAAACATCTAAATGTTTTCTATGACCACGACACTAAAACTGGTGCATCAGTTGATGGGTCTCGTGACTGAGCATTCGGACTTGAGGTCCTGTGTTGTTAATAAAAGAGTTAAGACACTTTAAAATGATGATGGTTGTAAGCGTTTTGTGCTTCAACAGAGGAAATTTCATACACAGAGAAATGACGAGAATAAAATGTTTTACATGCATTTAAGGCAGACGTGTCTATAAAGTTAATCATGGTATCAAGGGGATATTCATGTGTTTATATCATTGTACCTTGGTGGTCAATGAGCCCATTTTTGTATTACTGTGCCTTGGTTTGGACAGTTTACAGTGGGATTCGGCTTGAGTGCCGTTGGCTGAGTGCCGTTGCTTGAGTGGCTTTGGCTTGAGTGCCGTTGGCTTGAGTGCCTTTGCCTTGAGTGGCTATTGAGTCTGATCAACTCACCATATGTTGTTGATATCTCATGAGATTAGGTATATTGTTAGAGACCAATTATTGAAGTGTTGCATACATAATTTTCAAAACTGATGATGTGCTGACATGAAACCCTGTGATATTATGTATGAATGCTTATATGTTTTGTTAGTGTCGGGTATATGATTCTCGCGTTAAATCCATACATTGGTTTCTCACTCTTGCATTGTTTCTTTGTTCGTTCTCTTCTTGTGGTACTTTTATTATATCTGAGGATAGATGGATCCAATGATGCCACTGGCACATTCGGTGATTCGCAGCATTGTTTTTGAGAACCGTACGCACGGTGGCGCTTGGGAGATCAATCCCGGGGCGAGGAGCGCTACCTATTTTGGCCCGTCATGTGAGACTACTGGCACACTAGCTGCCGGACCTCAGCGTAGAACGTATGTTGTCGAGACTTGCGAGATACCATTACCTCCACCAGGACTTTACCTGCAGTACTTGTTGGAGCATGGAGAGATTGAGGTTCACCCAGAGTTGGGACAGCCTTTACAGATAGCTGCACTAGATGTAGTAGTGCCTGCTGGGCCTCCTGTTGAGGTAGTTCCAGACGAGGTGATAGAGGAGGACCCTGATGAGTTCGTGGAGGACATCCTTGCGGACTTGCCATCTATTGAGGACGACGATGGTGCACCAGGAGAGGGTGCGGGAGCAGCAGTATCCTCATCGGATAGTTCTGCTTTAGGAGGGGGTGATCATCCTGATCTCCCTAATGGGTTCCATTAGCTCCGACCAGCTGTAGGGTTAGTTATTTTGGGGTAGTGATATACGTCAGTTAACCTGGCTACTGAGAGCCATTAGTTTTTTTGTATGGTTCTAGACGTACACTACTGTTTTGTATATGTCTTTATATTTTCTTTACTTAGTTTGAGGAGAATGACCTAACATAATAAAGGTCCTTTTGCAATCTCCTAGTGTGGTTGTAATATATATATATATATATATAAAACAAGGATGCATGTGTGTATATATATATAAATGGATATATTAGTGTATGTTTGTTTTATTTCGGTCATGGTTGGCCGTGCACTAAAAAGAAAAAAAAATTTATCACCAATTTCACAGAAATATTATTACTTTAATAATTTTATTTTCCGAAAGTAACCAGCACTTTAATTAAATTTTCCGCATTGGGGTAACTTTGTGATGATCCCGGAGAGGGTGTCACACCCCGATTTTTCTGTTTTTCAATAACAGTAAATATATGTTTATATGCGTTTATTTTATTAAAAATCTCGGAAATGATTTTGGATAAACCAAAATCATTGTCATGATCTACCTTATCGTAGAGAGTTACGGTTAAATTTTTGGTTGAAAATTCAGACGAAAACCGATCTGCGTATTCACTGACAGTAAAAGTTTACTGAGCAGAAAACCTAAATTTGACCCGTGAACGGAATGGTCAGTGTTTTTGTTGTAACACCCGGTTTTTCGCTGCTTACTGTTTTTATATCAGTAAAATAAATAGAAATGTTTATAATTTTATTTTTAAACTTAGAAAATGATATTGGATAAACCAAGATCATATCCATATTATACTTTACCTTAGGAAACTACGATTAAATTTTGGGTAAAAAATTCAGACGAAACCCTGTCTACGTTTTATTGACAGTAAGGATTTTACTGCTCAAATGACCTAATATTGACTCGTAAACAAAATGGTTAGGTTTTATTTTTAATTTCCAACAACTTTGGAAATTTTGAAATTTTTCACTAAAAAGTGAAATAATATATAATATCCGGACGTTATATTAAATCGGGTGAACAACGGAGCTTAATACGGGATTTGCGGGACCCGTTAACGGATAAAGGACTTGTCTAATCATGATGACTCACTAGGGGTGAGTCATATAGATGACTCCCCATGGTCATGACTATTTTTGGAAGGAAATTACCAAATTACCCTTTATGTTAGTTTTAACTACAAGTTTGCCATAATGTGAGTTTACCATTTTGCCCTTAAAAATTTATGAGTGACCTCTTTTCCTCTCCATTTCCACGGCCCAAGGCCATTCAAGAGGCCATCTCCACTTCTATAAAAGGCAAGCTCTCCTTCTCCATCAAGACTTTGCTCATTTTCACCATTAAAGTTCTTAAGTTACCTAGGCTTAATTTGTGAAGGAAGGTGTTGATTTCTTGCCCATTTCTTGAATCCAAAAGGTATACCATTCTCATATCCCTTGATTAGCATCATGTTCTTCAATTACTTTTTTGTTTTGAAGTCTTTTTCCATATGATGCATCTTAGGGTTTCCAACTTCAAAAATTCTAGATCTAGAAGCTTGCATCAAGCAAAAATTTCGAGCCCTATGAACCCCATGAGGCCGAACCTAGGGTTTTGTGTGGGGTGGGGTGGGGTGGGGGTGGGGAGATTTTGTTCATTTTTTATATAGGTATTGGATCTATGTTGTGTGAGTTAAATTAGGATCTCTAAACCATTTTAATGGTCATGGCCGAAACTCATTTGTTGAGGGTTTGGAAGATTTAATTTTTATTCTTATGCAATGATCATTGATTTAGGGTTTTAAGTGAATATAGGTTATTAATCTAAGAGTTTAGAAATTTTAGAAATTTTTAACTCCAAAACCAGACCTAGGCCGAAACCAACATGTAGACTTTTAGGTTTGATTAAGTTGTTTGTTTGTTAATTGATTGTTGTGTTTAATGAAGGATAAACTAAGTTATCATATACGCGCGTTGTCGACGTTGTTTGGATTTCCGACGAATTGTTTTTCAGAGACACCTTGCTTTAAGGTAAGGGGATTTATGTAACATCCTAAAATTTTAATATAATTATTTTAATATTAAGGTTAAGCTAGTATGGAATTTAGTGTATAAAATTGTTAGTATAAGAATTTAATTGAATGGTTTAACAAAATAGTAATAATAATAATAATAAGATAAATGAATAAATAAAAAAAATAAAATAAAATAAAAAGAATAAAAAGTATATATGTGCTAACGTGAATTTCACGTTAGAAAAATTGATGTTCTTATGATAATTAAGTGGAGTGGGTCCACTTTATAAAGGTTAGATTTAAAAAAAAAAAAAACTAACTAAAACCCTACATGCTCTTCACCTCTATATATTCATGACTAGTCACTGCGCAAAGGAAGCAATGTCAGGGGCGCCGCAGTGAAGGAAAGGAAAATAAAGGGAAGCAGCGTCGATTGCCTATTGCGGTACCGAATAGAAGTTTCACAGATCAGAAAATACTGTAAAAAAATAATAAAGATTTTTAGCAAAGCATTCACTTTTATCATCAATAATTTTTAAAGCATTTTGGAGGTCTTCGAGAGGTGAGTAACAATACTTTTACAAACCCTTTCCATGATATTTTTATGTGTTTACAGTGATTTTAAAATTGATGATCCCATATTTCAATTCATTATTTTACTTACAAAATTTTGGTGACTGTAGTCCTCACTTTCATTGACTTGTTTGTGAATTCTCCTTCCAATGTGTATGATGGTAAAAGTGCCAAAAGCTGACACTTGAATTGTTTTTCCCTTCCTGATTTTCAACTGCCTGTAACGTGAAGTTTGGTTCATTTTTGCCAAGCATCAATTCATATTTGTATTGGGATCAAAATTAATGACCCTTTGTGACGTGCCCAACAGGATGCATATCTGCCATTTGCCAATTGTTCTATGCACATAATTGTTTTCTTTACCAATTCCCAGACGCATGATTACATCGATTGTCGTGAATAATTTTGCTTATTTGGACTATTTCATTATCACTTGATTATAGTATGTAACATATTTGACTTTAAATAAAAATAAGAAATATGATTGATAATATACTTGATGATTGTGTGTCCCTGATCATGAATATATGAGTGTATGTATGATCTGTGAAGTTTGTTGTTGTGCTACCTAAGTTAGAGATATTGGCTTGTAACATCACCATTTAATGGGATGTCAAAATTAAGATACAGGACAAGGAATCCATTTTATGAACGAGGCTCTCGGGTCACTGTTAATGGGAGGCAAGGAACCAATTTAATTATGAGGTTCTCGGGTCACCATAGGGGCAAGGAGTCAATTCTAAAATAGGATTCCCGAGTCACCAAGGAGGCAAGGAATCAATTCTAGAACGAGGTTCTCGGGTCACCATAAAGAGGGTGGCAAGGAATCAATTCTAGAACGAGGTTCCCGAGTCACCGCAGACAAGGGGCAAGGAACCAATTTAATGAGGTTCTCGAACCACCGAATTGGGCAAGAAACCAACACAGAGTGGGGTTTCCGAGCCACTTGAGGATTGTGTTATTGGGTAATGTGTGGTTACTTCGTGTAATTAATAAATGACATATGTTTATGTTTTCCTCAAGTTGTCGTTATATGATTATTGTAATTAAATGTATTTTTAATAAACATTATTTTGGAAAGTTAGCGGATATCATGGACAGTTTTTCCGGTTACCGCGCCGGCTGAGAACATCACTATTTTCGAAATATTTTATAACTGTATTGTTGTTCACTAAGATTTTATATCTCATTAAAAAGTGTTGTTTTCAGAGCCCGAGGACATAGCTGTTGAGGACATCGAGGCTTGAAGAAGTATTTTACTGTTTTTAGCTAGCTGGTTAGTATTGTAGCATGGTTTACGAGTGCCATGCAGACATCGTTTATTATTTTTTTAGTTTAATCTTCTCGGATTATAGTTAGACGCCCGGTTTTGAGGCTTTTGATTTTTTTTCGGATGTATGGATTTATAATTATTTATTACTTTGATAATTTATTACTATTTTTTTTCAATATAAGGTTTATTCAGACTCAATTAATTTATAAAATATTTACGATGTGTATGTTTTATTTTAAATGTTTTAAAGGATTTTTACTGAAATTATTTTGGGTTACTAATGTAACGAAGGGCGTTACAGATTACCTAAGGGGTTTTTCCGATAGCCATGTGTACTTGTTGTGTTTGTATTAATTATCTGGTGTATGTAATTCTTACGTAGTTAGCATTATTCGTTTATTAATTATCTGCTGTTAATTGTTTAATTATTTGCATTTAATTATTTGTTTTATTTTATGACATGTCTTTAAATATTACTTGATATATTATTGACATGATGTATTTATTTGATGTGGATTGTGGATTGGAAAGCCTGACAGTGGTCAGAGCTTAATTAAATACGGGTTAAAAGCAGTTAAAAGCTTTTTTATGTATTAATGAGTTTAATTTAAAAGAAATAGTAATATAATATTACTTGGTTATTTATTTGATGAAAACTAGAAGAAAGTGGAAAATAATATTATTTTAATCATTTAACAGTGAAAGAACGTTTTATGCGTTATGGTGCGGACGTAACCGTGAAAATATTTTAGCACTGCTAATTTTCACCCAAGGAATTTCTAAATATTAGAAAATGAAGTTTTAAGCGAAAAAGTTTCGAAAATAATTTATTACAGTGTTGAAAAAAAAAGAAAAAAAAAATTATCACCATTTTTGGTATTAAGTGAAGTTTTAGAAAACGTTATTTTCCGAAAGCAACCGGCATAATTGAATTTTATTTTCTGCAACGGGTTACTATGTGACGGCCCAAGGTAGGGTGTCGCATTTGTCGTGTTTCCAACGACTTTAGTAATTTTTGAAATTTATGTTTGGAAATAAAATATAATATTTTATTCGGACGAAATCTTCGAAAATTACGATCGAAAACTTCAATCGGGTAAACAACGGAGTCGGATGTGAGAGCTGACTAAAGTGACTTGATGGATTGATGTTAAGGGTCACATTAAAGGAAAGTCATGATTATGACTTAGAATATATAATAGTTTAATCCAAAAACCCATTAATCACTCACCTATCAACCAAACAACCCCTTAACTCAAAACTTGCCCTCCAAGTTCTTCTCCCCCTCTCTTCCCCACGGTTCTCTCTCTCTCTCTCTCTCTCTCTCTCTCTATATATATATATATATATATATATATAAACCCACCACCATTTTTTTTATTCTCACTTTCTTCACACTCTCACATAACCAAGCTTTACTTACTTCAACAAGCTTCATTGATTTTTCTTCAAGAGTTCATCATTCTCATTCATTTTCTTCAAGCTCCAAGGGTAATACTTCTTTCTCTTACTCATCTAAGTTCTTTGCTTCATTTATTTGTTGAGTTATGCCATGTTCATCTATATGAAATTCTTAGATCTATAAACTTCTAAAATCTCTAGAAATTAGTAGAAAAATCCATTGGACTTGAAACCAATTTCTATGGACTCACAATGATCTCTATATTCATTATCTAAGAGCATGCATCAAGGAAAAATTTCCTCCTCTATTTTCCTAAAGAGGCCGAACCTATGTTGTTGTGAAGCAAGAAAGTTTTATTTCAATTTGTGAAATAGGACCATTGATATAAGCTCTTTAAAACCTTTTGTTGCCAAATCTAAAAGGTTGAGAAGTTTGAAAATCTCTAGCCTATTTTATGAACCTTGACCGAAACCCTAAGCTTGTGCATGGCTTAGATGAGTTTTTGTTCAATCTTTGTAAAATGATCATTGATTATGAATCTCTAATACTTAAGGATCATTAATCCGTGAGTTAGTGAAAGTTTGACATCTCAAACCTTATTTTACCATCATGGCCGAAACCTATGCCTAGGGTAGATTAGATGTTAACAAGAAACGAGGAACTTTTCTGCTTTTGAATTAGGTAAGAGGAGACTGCCTGAGGGATGTTCCAATAGCTATATGCTATTATTTGTGGTCTGTTAAATTTGTCTTGAGTTTTATTGTGTTTGTCTGAGTTATCGTATGTGATCAAATTGTCTGTTTTAAATGTCTGAGTTTAATAATTTATTTGAAAATGTGAATTGTATTATCTATTCTGATATTGATGTGAGAATTATACTATTGTTGATTGTTGTCTGAGAAGCCTGACATTCGTCAGTGGTCAACTAATTATTGAGATAAAAGTCTTAAAAAGCTTCATGAGGACATCCAGAATGATAATATTTCTATGTTAATTTCTTTTGGTAAAGAAATGAGGTTAAGGATGAATTCGGAAAAGAAATATATTTTAGTACGTTATCGTTTTGGAAAATGAGGTGGAAAACCATTTTAAGAACTAAGTGTTAGAATACTTTAAAGTTAGAGGAAAATCATTTGACTTATAAATAATTTTAGTATAAACGCAAAATCATTTAGAACCATGTTTTATGAAGGAAAAAAACCTATGTGAAAATAATTTGTATTATTTGGTTAGGAAGGGATTTTAAAAGGATTTTACAGAGTTCTAATGTTGTTTCGGAAAAAGGAGGATTTTCAACAGAAAATGGATTTGAGATAAAAATGGATTTCTCTATAACTTAACATTTATAAATGAATTTCAATGAAAAATGATTTTCTGTAAAATACTTTTATTAAACAAAAATATTCCCGCAAGCTTGGATAAGTTGCGGAGGTTTCATTTTGTATTTGTATTTCACTGAATGAAAAATAACAAAAACGTTGAAATGTGAATCTAGTATATGAGACGTCAGAATACTGGTGTTCTGTAACCAACACGTAGATCTTTGATCCGTGTCACGTTGTTGTGGACTTCGTGTCCAAATCACGTTGTGATAAACGTTGTTAAAGGTGAATGTTGTTTTTCTATGACCACAAGCCTAAGACTGGTGCATCGGTTTAAGGCGTTGTGATTGAGCACTCGAAATTTGTGTCCCGTGTTGATGTTGAAAAATCTTAAATGATGAAGAATATGAATAGTCGTTAGGCTTTGAGCTTCGACAAGGAAAAAACGAACACAAAGAAAAACAATGATAATAAAATGTTTTACATGCATTATTTGGCAGACGTGCCCCACGTTGCTAGGAGTGATGCCTTGATGGTCGGGGTATTCACATCACATTGCAGCATTGTGCCTTGATGGACAATGAAATCCATATATGTTGATCATTGTGCCTTGTGTTGGACATTGTGCTATGGAATCCATGAGCGTTGATCACTGCATCCTGTATTGGACAGTGTGCTATGGAAAAATAAACATGTTGTGCCTTATTTTGGCAATTGAGTTTGATCCAGATGTTGGGATCTCCGGAGATTAAGTTAGAGCCTGAATATTGAAGTGTCATGCATTGTTATAAAAATAACGATGACTGTTCGGGTATGAATCCCATTGATATAATACTTGTTTATTTTCAAGAATTTTATGATATATGACTTTATATGCCTATATGATGTTTTGGGTGTCGTGCTTATGGTTATTGTGATTAATCCATGTATTGGTATCTCACTCTTGCATATTTTTTTGTTATTTCCTCTTCTTATATGGAAATATGTATATATATATATATATGAGTTTAGATGGATCCCCACATTCCTTTGGCACCGGCGGGGGTGCGGGTACTTATTTTTGAGAATGCGCACAATCCCGACGCATGGGTTATTCATCCGGGAGCTCACACTGCCATATACACCGGACCCGTGAGTTCAGTAGAAGGCACCACAACAGATGGACCATAGCGTAGAGTTCAAACAGTGGTGTCGGTTGAGGTATCTGTACCTCCTACATGGTACTATCTTCAGCATCTGGCTGAGCGAGGGGAACTGCAGATTCATCCTCCGCTAGGACAGCCACTTCATGGAGTTGCACCAGATTCACCTCTGGAGGAAGATCCAGAGGAGTATGTTGATGAAGACCCACAGTATTTTGTCCTAGATGATGGTGATGACGGTGACTCTCCCGACGAGGGAGGGGAAGCGACGGATTCTTCACCACCTGGGAACGAGAATGACTATCCTGGTCTTCCCAACGGGCATCTGTAGTTAGACCAGCTGTAGGTTTCATCTTTTTGGGGTAGCATATCTTGTCCGTTTGATTCCTGGCTACTGAGAGCCATGGTATTTTGAGTGTGGATCCGGACCTTGCTACGTGTTGTCTATCTTTTCTTTGCTTTGTTTTAACTTATGTCAATGGCCTATTCTTATAAAGGCCCTATGCATATTTTGTAGCAAGTACTTATGCTCCAACTACTATATATATATATATATATATATATATATATATATATATATGATGTTTATGCTCGGAATGTGTGAAAGAAAAAAGAAAAACAAAATTTTATCACCATTTTGAGAGAAGTAAATTACTTAGAAAATATTATTTTCCGAAAGTAATCAGCGTTTTCTAAAGTTTTATTTTCCGCAACGGATAACCATGTGACACCCAAGCTGGGGTGTTACAAGTGTACTTTTAGTGACATAATTTTATTCTCTAGTTAGAGTGTGTTTGGGAAAGATTATTTTCCCTCATTTAGCTATTTTTTAGCTTAAAGATGTTTAATAGATAATCTATCATGTTTGGCATTTTGCTTAAAGTTATAAAAAAGCTTTTTTAGGGGAAAAAAAGTTGTTTTATGCCATCTAGTTTTTTCTAAGCTTAAGATTGTTGTGATTTGATTATTTTTCAATCTCACAACTCTCTTCCCTGTTTACCCCTACAAAACTACTTCTAAACAAATATTATTAAATTGTACAAATAACTCCATACCTTTTTCGTAATTTATTATATAAAAGTGATTTTTTTTGCACCACCCAAACGAAATAGATTATCTTAAATCGCTTTTCAGCAAACAGACCAAACAAAAACAGATTCTGATTATAATCGATTATCACAATAATCGATTATACAAAAATTGATTATCAGCATAATCTTTTTTTTCCAGTTTTCCCAAACACACTCTTAGATTGCATTAAAATCAGGTTGTCAATAATTTTTACAATTGACTTCTTGTGAGTGATAACAAATCTGGATAAAAAAATTAAGAGCACAAATGATTGCTTAAATAAATTAATTTTTTTTATTAAAAAATAAAAAATAAGAAAGATGGATTTGGTTCCTCTGGAGTGAGCCTACTCCCTTTAGAGGACAAAGTAAACACACATCTTTACCATTAAACACGGTAACGACCCAGATTAATTTATATTTTAAATGATTTTAATTTAAAAAAGAAACAAATATTAGAAAGGCGAACAATTAATCACCCATCTTGGCAAACCAATCGTCCCACTAGCCACGATGCGTTCATCAGCCACCTTTCTCCGCCATTAGCTCTGTGTCGTTCGCCGCTATTGCCTTCTCCCCCGCCGTATACCACGAAGTTATTTTATATGATTTTTTTTTTTTTTTTTTACAAAGTTTATCATGTTTTTTTTTTTTTAACGAGTTTATCTGGTTTGTTTTACTTATTATTTTTTTAAAATAAAAAATAAAAATATAAACTAATTTGAGCCGCTAGTATGTTTAACGGTAGAGATGAGTTTACCTTTCCCTCAAAAGTGAGTGAGTTCACTTTACATGATTAATTGGCTTTTATCACATGCCATACTCCCTCATCATGATCTTTTGGTGAATTTTAATACCATTTGTTCTACGACAGTAGCAGGATTTGATGGTGCAACTATGGCACTACAACCTGAGCTCATCAAGATCTAAATAATAGATGAATTTGAATTTGCACTTGCACTTGCAACGTTTACATATTTGTTCTCTTTCATTTGTTTCTCCCTTTGAACCTCATCTCTGGGTTACTCACTTCTTTTCTTCTAGATCTTAGTTCAACTGTGCTCACGTTGGATCCATATTAATTTCAAGTATAAATAATATAATAAAAACGAGGTAGTGCTCTTTTGTTTATTATAATATAATATTTCTTTAGGTTCCTCTTTGAGTAGCTAGTGTAAATAAAAATGAATAAAATGAATAATTAAAATAATTTGAATGTGTGTTATATGGTTCCTTTATATGGCATTAAAAGTAAACTACAGTTCCCTAGTTGAATATTGAGCATCTTGTATGTATAATAGTTCTTAAAGATGAGTAATTAATTCTACTCAACGTTAACCTCAATCTATCACAAGGGCTCATAAGTTCCAACTTTTAGCTCATCCCGCTGCAAGACTTAAACCTTATCTCTAAGTGTTATGAAATATGAAACACAAAATAAAAGATCCAAATTATAGGGTAAAATGTTCTTCACGTGGTTTTAATTGGAATGGTAAGAATGAGAAATAGTTTGCATAGATAAAAAGACAAGTTAGTGTTCTTTTGCTTGACCATTTGTTGGTCTACATACTTAACTTTTAGGTTGTGTTTGGACGGGGTATTTTCAAAATTCCAAGGAATTTTAAATACAAGGCAATTCAATTACTTCAATTGAATTATTTTCATTTCGAAAATACTTTGTTTGGATAGAGTAATTCAAATACCTTGTATTTTAAATTCTTTGTTTGGATAAAACATTTCAATTACCTTCAATTACATTTTATTTTTAATATTCATTTAAAAAATTGGGATTTCAACTGTCCGGGGCGCCGCCGCCCCCGCATCCGATGTCCGGGGGCCTCCCACCCCCCCCCCCCCCAAACCGGGGGTCGGGTGCGGGGGCCGGACCCCGGTGGTCAGGGGAATCGGGCCGGGTCTGGGGCTGGGGCCGGGTCTGGGTTGTCCGGGGGCCGGCGTCTGTGGTAGGTGGCATATGAGTAAGGAGAGAGAATTTCAAAATACCACCTCTTTTGGAGATATTTCAAATTCCTCAAATTTACCTTAAACAAAATGGCCCCATAAAATCCCTTGATTTCTAAAATCCATCATATTTATACCCAAACAAAGTATTTTAGAGTGAAGTATTTTAATTACCCTCTTAAAATACTTCACCCTCTACAAATACCTCATCCAAACACACCTACTGATTTACAAGAAATTTCTTTTGAACTTTTTAAATATGTCTACATGATGGGAAACAAATTTCCTAATAGTTGAAAATTAACGATTTTGAGCACAATAAAAATTTCATTTGACTGTCTTAAGCAATAGTTAAAAGTACAGCATGAAAAGATTAATCTAAATTAGGAAAATTCAATGAAGAGCTAATCTTCTCCACCATTGAGGCCACCAACTCATTAACAACTTTTTGCCTTATTGCGGATGGAGTGCGCAAGCCATTATATTTGGATTCCTATATTCAGCAATGGATCTCCTAATTTTCCAACATGCCCGGCACTAGATTGTTTTGTCGCAATATTTGATCTATCATTTTCGAATATGGTAAAACTTGAGGGATGAATGGGCAACACTGAAGATTCTTCTCCCCTTATTGACACATCAATTGATGCTAAATCAAGGGAAAGATATACAAACATGGCACTGATATTCCATATCCAATTGCCTTGTTGCACTTGGGTTGTGATATTGAAGACCTAATTACAAAATATAATTAATGAAAATTGAATAAATGAATCAATTCTAGAACTTTAAATTTACAAATAGAAGAAACTAATAAGATAGAAAACAATAAAGAGTTTGTAAAAAAAAAAAAACAATAAAGAGAATCATTTAAATAGATAAACGCTAGAAATAAGAGGAAAGAAGGAAATAAAATTACCTCAATTATTGTACATGAATATTTGCATTCATGAACCATACCTCAAAGAGTAGCTCCTAGAGAGGGGAAAAAAATAATTTTTTCACTAAAGAAACTTATGCCCAAAATTATGTAATAGCCCCAAGTATAAGATTTTGTGGATGAATCAAGCATTTGAAGATCTGTTGTTTTTTTTATATAAAAAAGGAATAGAGAAAGTGCTAGAGTAATTCGATGTGGGACTTGCATATACGCACATGGACCTTTGAAATGTGAGGAACGAAGGTCCAAGCGAGAAGACTAACTAGGAAATTACAAAGGGAACTAAATAGGTTGGATTATGCAAAATCTCGAGTTTGCTGCAACCAACATTTAGAAATCTTGAGTTTGCTACACCCTATATAAACTATTACCCTAAAAAATGAGTGAGTATACTTTACCGGAGGTAGATCCTAGAAAGATAAGATATTTTTCAATTTCATGATCAGGTCATTTCGTAATTCATAAATGTCAAGAGTTCTCACAAATTGCTTGTAAACTAAGAAAATTGTTTGTAGCGAAAATGAAACCTTTTCAATCATTCAATCTTTACTTGATCCATCAATTTTTGCTTCCAAATTAGTAGTAATGTTATAAAGCAGAAAAATCTAATCTAATTAACAAAGCAAATTTCCTACTCAGCAAACAATAGTTTACCAAGAGGGAAATGCTTAGGGGGAAGAGTGTATTACTTGGGGAAATCCTTAACTAGGAATGTAGCAAAATGACGTCATACTTATCAATTCTTAGATAAATTAGTGATTTTCACTGTAACTTTAATTTAAAATTACTCATTACATTAGACTAAAGTCTATCCACCCAACAGTGGTTGATTGCAATGGAAGTGGCATTTCGCCATAGACGAACCTTACCCGAAAGGTCAGTGATTCGAATGTTGTAGTTGCCACTTTGGGGGATAGTTTTACCTAACCAACACCCCCGACCTGAGGGTTAGCTTCACGGCTTTCCCAATGGGAATACTCGGTCAAAAAAATAAATAAATAAATAAATTCTAGCCATTTTATTTTCTGGTTGTAGATGTAGTACTCTTAGGCATAATATACAAAGATATAGCAAATTGCATATATGCATTCGGCCAGGAACCTCTCTAATCAAACTAATTATTGAATTAGTCATAAACCCTCCAAACAACCTGTTTGTATACACTCTAGAACTGGTGGACATGATCCTCAAAAACCTCGAAAAGAATCAATATCTCAAACACGAGAGGATCCCATTTGGAGATGTTTCTTCTTGTAAATATTTTTTGGGAACGGTGATTTCTTTTTCTCCTCTTGTTTTATTTTGGTACATATAGAATAATTTATATAAATACATTTTTTTTTTTGTTTTTATTGTAAAGAAATAATAGGCGACAAGATTAATTAATTGTAACTTTATTAAAAGGAAAAATCACACTGATCTTTTTTTGAGTTTTGACTTAATTATACCCAACATTTATCTTGTTTAAAAGTCATACTAACCCTCCTAGAGGCTTAGGTTATATGGGGTGTGAGTGTAATGACAACATAAATTTCAAGGAATAAGTCTAATGATAACATCAACATCAAGGAAGGTTAGTATAATTTTTAAATTAGAAGAGAAGTCGAGTGTAACTAAATCAAATCTTAAGAAAAGTCAATATAGTTTTCCGTTATTAATTTGATAAAAAAAAATATCTATGCTTTTATTTAAGCAAATACAACATTATTGAATCGGGAAATAAGATTAAAAAAATGGGACTAGTGATTTCCATCCCCTATGAATTTGTAATGACATAATAGTTGTTAGCATGAATATTGAACTACCTCAAAACCAAGGGTAATTCTAGGGTGAGTGACCTCAGAAGTCGCCCACCGTGCACAATGGCTCCTTTACAAAATAAATAAATAAATAAAATTTGGGTCCTTGTTAATTTTCTCTTTCGATTGTCTTCTCCCACACCCTCACCGCCCTCCCTCCCATGCTCTGATGGTGTCGTTACTACTCCACAGCACGAGGGTTGGGTGGATCTTACAACGAATTTGATGAGAGTGAGGGTCGTGTAACAGTTCTAGGCAGGGGCCGAACACAGGTCGAAAAGGTTGGACGACAAGCTAGTAGCTTGGATCGTGAGGACAATATGATGGTGATATTGTGTCTAGTTCTTACGGTCTTGGGGCTCGGCGTAGCTCGCGTTTCAGGATGGGAAATGTAGTGGTCGTTTGTGGTTTTATGATGAGGTCAATGGCTCGTGGCGGTTCTGGTTTGGGATTAACTCATGACCCTTTCAATTGTAACGTGAATTTCATTAGTTTCACAGTCAAAATTGACCCACGTTACTATGTGACAATAATAATCATAATTTATAAATCCTCAAGCTTAAAAAATTAGGGTTTCATACAAATAGGGAAAATTAAAAACCAGAAATTTCATTAGTATTATGGTTCATAAAATCATAAACCCCTTAACTGGAAAATCACGAATTCCTTAACATTATGCGCTAATACCACATGTAAATTGTAGTTTTCTAGCGTTCACAATAGTAGAAAACTAATACGGGATCTTGAATTTCATGATTCTCACAAGTTACAAGGTTCAGTCTATGATACACCCTTCTAAAAGTGGTACATCCATGCACCCTTTAAATAAGCAATCCGGACCATTCAGATTGCCACATGGTATGACTTGTTTTTTCTAAATTTTTGTGTTGGTCAAATGGTCAAACTCGATCAAAGGTTTTCATTTTTTGATATTTCCACATAATGTGCTTCTTTGTTTGTATTTGCACAAACAATTATTGAAAATTTGTTGAAGGCTTCAGCAAGAAATTGTTAGCATCATCCTCCATTACCTTGAATCTGGCCTCCAGATCAAAGTTTCGATGCGGCGAAGCTAGAGCTGCTAGGGGTAGGGACCCCACGACACTTGTGGCATCTTGAAACCACTAGATTCTGACGGCAAGAGGGGTACGACGAATGCGATATGAGCACATGTTGATGCAACACATGTAGAACCTATGGTTGCATTGAGGCAGCACTCGAATTTCGTCACCGGTGGCGAACTCATTTAGGCAGATAGCACAATCATAAAACTTCACAACTTACTCAACAGGTGAAGGTGAGCTTGGGGAGATAACTTAGGTCCTTCTTCTTGACACCTTTGTTGGCGATGGCAGAGGGAGTAGGCTAAGGGTAGCAACGGAGGAGAGACGAAAATGATGGAGACAGGCATAACAAGTAATATCGACCAAGCCGAGGACGTAGAGGAGAGTGTGGAGAAAGGCACCGCGGATGATGACAAAATTGGAGTCAACGACAACACATGCCATTCATATGGTTTCTGGGTTTCCTTTTGTGTTGAAAAAGAATTTTCTGTTGTTAAAATATAATGGTTTTCCTTTTTTGAAAAATTGCTAAAAAAAAAAGTACAAATAAAATGTTTTCTTAAATAAAAATATGGTATATATAAATAAAAGCATTGAAGCACCTTTTGTGCAAATACAAAAAAATTGACCAACTTTGACCACTTTGAACGAGGTAAGAAAGTAGGAAAAATAAACTCATGTCATGCAGCAATTTCCATGGCCTGGGATTGCTTAACTTTAAGGTAAACCCATGCCTCACTTTTGAGAGGGTGCACCATAGAATCAACCTAAGTTACAATATCATAAGGAAAATTTTACTTCCATTATCCATTGCTAAACATGGAGATAATTCTTTGATGTCTTTAATTTCCTCAAAAAGTGAAGAATAATTGGTTTCTACCACTATATCAGATTTGGTATTTAATAGCGCATATTGAATAATGGTTTCTGTAACACCCCATTTTTCCTATATTATGACTAGTAATTATATGTTATATTTTACTTGTGATCAAGAAAATGATTTTGAGGTAAACAAAATCATGGTTAGAGCCTACTATATCATAGGAAGTTGCGGTTCAAATTCGGGTTTAAGAATCAGACGGAATCCGATCTGCGTTCTAGTTGACAGTGTAGTTTTACACCAGTTAGAAAACCCTAACATGACCCGAAAAGTGTTTTATCTGTCGATTAATGTCCTCTGAGAATAAATTGTTTGAGAAATTCAATTTGGCAATTATAAATAATGTTTATTGTTCATGCCTGTGAATTAATTTGAATTCGAATTAAAAACTCAGATAAGAACCAAACTGTGTTTTGACACCTGATATGGATTTACACTGTGAATTGTAATCCATTGACTCGGTATATGTCTGAGGAAGATTAATCATAAAATAATTTTTTGAGCCTCTGTGTTATTTTTAGGCAGAGCCGGTGAAAATATTATTATTTTAATCGAGCCCACTAATTTTTAATTTTGGAATCGAAAATCTCGAAATAGGTGTCAAACAGATGAAACTATATAGTTTCAAGTCTAACTAAGTCATTACCTCACTTAGTTAGAGTAACTAGACCAGTTAGATCACAACTTGTCAACCTTACCACGAATGGATAAAGTCACCATTCCATTTAAGGTTAATCTCTAACTTTATGCTAGAAAGTAGACAACACATTGTCCTTTCTTCATCACAACCCTCCATTCTGTGACACCCTCTTCCCCGTATGCATTCAAAAGCGATAACACAGATATAAAAGAGAGAGAACACATGCAAATATACATAATATTAAAAATCGGGCAGAGACTACCGCATTGTAACATAACGCGGAAATAACCAAAACATGTTTATAAAGAAAAAATAACATAACTGAAAACATAAACGAACCCAACCCCGATGTTACACTACAGAGCTGGTATAACCAATCCAATAAAACAACTCGGATACAACTAGAAACAACTAAACAACTACTGAAACGAAAATCCTATCTACGAGTCGTGGCTCCTCAGAGTCACTCCTCAACTTGCTGCACATCGACCTCTGCATAAACGATACATGCTACAAAACAAGAAACATAGAGATATGAAGTAAGAAACATATATATGAATATAACGGCAAGGAAGCAATTAGCAAGACGAGCATACATCAAACAAACATGTTATATCAAACAACAATATCATAACAATCATCATCATATAACGTGTATGCTATGCAATGCAGTTCTGCTCCACTCCTCTACTATGCATTTGGATCCAAACTAACTCAGGATGCCAACTTTGGGGTTACATTTCCACATTGGCCAAAAAGCACCAACGCCGGGCCAGACCACCAAACCATAGGTGGACCCCTTGGACAGCCGGCACATCTTATTCACAAATGCGCCACCACGATATATACTTGATTCCCTTTCAGACGAATCCCGTGGACAGCTACATCGTCTTATCTCAGACAACCTCCCCTATGTTGCACAACCTCCCATCAACAACTCCGATGCGTGAATGCATGGCAGACAACACACAACCACAACCACCACCTCCGCTTGGGCCCACAGGCTACCCAAGGTTTTATCACCATCAACACCTCGACCACTAAGCTATCGATGATTATCGTTTAACGTTTCATCGTTAAGTCTTTTGAGCATCAACAACACTCTGGCCATTAAGTACCAGAGCTCAACACCTTGACCATCAAGCATCAAGGGCCCCTTGGAGCGAACACTAGGCTACCAAGGTACAACATCTTATCATTTGGAGCGAACACTAGGCTACCAATGTACAACATCTTATCACTTGTCTTTGGTTTTCATGTTCCGTTGGTATCTTATTAAGTCTTTTAAGCGTTTGGGGTGAAAACCCCTATTTCAACATTCTGGTTTCTGTTCTGGTCAGGTGAGCACGGGCATGCTCACCCTCAGCACAGGGGGTGCTGGACCCGCAGGAAAGCACGGTCGTGCTGCCTGTTGAGCACGAGCGTGCTCAAATGCGCGCCTTGCTCTGGGTTTCAAACTGGAGGACAGGGTGTGCTCCTTATCAAGCATAGAGTGTGGCCATACTGATCTGGGTAGAAAGGGTCAGGAACCATTTTCAAATCCTTGGGATAGTTCACAGATTCAACCTATTGGCTTTTACTAAACCATTGATCATCAACTTCATTAATCTTAACAGTTCTTCATTAATATTCATGTCTTATCCAAAAGGAATTAATCCTTCAATCTCAATTCATTTAGTTATCCCTAATCACCCATAAATCAATCCCTAGTGTTCTCGACTAAACCAGTTGGCATAAACCTCACACTCATTAATACGTTCAGATTTATGAACAATGGGAACAACCTCCCTTAACATCATTAATAGATTTAACGTTTTAACATTAACGCGTCACAACATCAACCAACAGCCAATAGAACACAATATCATAATTATGATAAATCACTCCATCATGGCATCATCACATTCAACATGTTCACAACAATCAACATTCAATAACAAGAACATTCACAACAACATTAATCAATTAATAACAGTCATGTCAATATCATCACCACAACAATTAACATCATATAACAAATAGACATAAAGACATATAAACATGTTATCATACAATAGGGTCATGGGTAATCCTTCGTCTTACGCTACCCCCAAACCTACATACTCATACTTATTCCTTCTCCCAAACACCGCAAGGATTCCAAGAACTAGGAATGGTTCAAGGGAGAGAAAGAGGAAGAGAGGTTTCTGCTGTTTTGGAGGCAGAGAAACCAAAATAAGGGTTGTACACAAAACCCTCACGCACTGTTCCTATTTGTACACTCTGAGACCCGAGCACGGTCGTGCACCCTATAACAACCTGATTTTTAATTACGCTGTTTAACCGATTAAAATATAATTATTTATATTTTAATCTGAGATCAAGAAAATTATTTTTAATAAAATAAAATGATATTCATAGTCTATCTTATGATAGAAGGTTACGGTGAAAGTTTGGGTTGAAAATTCAGACGGAACCCGGTCTGCGTTTTCACTGACAGTAAGATTTTATTAAGAAAAAACCCTAATTTCGACTCGAGAATGAAACCATTAGGTTTATATTTTGTTCCGGAGTATTTTCCAAGTTTCAAAAAAATCATTAGGAATGAAATAAAAATTATTTTATTCAGGCGTAATCTTTAAGAAAACGCATAAAACCTAAGTCGGAGGATAAGTCGGGCAAACGACGGAGTTGATTATGGAGCTGAGGTATTAGGAGAGGTTAATGTAGTAGAGAAGACAAGGAGTCTGGCCTTAAATTTTAGTAATCGTGAATTTTCACGTGAAATGACCAAAATACCCCTAAGCTTAACTTAACCGACGTTGAGTTAAATTTTAACCATGGTTAAGGAACCAAGGTTAATTCTTGTGGACCAAAATCAGCCACCCTTCATCAATTCTTGGCCACATGATTTTAACCATAGTTAGCAAAGTAACCCTAGTTAAGTTAATAATTAACCATAGTTAACTATTATATTATATAATATTCACAAAACCCATTAATTTAAATCCTAAACCCTATAAATAACCCCAAAACAGCAGCCATGCCCCCATTCACTCATCTCTTCATCTTCTTCATTTTCTTCATTTGCTTCACAAAAACACCATTGTTTCCTAAGAGCTAAGTTACCATTTTTGTTGAAGAACTTGCCAAGATCATCATCATTTCTTCATCTTCTTCACACTCTTGAGGTAACATGATCATACATGATCATCTCCTCTCTTTTTTTAAGCTCTTGTTCTTCATATTTCATGGTTTTTCATTTCTAGATCTAGAACTTTAAATAATTATAGAAAATTGTAGAAAAATCATAAAAATGTGAAACCAATTTCTATGATCTAGTTATGATCTCTACTTTCATTATCCAAGAGCATGTAATCAAAAACATTTTCCTTACCTAATATCTATTGTTGGCTGAAAGCCTCTAGGAAAATGGGTTTGATGTTTTGTTTATTTTTTTTAAAGTTAGTACTTGATTTAAGTTCTATAATACTTGTATAGCCTATATCCAAGAGCTTAAGTCCAACTAAATTTTCTAACCTATTTATTCTATTAAGGCCGAAACCCTAACATGAAAGGGTTGAAAAGTTTTTGTTTAATTTGTGAAATCTATTGCTTGATTCATGCTCTCTAATACTCTAAGATCATTTATCTAAGAGATTAAGTTGATTTGAAAATCCTAGCCTATTTTCCTATGTGAGGCTGAAATTCAACTAAAAAGAGATTAGAATATTTTGTTCATATTTTCAAGTTATGAAAATTTATCTAAGCTATCTAAGACTATAGGAACTAGAATCCAAAAGCTTAGAATGAGAAAAGAACCCTAACCCTATTTTGAATTGAATGGCCGAACCTAGCTATTTAGGAGTAAGGGTGAGTTTGTTGATTAATTTGTGGTTATGTTGTTCGGTTTAAGGTGAAACTGTTAGGCTGTGGTGTGATAACGAGGAGCGTCGAATTCGGAATTCTGGTATTAGCTCAGGTGGGGGAAAGAATCATTCTCCCGTCGGAATCGATAAGTAGTATATATTCTATAATAATTGTGTAGGGCGACCTAAACCCTACTAGTAGTCGAGTAATCGACAAGACCAAAATCGCATTGGAAACCTTTTCTATAAAACCAATGGTGATTCGGGGATTGTAGGTTTATCGACATTAGATTGATTTTATGATATTGATTATGTTGGATTTATTATTTATTGATTTGATTGTGATACGTTGGTTGAGGTATTCCATTGGATGTGACGTATTATTTATGGTGTTTGAATATTTCCTGATATTGTGTTATGCATGATCTGCCTGGTTTAGTACTATGCTTATTTGATTTTAAGTGAGGATATATGTTGTTCGGAGGATTTGATTTGGGTGAGAAAGTAACTGTGAATTAGAAGTGCCTAGCTTAAATTGGGTACTTTAAAGATAAAATGTGTCATAGAATGTGAGTCGAGGCTATGATGGAAGCTTGAGGCACTAAGTTGTTATTGATAAAATTCAGTGAGGTTCATAAGTGCATTGTGTTTATAACCGTATGTTTGAAACATACGAGGTCTGAAGTCCCTGTGGGACCGTCCTATGTTAGATTTAATTTGTGCAGCTATAGTGTCAATGCTTTGCTTGAAGCACCCTCGAGAGAAAGAGAAACAGGGTGTGCACCGACTGTGCTGTGCAGCTATAATATCATTGCCTTGCATGAGCATTCTCACCATGGATGAGAATGTGCACCGGTTTTGGGGACGCGTCACTTAGACGACTGACTAATATCCCAAACGGTAACAGGGGATTTGTGGCCACATCAGCATAAAGTGTTAAGATTGCATGAGTGAGGGTAGAGGATTACATAGTGAATTAGGGATGATGATTGATTATGAGTGATGTTATGTCTATGACATTTATTGTATTATATACTATGACACTTTTCCGCTTTTTGATGATAGAATTGTTAAGTCTCTAAAATGTCTGATGTGCATTTCCCTATGTTTTGATGAAAATAAACATTGGATAATGATTTAATTAACCTACTTTGTGGTTGCTAACCTGTCTACTTAGTGCGTAGATCAAAATAGTAAGACTCACTTGTCTACCCACATAAATGACAACCTGTCGGGATAAGCAAAAGTTAACCTGTCTGCTGACTAGGATTGTTGACTTTCTGCAATTCAGTTTCAACCTGTCTCTGTTATGTTCTCATACTCGTCTAAGGTTCTTCAATAGGAACTCGAGTACAAAAAGCTTTTGGAAGCTATCCCCTCATGCAGAAGACTCCGATACTATCTTTCACCCTTATCAAGAAATTCAGAAGGTCATTCTCACAAGCAACCTAGGAAATCAAAGATAACATCCAGTTAAAGAATGTTTCCAACATACTTTATTCCCTAGTACTATTGGTTATTACACGAAAAGGGGAATATGCTCTGCAAAGTACAAAAGCATTCTGTACAACTCTAATTTGGCTACTGCACGATGCATAAAGCTATGATCCTTCATGTTAGAGTACAACCAACATCCCTATTGCATTAATGGCTGCCCAGAACGACTCTATTGCATTTAATGAAGCTCTGCTTGAAGCCATCGTTGGAAGGAATGTCTCTAACGGATCTTAAATGCTTGAAGGCTATAAATACAGAAGTCACTGAAGATGAAGATCAGAGAATACAAAGCATTAAAGAGCCATTACTCTGTTCATTTAATTCTTCATTCTTTCAATCTGTATTCTTCAATCATTTGAAGTTATTACGCAGTCTTTCCTAAGCCTACATTTAATCCACTCTGAGTGTTAGTGAAAGAACTGTTTGTCTGATTGTATTTATTACAAACAAACTTCTCAAAACAAACCTCTATGAGCCTGAAGAGGCTAAGTGATCAAAGAATACTTATCTTGGAGCCTGAAGAGGCTAGTTGTGCAAACAATACTTGGAGTCTGTAACCTGATCAGTTATAGTAGATAAAACTTGGTGCTGCCATGGACTGGGCGTAGCTCTTTGTGTTAAAGAGTAAACCATGATAAATAGCTGTGTTAATCTCTCTTCCCTTAAACTCTTTAGTTGCTTTGATTATACTATCTTCTTTCTAACTAAGGGGTTAAAAGTGTGAATATCAAGCTTGTCTTCTCTTTGTATGATTGTGTGTTTTTCTGTTAAAATACACCAGACAGGTCACTTGTCTGTGTAAGTTGTTTTACACTTGTCTGAACCTAGCTTCTGTGTGCGAAAAGTTTTCAACTTTATTTTAATTTCAGATAAACACAATTCAACCCCTCTTCTCGTGTTTATAGTTGTCTATTTCAGTTGGTATCAGAGCTCAGCCTATGGGTTGAGCATCTAACAGTGTAGAGGTAAAAAGTCCTGAAGAATAGACATAACTGCTGGAGCTAGTGGGAGCCACCAGACTGAAGGAGCTTCCTTAACCAGACCTCCATTCTTCAATGGAGAAAATTACAACTATTGGAAAGATAGATTTCAATGGTTCATTCTATCTACAAACTCTGATCTCTGGGATGTCATCACAGATGGTCCATTCATTCCTAAAAATGATGACAACACTGACAAGCCAAAATCTCAGTGGACCTCTGCAGAAAAGACAAAATGGGAGCTGAATCACAAAGCCAGATACAACATCCTTTGTGCTCTTAGTCCTGAAGAATTTCAAAGAGTTTGTGCCTGTGACTCTGCTAAAGAAATATGGGACACTTTTGCTGTCACACATGAAGGAACAGCCAAAGTTAAAGAATCAAAGATCTTCATACTTGTCAGAAAGTATGAATTGTTTCTCATAGAGGAAGGAGCATCTGTTGCTCAGATGATAGGAAGATTTCAAACTATCATCAATGGCCTAAAGTCTCTTGGCAAAGTTTATTCTAATGCTGAGAAAGTTGCAAAGATACTAAGGAGTCTACCCAATCAGTGGAGACCTTTGGTCACTGCTATCTATCAAGCCAAGGATCTCACTTTCTTGACTATGGATGAACTTCTTGGTACACTCACTGTTCATGAGCAAGAACTTGGTGATGAAATTACAACAAAGAAGAGCAAGTCAATTGCTCTGAAGGCTGATCAAAAGTCATCAAAGGCTGCTCTGAAGGCAGACGAGTCATCCAGTGATGCTGACCTGTCTGAACCTGAGGATTTTGAAAGTGATCAAGAGTTATCTCTCCTAACCAAAAAGATAAAGCTTCTCTTACAGAAAAAGAAGTTTAGAAAGGATAAGCCATTCAGAAGTTCAACAAGGACAAGAACTTCAAAGAATCCACTTCAACAGACAAGAGTTCAATTGTCTGTTATGAGTGCAAGAAGCCTGGTCACATCAAAGCTGAATGTCCTCAACTCAAGAAAGCCCCTTTTAAGAAGTTCTTCAAAAATAAGAAGAAATGGATGATGGCTACTTGGGAAGATCTGGAGTCAACATCTTCTGATGAAGAGACAAAGGAAGAAGCTAATCTCTGTCTAATGGCCAACACTGACTCAAATTCAGAAAATGAGGTACATCCTGACTATGAGGAATTACTTGATGCCTATGAGGAATTGCTGGAGGAATCCAACTGCTTATCCAAGGCTTTCAAATCCCTCAAGAGAGAGTATGTTAAGCTTCTCAGTGAGCATAAACATAAATATCAAGAGTGTGAGAAGCTGGCCAAAGAGAAAAGTGAGCTGAAGATTGAAAAGTTTGATGAAGCTAAGATCTCTAGTGAAACATCACAATCTGAAGAAGTTGAAAAACTTCAACAAAAAGTGGAGGAGCTCACTTCTGATCTTGCCAAATTTGTTAATGGTAGAGAATAATCTGACTAAGTTGCTTGGCTGTCAGAGGCACCCCCTTAACAAGGAAGGTATTAGATATGTCCATCAGACACATCATAAAGTATCAACTAAAAACTCTAAAGTGTTTGCTAAATTAACTTTCATTAGTCCATACCTGTCTGTAACTTCTGTGGAAAAACTGGACATGTTATGTCTAGATGTATTCATAAGAAAAGAAGGAAGTCTTCACAGACTCTTAGAAATAACAGAAAAGAACCTAGAAAATTATGGGTACCTAAAGAACAAATAATCTCTGTTGCAGATGTCCTCAATAGGACAAAGAAAACATCACTGCTGGTACCTGGATAGTGGTTGCTCACGACACATGATAGAAGAAAGGTCTATGTTCCTAGACCTCCAACTTAAGAAAGGAGGACATGTTGCATTTGGAGAAAATCAGAAAGGGAAGGTTATAGGCATTGGTACTATTGGTGGTAAACATCCTCTTCCCTCTATATCTAATGTTCTTATGGTTAAAGGATTAAAACACAATTTGCTTAGCATAAGTCACTTATGTGATAGTGGATTTGATGTCTCCTTTACCAAGGATTTTTGCATAGTTAAAGACCTTAGTGGCAAAACCCTCTTTTCAGCTAAAAGGCAACAAAATCTGTATAAGATTGAACTGACTTATCTCTCAGATCAAAGTGTAACCTGTCTGATGTCTAAAGAGGATGAAAGATGGTTATGGCATAAGAAACTAGGACATGCTAGTATAAAACTAATTTCAAAACTGAAAAAGGATAACCTTATAGAGGATTGCCTGATATTAGTTTTAAGAAAGATGTTCTGTGTGATGCATGTAAACAAGTAAAATCAAGTTTCAAATCTAAAAACCAAGTATAAACCTCTAGACCTCTTCAGTTGTTACACATGGATCTGTTTGGACCAGTTAGTGTTGCTAGCATTGGCTGGAAGAAAATATGGATTTGTCATAGTTGATGACTATTCTAGATATACATGGGTACTCTTCTTAACTCACAATGGATGAGTCTTTTAAGGCTTTTTCAGTATTTTGTAAAAAGTACAAAATGAGCAAGGGTTTCTGTATTTCTACCCTTAGAAGTGACCATGGGGGAGAATTTGAAAATGAGCAGTTTAGACAGTTCTGTGAGGAGAACGGAATCTCTCACAATTTCTCTGCACCTAGAACTCCTCAACAAAATGGAGTGGTTGAGAGAAAGAACAGATCTCTGTAAGAGATGGCTAGATCTATGCTCAATGAGAATAATCTCCCCAAGTACTTCTGGGCAGAAGTAGTAAACACTGCATGTTATGTACAAAACAGAATACTCATTAGGCCTTTTCTAAAGAAGACACCCTATGAATTGTGGAAAGGAAAAAGCCCCAACATTTCTTATTTTCATGCATTTGGTTGTGAATGCTTCATTCTAAATACTAAGGATCAACTTGGAAAGTTTGATTCCAAATCAGATAAAGGTATCTTTGTAGGCTATTCTGAAATGTCTAAAGCCTTTAGAATTTTTAATTCTAGAACTTCTGTTGTTGAAGAATCTGTTCATGTTAAATTCAATGATAATTAAAGACTGATAAGGAACTATCAGATCTAGAAGATGATCTTGCAGGTCATGACATAAATAAACCAGAAAGTCAACAGCCTGATCTGACCAAGACAGAACCTGAAAATGAACCAAACAGATAAGTGGAGCAGACAAGTCAACAGACAAGTCAAGATCTTCATGATGATCTAAAAAGGGACTGGAAATTCAAAACTCATCATCCTAAGGATCTTATTATTGGAAATGCCTTAGAAGGAGTGAGAACCAGATCCACTTTAAAAGAATCAGGTAATGTGGCCTTTATGTCAGAAATAGAGCCAAAGCACATTGAAGAAGCTCTTTATGATGAAAGCTAGATTCTTGTGATGCAAGAAGAACTCAACCAGATCACCAGAAATGATGTCTGGACACTTGTCTCTAAGTCCAAAAACAAGTCTGTCATTGGAACAAGATGGGTCTTCAGAAACAAATTGGATGAGGATGGCAAAGTTGTCAGAAATAAGGCATGGTTAGTAGCTTAAGGCTATAACCAACAAGAAGGTATTGACTATACTGAAACCTTTGCACCTGCTAGCTAGAATAGAAGCTATTCGCATTCTGATGTTCATATGCTGCACAATACCAAATCACTCTTTTTCAAATGGATGTAAAAAGTGCTTTTCTCAATGGTATAATTGAAGAAGAAGTATATGTCAAACAACCCCCTGGTTTTGAAGATACTGATAAACCAGATCATGTTTTCAAACTTAAAAAGGCATTATATGGTTTAAAACAAGCACCCTAGAGCATGGTATGATAGATTAAGTTCATTTCTCATGCATAATGGCTTTACTAGAGGACAAGTAGATACTACTTTGTTTAAGAAAAGTTCTAAAGAGAACTTCATCATAGTCCAAATATATGTTGATGATATTATTTTTGGAGCAACTAATGAAAAGTAATGCAAGGATTTTTCCAAGCTAATGCAAGCAGAATTTGAGATGAGCATGATGAGAGAATTAAAGTTCTTCCTTGGATTACAAATCAAACAGACAAGTGATGGAATCTACATCCATCAACAAAAGTATATCAAGGAGATACTTAAGAAGTACAAGATGGAAAGTGCTAAACTTATGAAAACTTCCATGCAACCCAATGCAAAACTGAGTAAAGATGATGAAGGTAAAAAGGTAGACCAAACTGTCTACAGAGGTATGATTGGATCTCTGTTATACTTAACTTCAAGCAGACCTGATATTCAATTTAGTGTCTGTATGTGTGCTAGATTTCAATCTGACCCAAGAGAATCTCATCTTAAAGCTGTTAAAAGAATATTTAGATATTTACTTGGGACTACTAATCTTGGTTTGCTATATTTAAGAACTAAAGAATACAGATTAGTGGGATTCTGTGATGCTGACTTTGCTGGAGACAGAATAGAAAGGAAAAGCACCAGTGGAGGATGTCACTTCATTGGAGCAAGCTTAGTCTCTTAGTCAAGCAAAAGGCAGACAACCATTGTCTTATCTATTATTGAAGCAGAATACATATTAGCTGCTAGTTGTTGCTCTCAACTTTTATGGGTAAAACATCAACTTGAAGATTACTCTATTTATGAGCATAATATATCTCTATGAAGTGATAATTATAGTGTTATTTGCTTAACTAAATATCCAATTCAGCATTCTAAGGCTAAGCATATAGAAATCAAACATCACTTTATAAGAGATTATGTTCAGAAAGGTATCTTTGATATTAAGTTTGTTAAAACTGAAAATCAATGGGCCGATATTTTCACCTAAACCATTAGTAGAAGAAAGGTTCTTATTTATTAGAGATAATCTAAACATGCATTGCATTGTTGAATGAGATGTCTGAGTATTGACCTGTCTATGATACCTGTCTTATGGTTTTATATCACCTTTCTATGATTACCTGTCTGACTCTGCTGAGTCACTGTGCTATAATTCAACAGTTTTATTGAAATGGTTATTAATTAATTAATACCATTTGTTAATCTGAAGCTAATCATGTGTACGGTAGTTTTTAATCTCGAAACCATGTTTTCATTATGTCTCGCTACAGTTCCCCACAAAAATCGTGCCGTTTTTGAATTAAAAATGTTTTCTTTCTCTCTCCTGCCTTGATTGCTATAAAAGGCAAAGAATCAGAAAGGTTTAACCTTTACGTTTTCAAATCCCTAAAATCAGTTTTGTCTTCGTCTTCTCCTCTTTCAAACCCTTTTCTCTTCCGAAATTCCTAAAAACTCTTTCACTGAGAAATGGCATCTTCAAAGTGTCTCTCTTCAACAGAAATTGCTGAGAAATACAACCTGAAGGTTGCTAATGTTGAAAAGATCTTACCTTGGCAAGACTGTTGATCTTCAACAGTTGAAGCAATGGGGTATGGATGTCACTGAAGCGTTGGAATACTCCAAGTGTACTCCCTTCTTTGACATCAAGGAACTTGTTCAGTCCCAAGCTTGTCAAAGAATTCTGGTCAAATGCTGTGGTTGTCACCAGCAAGATTGATGGAACCAAGAGCTTTAAGGCTCGAATGATGGATAAAACCCTTCTTTCCCCCATCAACTCTCTGGAGCTAGTTACAAAATGCCCAAGGATTGGAGCTGCTTTCAAACCTGATTGGGAAGATCAAGTGGGAGTTGAAAATGTCAACATAGCTATCTATGGTGTTCCCAACCCTGAGAACAAGAAGCCAACAAGCATGGTGACAAAGTGCAGATTCTTGCACAAGCTATTGTTGGAAGTGTGTGATGCCTAGGAAAGGCTCAAGAGATAGTGTGACCAAGATGGACAGATTTGCTCTGTACCACTTGATTCACAGAAGTCAAGGTAGACATCAACTGATCTCATCTATATGTACCTTGAAATTCTGATCAAGAGGACCAACATGCAGACCTATCCCTATGGAATGCTTGTTGACAAGGGTCTTCAGGAACAAGCTGTTTGTTCCCAGTGATGTTCACTTTGTAGACATGTCACTTCCCATTGACAAGAAGGTCTTGTCTATGATGGACATTGAAGGTATCCCTCTGAAGGATGAAGAGGAAGATAAGAAGAAAAAGAAGAAGAAGCCTGCTGCTGAGCAGAAGAAGAAGGAGGAAAAGGAGGAACCAGTGGTTTCCACTGATGAATCAGAGGTTCCTATCTCTGAAAGAATCTGGAAATCCTCTGGAAAGGTGGCCAGACAAGACCAGAGACCTGAGTTGGAGAAACCTTCAGTCTCTGAAGAAACTGCTGGAACTAGTTGAGCCTTTAAGGTTCAAGCTGAAGAAACCCTCTCCCAAGAGGAAGACAAGTGAAGCTGAGGAATCTGTTGCTGCATCAGCACAACCCAGCAAAAGAAGAAGGTTAGTGAAGACCTTTGCCAAGGTCAGACAAGCTGGAGTCTGAACCTAGTAAAGATGAAGTATCTGCTCAGGGGAGCAGACAACTCCACCCTTAGAGGAACCCAAGGAGAAGAAGCCTCTTGATTTGGGAATCATTCCAGAAAAAGAAGGACAGGCTACCCAGTGCCAGTGGTAGCTTATGCTGCAAGGGAAGAAATTCCTGCAGAAGGACCCTCTGCAGAAGATGTTGTTGCTACTGCAACTTCTGCTGACCTGTCTGGTGGGACTCGGACAGTTGTTCACCCTGAAGTTGACACTATGTCTCCTTCCAAGAAGAAGCTGAAGATGTCTGAGGATCAGATAACTCTTCCCTCTATTCCCTCTGCACCATCTTCTCCTTCTCACCAAGGTATCCACAACTCTTTTGTCTCTTCTCCATCCACTTTGTTTATTGAACCTTTATCTGTTGCATGTCCATTCCCTCACCTGTCTCCTTTCACCAAACCAAAACATCATCATATGATGTTGTGTCTGATATGTGTCAGTACATAGTGGTTCACAGGGACTCAACTCCCAAGAGTACAAACTGGCATATCATCAAGACTGTTTGTGAGTGATCTACAATCTCTGATGATTGCAAGTGTCTCTCATCTGTCTGTCATTCCTTCTCCTCCATCTCATATCCTTAACCCTTGTAGGGAGATTTTCTTTTATCCCCCTATTGTTGTGTTCATTAGAACATTGGAAGGATCTCACTATCCTGCCTCTGTTGTAATGTTACCTAATAGGTCTAGGTATTTCTTTCTTTTAGTAACAGGATCAAATTCCTTTTTTCTGTCATATAGATTCCTTGTTACCTTTACCCCCATCTATCTTAGCTAATCAACCTCTTCCCCCTCCTATCCAGATTAAAGTCACCCGTCTGTCTCTGTCTGAGAGACTTTCTATGTCTTTTCTTCTCCTGATACTGACTTAGTCAGAATCAATCCCTTGTTTAAGTTAGCTTTTCTTCCTTTCTTTTATTTTAGAACTCTTCATCAGTATGTCTTTCCCCGTGTTACTTCACTCTTCTCTGTACCCAAGGCACCCCCAGTTTTAGCTCTGCCCTGGTATCCAGACCTGTCTGCTTGCCTCAACTAGCCTGTCTACAGGAGCCCTCTCTTCTCAGATGGTGGACTTACACAGTTTCAATCTCCTTAAAGCTGAGCTAGAAGAAATCAGAAGACAACTAGATGAAGAAGGCATGCTAGGCTGCTTTTAGAAAAGAGAGTTGACTCTCTGTTTTTGCTTTTTAGTCAGCCTAAGTAGTTTTATGTTGTAAAATCTGCCTTGTACTTGAGAAAGCTTATGATGAATGAAAATCAATGTTCTTTTATCATCTCTGTTCTTTATTATTTCTGTATCTTTCCTTTTTGTTGTTGACAAAAGGGGGAGAATGTAAAAGAGTTAAGATGATTAAGTTAAAATTGAACTTGAGCTGCATGCTATGATATTTATGATGCATGATCTCTGATAATATACTGTACTTTGATAAATTTAGAACTGAACCTAAGTGCACCTGTCTGCACAATCCTTCTGGTCTAGAAAATTTCAACTTGTCTGAATTCTGTTATCTCTTCTGTTGATATTTTCTAAGGTTCATTAAATCATCTGAATGTTTGTCATCATCAAAAAGGGGGAGATTGTTAAGTCTCTAAAATGTCTGATGTGCATTTCCCTAAGTTTTGATGAAAACTAAACATTGGATAATGATTTAATTAACCTACTTTGTGGTTGCTAACCTGTCTACTTAGTGCGCAGATCAAAATAGTAAGACTCACCTGTCTGCCCACATATAATGACAACCTGTCTGGATAAGCAAAAGTCAACCTGTCTGCTGACTAGGATTGTTGACTTTCTGCAATTCAGTTTCAACCTGTCTCTGCTATGTTCTCATACTCGTCTAAGGTTCTTCAATGGGAACTCGAGTACAAAAAGCTTTTGGAAGCTGTCCCCTCATAGCAGAAGACTCTGATACTCTCTCTCACGCTTATCAAGAAATTCAGAAGGTCATTCTCACAAGCAACCTAGGAAATCAGAGATAACATCCAGTTAAAGAATGTTTCCAACATGCTTTATTCCCTAGTACTCTTGGTTATTACACGAAAAGGGAAATATGCTCTGCAAAGTACAAAAGCATTCTGCACAACTCTGATTTGGCTACTGCACGATGCATAAAGCCATGATCCTTCATGTTAGAGTACAACCAACGTCCCTATTGCATTAATGGCTGCCCAGAACTGACTCTATTGCATTTAATGAAGCTCTGCTTGAAGCCATCGTTGGAAGGAATGTCTCTAACGGATCTTAAATGCTTGAAGGCTATAAATACAGAAGTCATTGAAGATGAAGAATCAGAGAATACAAAGCATTAAAGAGCCATTACTCTGTTCATTTAATTCTTCATTCTTTCAATCTGTATTCTTCAATCATTTGAAGTTATTACGCAGTCTTTCCTAAGCCTACATTTAATCCACTCTCTGAGTGTTAGCTGAAAGAACTGTTTGTCTGATTGTATTTATTACAAACAAACTTCTCAAAACAAACCTGTGTGAGCCTGAAGAGGCTAAGTGAGCAAAGAATACTTGTCTTGGAGCCTGAAGAGGCTAGGTGTGCAAACAATACTTGGAGTCTGTAACCTGATCAGTTATAGTGGATAAAACTTGGTGCTGCCAAGGACTGGACGTAGCTCTTTGTGTTAAAGAATGAACCAGGATAAATAGCTGTGTTAATCTCTCTTCCCTTAAACTCTTTAGTTGCTTTGATTATACTATCTGCTTTCTAACTAAGGGGTTAAAAGTGTGAATATCAAGCTTGTTTTCTCTTTGTATGATTGTGTGCTTTTCTGTTAAAATACACCAGACAGGTCACTTGTCTGTGTAAGTTATTTTACACTTGTCTGAACCTAGCTTCTGTGTGCGAAAAGTTTTCAACTTTATTTTAATTTCTGATAAACACAATTCAACCCCCCTTCTCTTGTTTATATTTGTCTATTTCAAGAATTGCTTCTTATCCCCTATATTTCTATATTTTTGTGTGTCTGCTTTATTTACGTTAGAAGACCCGATGGAGGAATATGTTGCTGAGGAGCTGGACGGAGTGCTGTATGAAACGAAGGTTGCTGAGGAGTTGGATGGAACTCCTTACGAACCAGAGGCCGGAGGACGAGCTGTGAACCACAGTGATAGAGTTTAGGATGTATGGCCAGTGCGTCTCGTGAGACGTTTTAGATTTTTCCTCTAAGTATAACAGTTTGTTTAAGTATATGCCTGTGAGGGATCCTAATGAGAAAATACCCTCAACAGTGTTTTGTATTATGTGTAAAAACATATGTGTGTATTAGCATTATAAATATGGTGTGTTGTTTTTAATTATTCAAAGTCATATGCTTATTAACTTAAGTTTTTTATTTTGACGTATTTTCACGTAAAGAGCGCGATTAGGAATTTAATTAATAAGGTTTAAATCTAATAACACAATGGGTCACAACGGGGTATCTCATTTTACTAAGCACGGTCGTGCTTGCATCAGCGTCAACGAGACGCGTTCACTTGCCTAGCACGTTCATGCTCCCTATGGAGCACGGGCATGCTCACCAATCCCTTGCACGGTCGTGCTTCCCATTAAGCACGGTCGTGCTTGTGACTCAAACAGTCACAAGACACAGCTTGAGCACGGGCGTGCTGACACATGAGCACGGTCGTGCTCATGCATCAGGAAGGGATTTGAAGCCTAAAATCCCACTTAGCCCACTCTAAACCTTTCTAAGCAAACAAGGCACACACAAAAGCACTTAACAAAAAACGGGGTGTTACACATTCTCTTACACCAAAATACAATTACATTTTGAATTGATTTCCTACCCCTAATCCAAAGCAAAACTCGTATATACCACTCACCCACACACAAAAACACTTAAAACACTTCATTTACTTCATTCTATACATCAAAAACCTCCCACCTTCAAGAACAAACCCAAAAGCTCTCTTCTCTCTCCCTCTTAGCGTTTTTCAGCCACCACCATTAGAGACTCATCCAAGTTTGTTTTGAAAATTCCAACTCCATTTCCTTGATTCTCACCATCATCTAAGCCTCTTCTATTTCACAAAGTTTTTCATTTTGAACACTTTTGTTCATAACCTTCAAAGGAGCTCAAGAACACCAACCTTGTTCATCATTTTCTTCTTTCAAAGTAAGTGTCCTCTACTCTTCTCATATTCATGTCTGAGCGCATGAAGACGTGCTAGTGACAATCTTAAATTGTCTTGGGGATAGTCAGGGTAGGAAGGTTACGGATGGTCAGTTGGTGATTCTTCTTGGTCGTGACGTTCCATACAATACACTGACATCTACGACTAGACGCTAGTCGGTCCAGGTTATAGAGAGTGTTTCACAATCAGTTCTAATTTCCACATATGGCTATTATTATTGAATGCACAAGATGCCTAATATTGGCAGTTGTGAAACATGTACTCTAACCACTCCTTTCGAACGTTCTGTAAGCACCATGGTGTAGGGGTCTTAGTCTTCCTCGAGTACTTGACGTCTCTTACCTAGGATGGCTTTGTCCTTTGAATGTTTATAAGTGATTGGGAATATATATAATATTGACATGCCTTATTGATATATTTGTACTTGGTATATTTTGTGTTGGAGTATGTATGTCGTACCTTCACATGTCCGACATATGTTGTATGATAATAGGGATCTCACCTCATTTCTGTGTTGTCTGCTATGGTTTTATTTTATGCCCTGCGAAGACGATGACAACACTATCCTACCATCGCGCCTAACTTGAGCGTTAGATGATTCGAACACTTGGACACATCCCCCAGCAGTCGGTATAAAGAAGACGTGAGACGTTCACTCACAGGACGACGGCCTATCATCCTCGACAGTTGCAGTTGTGATGTTTTGCAGTCACTCCAAGAAATTCATCTCGGAGAATGAGGAAGATGCCTCATCATAGTTTGTGTAGGCCAGCATGATGGTTCCTGTGTCTAGGGCTAGAGTTTCAGTGGAGTTGCGTCTCCAATATTATTATATGTATTTCAGTTATGTCGTAATTTATTGGTGATTGTATTTCCGCCATTTTTAGTTTTTGTCTTTGATAAGTTTTACCTCTTGAAGGTTTTGACTTTTATTTATGAAAGTATTACGTTGGAAATTGATGATGTAATATTTATAAATTATGTCTTATCATACTGTTTTTGCGAAAAAAAAAAACTCATATTTTCTGATAATATTTATTTTCCATTTTACTCGATCTTATAAAGTGTCACAGACAATATAGTGCCCAAGAAGCATGTTACAATTTCAACAGAAATGCCTTAAAAAAATGCTTGGAGGTGTTCATTAGAACTTCCTTAGTTGAAATACTATTAAAAGGGATATCTTTAATAACATTTCCCTCAAGACTGTGCTATTTCCCCCCCAATTTTTTAAAAGAAAAAAATGCGCTCCATCTTTAATAGCGCTTCTTCATGGAAGCTCTATAAAAGGGGATGCATTTAATAGCGCTTCTTCATGGAAGCGCGCTTCTTCATGGAAAAGGTTACACAGATAGGTCACCTGTCTGTTGTATCTTTACAGAAAACCACACAAGCGCACAGTTAAAAAAACAAGTTTGATAGAAACACTTTTAACCCCTTAGTTAGAATGCAGATGATATATAATCAAAACAACTAAAGAGTTTAAGGGAGAAGAGATTAACACAGTAATTTATCCTGGTTCACTCTTTAACACAAAGAGCTACGTCCAGTCCTTGGCAACACCAAGATTTATCCACTATAACTGATCAGGTTACAGACTCCAAGTATTGTTTGCACACCTAGCCTCTTCAGGCTCCAAGATAAGTATTCTTGTCTTTTCTGCAGGAGTCCACTGAGCTTTTGGCTTATCAGTGTTGTCATCGTTTTTAGGAATGAAAGGGCCATCTGTGATGACATCCCAGAGATTAGAGTTTGTAGATAGAATGAACCATTGAAATCTATCTTTCCAATAGTTGTAGTTTTCTCCATTGAAGAATGGAGGTCTGGTTAAGGAGGCTCCTTCAGTCTGGTGGCTTCCACTAGCTCCAGCAGTCATGTCAATTCTTCAGGATCTTTTACCTCTACACTGTTAGATGCTCAACCCAGAGGCTGAGCTCTGATACCAACTGAAATAGATAACTATAAACACGAGAAGGGGGGTTGAATTGTGTTTATCAGAAATTAAAATAAAGTTAAAATCTTTTTGCATGCAGAAGCTAAGTTCGGACAGGTGTAAAAGGTTACACAGACAGGTCACCTGTCTGTTGTAGTTTTCTCAGAAAACAACACACGTATACAGATGAAAAACAAGCTTGATAAAGACAGTTTTAACCCCTTAGTTAGAAAGCAGATGATATATAATCAAAACAACTAAGGAGATTAAGGGAAGAGAGATTAACACAGTGATTTATCTTGGTTCACTCTTTAACACAAAGAGCTACGTCCAGTCCTTGGCAGCACCAAGATTTATCCACTATAACTGATCAAGTTACAGACTCCAAGTATTGTTTGTACACCTAGCCTCTTCAGGCTCCAACACAAGTATTCTTTGCACACCTAGCCTCTTCAGGCTCACTCAGATTTGTTTGAGAGTTTGGTTTGTAATAAATACACTTACAGACAGACAGATCTTTCACTAACACTCAGAGAGTGGTTTAAATGTAAAGCTTAGGAAAGTCTGCGTAATAACTTCAAATGATTGAAGAATGCAGAGTGAATAAATGAACAGAGTAATGGCTCTTTAATGCTTTGTAATCTCTGATGTGTTCATCTTCAATGACTTCTGTATTTATAGTCTTCAACCATTTAATATCCGTTAGAGACATTCCTTGCAACGATGGCTTCAAGCAGAGCTTCATTAAAGCAATATAGTCGTTCTGGGCAGCCATTAATGCAATGGAGACGTTGGTTGTACTCTAACATGAAGGATAATGGCTTTATGCATCGTGTAGAAGCCAAATCAGAGTTGTGCAGAGTGCTTTTGTACTTTTGCAGAGTACATTTCCCTTTCAGTGTAGTAACCGAAAGTACTAGGGAATAAAGCATGTTGGAAACATTCTTTAACTAGAAGTTTGTCTCTGACTTCCTAGGTTGCTTGAGAGAGAGCACTTCTGAATTTCTTGATAAGCGTGAGAGAGAGATTCAGAGTATTCTTCATGAGGGGACAGCTTCCAAAAGCTTCCTGTATTTTGAGTTCTTAACAAAGAACCTTAGACGAGTTGAAAGAGCAGAGTAGAGACAGGTTGTAAACCAGTTTCCACATAGTCAACAATCCCAGTCAGCAGACAAGTTGACTTTTTGGCTTATACAGACAGGTTGGTACTTAGGTAGACAGGCAGGTGAGTTGTAATATTCTGATCTGTACACTAAGTAGATAGGTTAGCAACCACAAAGTAGGTTAATTAAATCATTAACCAATGTTTAGTTTTCATCAAAACTTAGGGAAATGCACACAGACATTTTAGAGACTTAACAGCATTGTGTTGATCACAGCTGTGTGGGTGGAACACACTAGTTCAAAGTATCCTATCGTGGATACTGGAGTCACTGGTGAGTGCTCTGTGGGTGATGAGGTTCGAGGAAGACTACCGTGATACATCCATAGTCCTTGCTGAGTAGTGTGACTATTCTCCATCACGGATGAGGACATAGTTTCATTCATGGAATGGACACCCTGGAGGGAACTAGGGCATACACCGATGTTTGTAGGATTGTAGACGCCCTGTCAGCATATGTGGTTAGTTACATGAGTGCGACGGGTAGAGGATGATAATGTAGTTCGAGGATGGTTGTACTTATATATATATATATATATATGTTACGGTGTGATGCCTATCTGTGTGCTGTTATTGTTCATATGCTATACACCCTTTTCCATATTTGATGGTAGCATGTTTCTTATCTCCATACTTCTTCTGTGTATGTTTTACTCTTGATTCGTGGAGCAGACTCGGAGTAGCGGGATGCCACACTTGGATCATCCCTGGATGACCCAGCCTGCGGGGTTCCCACTGATGGGAACACTTGAGTTCGAGTTCTTGGATGTCAATGGGTGGCTAGTGGACCTAGTCACTCGTTTTGTAGTATATACGGGTCAAGTTTCTGTTTACGCTCAGCTGGGAGGTGGACCACACTTCGGGTTTGTCGGGACTTTTCGTCTTGGCCAATCCTTTCTGTTTCCCATTGGCCTTCCAGCACCGATGCCGTCTTTGCCACCTATGACACCGATGTATCCATGGGCAGCTCAGGGCTCAGATATGATGGTTCCTGACTTAGATCCTTTTCCGGAGGTACGCTGGGATGTTTCTCAGCATAGTGGTCTTTATCGATGATGTTTTCAGCATCGTCCACGAGGGAGTACTTCTAGCAGTAGCAGAGGAGCTGCTTCAGGATCCTCCACACCACCACATTAAAGACACGGAGGAGCACGGGGTGAGAGCCAGGGTAGTTCTAGCCGTCCATGCTAATGATTTCTTTTAACAGGATCATGGCTCAAAGTAGAGGACGATGTAGACGAGGTGGAGGTAGAGCCCCAGAGAGAGTTGCCGGAGATGGCCACGGAGAGAATTCTCACACTAGAGGAGGAGTAGGTGGTGGAGGAGAGTCATATTAGACTCTCCAAACCATCAGAGATCTTGCTACTGCTATGCTACAGCAGACCCAATAGAATGCTCAGATGCTGCAGATGACTAGAGAGCAGCAGGAGCAGCAGAACCAGAGGAGAGCTACAGAGGCAGAGGATGCAGGGATGGCTACCTTCCTGAAAGGGAAGCCACCATAGTTCTTAGGTGACTACGACCCTGAGAAGGTAGAGTGGTGGATTCAGGAGCTGGAGAAGATCTTCGATACCATGCACTGTTGCGAGGATCGGAAGGTGACTTATGCTGCATTCATGTTGACAGGAGGAGCAGAGGCTTGGTGAAGAGGCAAGAGGAGACTGTTAGAGGCTGGGGACAAATTGAATAGCTGGCAGTTGTACAGAGAATGCTTTCTGGAGAAGTACTTCCCGCGTTTGGTCAGACGCTAGATGGAGAGGGAGTTTATGAGTCTTCGACAAGGTAACATTTTGTCGGGGACTATGCAGCACGGTTTGAAGCTTTGCTGCAGTTTTCAGAGTTTTATCATAGGTTTCCGGATGAGGATTGGCAGTGTAGGAGATTCGAGGAGGGCTTGAGGCATGAGCTACAGAGAGCTGTAGTGTCAATTGATATTCAGAGTTTTCCCGAGCTGGTTGAGAGATGCAGTGCTATAGAGGGCATAGATCAGAGGCAAGCTGCCGAGCAGAGACAACAGCCGAGTAGAGGCCCTATCTGATCAGGTTTTCAGAGGAGAGGAGGCAGTGGTTCCCAGTGGAGGCGGGGACCCTATGTAACACCCCGTTTTTTCGTAAAATGTTTTATAAAGCTAGTTTTATTTATTTTAAAAATGTTGGTTAAGGGCTAAGTGGGATTTTAGCCTAAAAGTCCCTTTCTGGTACATGAGCACGCTCGTGCTCATCAACCAGCAAGCCCGTGCTTAAAGTCAGAAACGTGTTTCTGATTTTAAGTTGAGCACGACCGTGCTCAATAGTAAGCACGCCCGTGCTCAATGCGTGGACCGCGTCTCGCTGACGCTAAGTGGAGCACGACCGTGCTCAACGCTAAGCACGACCGTGCTCAGGTCCGAACGTTATATACGTAAACAGACCCGAGGGTTTGACGTGAAAACCCTGTTTTTGGTGTAGCTACGGCCAGAACTCCTTCTTGCGCCATTTCTCCCCCATTCATCGCCGTAGGGGAGTTTTGAGGACCGTTTAGGAGATTAGATTGATCTGCATCATCGTTAATAGGTAATGGTTTCGTCCCTTTTAGTTTCCTTTCGTGTTTTGAGATTGGAGACTAACTGGTTGTGTTCTTGTTTGGCCAAGGTTCATCATTGGAGTGAGCCGCTTGGGAACGGTACCAGTCTGCCAGTAGGATCAGTGTTAGAGCTACCTTCAATCCAGGTATGGGGAGAAGTGGGATTGTATTCATTAGGCAGTGGGTAGTGTAAGGTAACGGGGTCCCCATGATCCCGGTGTCATTGTATGTTGTATGATTGTATATTAAAACACTGTTTCTGTCAAATCACATGTTATAATTGGCTAATTGCGTTGTTGTATGTATGTTATGCATATGATGGTTGCCTATAAATATGATGTTATGTATTTATTGATTTAAGGTTGTTGAATGGTTGATTGTTGTTGTTGCTGTTATGATGAGTAATGTTGATAACATTGTTTAATTGAATTTTTAGGTTTAATAAACGTGTTAAGTTTAGGAGTTAACCCCTAAACAATTTGGTTAGAATACGGTTTCTGTCTCTGCCCAGAACAGTGCAGTCGTGCATTGAGCACGACCGTGCTGAACAGGGAGCACGACCGTGCTCCCACTTAAATTCTGGAAAATGGCCGCGCTGCCCAGCACGGCCAAGCAGGTTAAACAGCACGATCGTGCTGCTAAGCACGACCGTGCTGAGTGTGAAGCACAACCGTGCTTCACTTAAAAAGGGCAGCACGCCCTCACGTGTCCAAGCACGACCGTGCTGACCCCCCCTGGACAGTAATGCAATTAAAGGACTTAAGGGGTTCGGATGGAGATAAGTTCATTGTGTATAGTGATCACAAGAGCTTAAAGTATCTGTTCGATCAGAAGGAGCTGAATATGAGACAGCGGAGATGGATGGAGTTTATCAAGGATTATGAATTTGATTTACAATACCATCCTAGGAAGGCGAATGTTGTAGCGGATGCACTGAGTAGGAAGTCTTTACATGTTTCCACAATGATGGTAAAGGAGATGGAGTTGATCGAGCAGTTCAGAGATATGAACCTAGATATAGAGTTGAGTAGGGATAAGATATGCTTAGATATGATTACCATCAGTAGCGAGTTTCTGAGAGAACTTAAGAATAAACAAGTACATGATCAGTATCTTCAGGAGGTGAGTAGAGGGATAAATGAAGGTAAGATTTCAGAATTTAGTAGAGGTTCAGACGGTGTACTGAAGTTTAGAGACCGGATGTGTGTGACGGAGGATCTAGAGCTTAGGAAGGTGATCTTGGAAGAGGCACATAAGAGTAAGCTGAGTTTTCACCCCGGAGCCACGAAAATGTATCAGGATTTGAAGAAGATGTTTTGGTGGCCGATGATGAAGAAGGAAGTAGCAGAGTATGTTTTATCTTGCCTAGTTTGTCAGAAGGCTAAGATAGAGTATCAGAAGCCTGTTGGTTTGTTGTAGTCTTTAGATATCCAAGAATGGAAGTGGGATAGCATAGCTATGGATTTTGTGGTTGGATTGCCACGAATTCTGAAGAGACACGATGCGATTTGGGTTATCATCGATAGGTTGACGAAGTGTGCTCACTTCTTACCTATTAGTGAGAGTTACAGTTTAGAGAGATTGCCCCAATCTATATTAAGAAGTTGTTAGCTTGCCCGGTGTGCCGTCGAGCATCGTCTCCGATAGAGATCCTAGATTCACATCTAGATTTTGGAGACAGTTGCACAGTGCTTTGGGAACAAAGTTGTGGATGATTTCTGCTTATCATCCTCAAACAGATGGAAAGTCAGAGAGGACGATTCAATCATTGTAGGACCTCTTGAAGGCCTGTGTGTTAGAGCACACTGGCAGTTGGGATGAGTTCTTACCTTTGGTTGAGTTTACATATAATAACAGTTTCCATAGCAGTATCGGGATGGCACCGTACGAGGCTTTGTATGGCAGGAAGTATATGACTCCCTTATGTTGGTATGAGACTGGTGATAGCTAAGTACTGGGCCCTAATGTGGTACAACAGACGACGGACCAAGTTAGGAAGATAAGGGAAAAGATGAAGGAAGCACAGGATAGGCAAAGGAGTTACATTAACAAGAGGAAGATACCCTTAGAATTCCACGTGTTTTTTAGAGTCACTCCAAAGACAAGAATTGGAAAAGCTATCAAGTCTAGAAAGCTTACTCCTAGATTTATTGGGCTTTTACAGATTCTTCGACGTATTGGTCCAGTAGCTTACCATATTGCCTTACTGCCTAACCTTTCTAACCTTCAAGACGTCTTTCACGTCTCACAGTTGAGAAAATATTATCCCGATCCTTCTCATGTACTTGAGCCTGAGTCCATACAACTCTGAGAGAATCTAGAGTATGAGGCTTTGTCGGTTAAGATCGCAGATAGAAGGATTAAGGAGCTTCGCGGTAGGCAGATTCTTTTGGTTAAGGTCATATGAGATGATATTACCGGAGATGCTACATTTAAGCGTGAGGCGGATATACAGCAGCAGTATCCACATCTGTTTTAAGGTAAGTGAATTCCGAGGACGGAATTTCTTTTAAGGCGGATAGTAATGTAACATCCGTGTTTTTATAGAATTATGTATACGTGTAGTAATCATGTTTAAGACCTTGATTGAATGTCTGTTGATGCTTGTCCCTGAGAAGCTTATGGTTTCGTCCATCCAAATCCAGTCACAACAATTTATTGGACGGATGCAAAGCTTATGACCATGAGTTGATCCCGTCTGCAGTCAAACATAAGATAAAAGGTCTTTCGACCTTGAAAGTTAGTGACCACTGACATATTTCTTTCAAAGAAAGTCAATAAATAATTTTGTTAATCATTAAAACTTTGAGGGGTTAAACATTATCACTATTTTGGTTCTAACAATATACTTCCATATAATATTAAAGGGAGTATAAGGGATACTCCAGTCCCTACAATATATACACCAGACACCTTAATCAATTTCACTAGACTGTCAATATTAAAACCCTTCTCCCTAAAAATATTCCATTCATATGTAACCAAATGGATCATATAATTGTAAAATGTAAACCATATTAAGAACCATACCTCCTTAACTTCCCTCCCCCTCTAAAACCTCAAATGTTGAATGAAACGAGTCTTGCAGTCCTCCGAAAGCACCGCCGCAAATCCAAATTGTTGATGTGTGTATATGTTGATAAGCATGGTTGTTGTTGGAATTGGAAATTTGGTGTTGATATTGAGCTATGATAATTCGGCTAAGAGGTTGAATTGAGTCCCATAATCATCATAATTGAACCAAAAATAAGTTATAATGATCGAGAATTATGAGCCCTAGTATCATAAGGATCTTTTTTTTTATAAGCAAAATTGTATTAAAAGATAAATCAAAGCCCAAGAACCAGCACAAGTAGTGCCAATAAATGAGCAAAACATGCCTTATAAAAAGAGCTGCAAACACATAGCAGCAAAAACAGAACACCAAGAGTACACTCAAACAGGTAAACAGCTGCATAAAAACCAAAGCTACTAGCAAATACAAAACATGTAGGGGCAAATGCTGTTATAGAGATACACACCCTAGCTACAGACACATAAATAAAAAAAGAAAAGGAAAACCATTACTCCTGAACCATAGCAACAAAAGATAGTAGCACCTGAATACAGATCACAGGTTGCAGAAAATCACCAGCCTAACTGATAAACAGAGCAAGTAAGTTAAGTTAGATGTAAACACGAAGAAGGATTTAAACACCACAAAGGGAATGAACACTTAAACCCTTTATCCTTTGCACTTAACCAAGACCAAGATTTCAAACAGACTTCCTCAATGATTTTATCACTGCAAACTTGATTTGAATTAAAAATCAATGGATTCCTTGCCCACCATAAAGACCACATCACAGCAAACCATATCACATGCCACATTTGTCTCACTTTATACTTACAATTTGGTAAACCCATGAATTGCATGAAATGTTTTTTGTAATTATTATGTAGAACGGATTTAAAACCAAGTCATCTAATGCACTCGTACCAGACCACCGACGTCACCGAACACTCAAAGAAAATATGGGCAGCAGTCCCCTCTTTTTGCAAACAAAAAGGGCATACACTATTATCTTGATGAATTACTCCTCTTCTTAGCAAATTGTCCCAAGCAGCACTCATTATCATTAAGGAATCGAGAAAAGAAAGTTTTCATGGGGAATTGATATATTTAATATTTGAAAAATTGAAATACTTGGTTTTCCAATAAATACTTGGTTTTCTGGTTTCTTAACGAGTGCTTACACCCTTTAATAATTTGTAGCAGGAGGTGATTCAAGGAAGAATCTTGAACTCACATTTCACAGATTTTCTGGCTTGGAGGAGGTAGAAAATGGATGTTTGGGTTGAGCCAATTAATAGTATGGTTTATTTATTAATTTGATGCACTTTTTTAAATGTAACTTTATTGGTTAATAATTAACTCTTTTTCTTTACCTTTTATTAAAATAAAATCAAAAGTACGTATCACACTTCATAACATAAGGTGATGGAGTACTGGGACGTAATTTCAGAATTTTTTTTTTTTTTTTATGAGCAAAACTTTTTTTTTATAAGCAAACTGAAATTGAATAGAACATAAGGGGTTCTCAACCCAATTACAACTAGCATCCGAGAACAAAAAGAAGGAAGAATAATATAGATGATCAACCAAGAGTGAAAAGAAAATTAAAAGGTTGAGCCTATGATTTGTCTCTCATCCTATGACTAACAAAATAAACAAACTTATATTATAAGCAAAACTATAGTATATAGAAATTATTCGGGATACTTTAACCCAAAAACAAAAGAATCAAGAGTTACAGGTTTAAATAAGTTTTTGGTCCCTACAAAGTTCATCAAATTTGGTTTTGGTCCCTATGAATTTTTTTCTTAGGTTTTCGTCCCTGTAATCTCCCAAATTTTGCAAATAGTCCATACCGTTATCTTTTTATGTTACCTAGTACTCATGGGTATCGAGGTAATTTTATTTTACTGTCCGACTTGCTGTAAAATTTGGCCATAAAATAGAAACAAAATCATATATTAGGGACATAAGGTTAAAATTGCTAAATTCCTTCATTTTGTATTATATCTAGTACTCAGGGGGTACCGAGGTAATTTCTCGTTCTTGTCCGACTTGCTCCAAAAGTTGGTTAAAAAGTAGAAATAAAATCATACATTAGAACCATAGGGTTAAAATTGACAAAATTATTCATCTAGTATGATTTCTAGTATTCAAGGGTAATAATAGGGACTATTTACAAAATTTTAGAAAATACCAGAACGAAATCCGAAGTTTTTTTTTTACAAGGACTAAAACCAACATTAATGAACTTTCCAGGGACTAAAAACTTATTTAAACCAAAAACAAGCTTCATGTTCAACCAAAGAAAAAATTAATTCAACATGGATGAAAAGCTAACATACACACCCAAAAACCCAAAGAAACCAAAAACATATTCAAACCTCTCTACATATTCAAACCTCTCTACATCCACAAGCAAAACAAGAACCGATGATATAAACCTCTAAAACAACCACATACCCACTACGGCAAACACACCCGGTAGTAAACCCAATGCTGAGGATCCAGCAAATTAAAGGCAAATATCTTTTATATATACAATGTCACATTCTATATATGTTCATTCTTTTTTTCTTTTTTTTTTCCTTTTCGGTTTTCTGTTTTTTAACCTGATTGTGCTTATCGGGAAAAAAAAAATCTGATTACAAAATTCAATATTTCTTTTAGAAATTCTGCACACCGAAACTAATTAACAGCTGTAAAAATTTGAGAAGTACTAAATAAAAGGTTGGAGATGGAAGAAAAACCTGACACCCTGTTCTTTTCGTTGTCAACCTTAACATTCTTTTTGGTGGCCATATTCTAACAGGTTAAGATTCTCTTAAGAGATATCGACCATTCGTGGGACAATTACCCAGGACAGTTTTGGTTTGGATACAGATCACGCCCTGCTAGCCATATTTCAGTAGTATATATATATATATATATATATATATATATATATATAGGATCTTGCTAACAAGTATTCTAAGGATATTAATTAAGGAACCCACAGAAGGAAAATTTGTATTGAAAAATTAAGTATTACATTTTTCGAAATGCTAAATATATCATTTTCCATATAGATTTTCTTTTTGTGATTGTTTAAACAATACCCTAAGGGTATTTTTAGCATTCTCCATATATATATATATATATATATATATATATATATAAATAAAGAGAGAGAGAGTGTGTGTGTCATGCAACCCCGTAGAAATTAAGTGCTATATATAAGGTTTTTTTTTTTTTTTTTTAAATTATTACAAAAGTGCTATACAGAAGTTGGAACATACTTCCAAACAAGAAAAAGAAAGATCCAGCAGAGAGAAGAAAAGGAATAGATCTTCCGTCCAATGGCCTATATATAATGTAGATAAAAAGTTAAAATATACTACTATATTGCAAGAAGACCTATACACGGGCTCTGGCTAAATAAAAACAGAAATGATAATTGTACACACTTTTGGGACATCTATGGTAGATACCATATGGGGATAGGTTGTTTTGAAGTGTTAAATACATATAATGAGAGAAAAAAAATAATAAACAAGTACGAATGAATATATATATATATATATATATATATATATATATGATGTTGGACATCAAATCTGTGTACAACTATCATTGTTCAAATAAAAATAAGGTTATATGAATTCATTGTCGTACCTATAAAAATAAGATGAGAAATACTAGCAATTCATTATCTAACACTATCTTATCAACACACTATCTCCTATTGATTTAAATTCACGTGGGTCCTACAAAATTCAAGTGGGATCCACATAAATTAGTGGGATCCATTTCCAAAATAATGAGACTCACATGAATTTCAACCAATAGAAGAAAGTGTATTGAAAAAAGAATGTTAAAATATGTTGGCAGCACTCCTCAGATAAGAAACAATGTCAAATCTCAACATTATTATCATAATTTCTCTCTATTTTCTTTCCTTCAAATCATTGAAAGTATTATTGAATATATATGCACTTGATGAAAAAACTTAAATATGTAGACAAAATTTAAGAAGAAGAAACAAAAAAATTAATGAGCAATGATATTCTAACATTAAAAAGTTGGCACCAACTTTTGATACCTTGGTTAATCGGTGCAAATATTTGGTTAATTCAGTTTATTATATGGTTAATCACGTGTAAATATTTGGTTCATTCATGATGACCCATTAATCACATAAAGAACTGAATTAACCAGATATTTTCATGTGATTAACCAAATATTTACATGGTTATGGAAAATAAGCTTCAGATGACCCATTAACCATATAATAAACTGAATTAACCAAAAATTTGCACGTAATTAACCAAGGTGTCGCTGGAGGTGTCCAAATCAGGTGTTAGAATATCATTACTCAAAATTAATATATAAAGTCGTTAAACTATTTAAAAATTATGATATATACATTTAACATAATGTGTACAGATTCAGAAAAAAGATTTAGTTATATAAAAAGACAGTTTTAACTTTTGTATGTATTGTATAACATATAAATTTTTTAACTCTATTTTCCATTGAAATTGTTATTCTTACTAGTGCCGTGCCACCTAATTATCATGGCCATGATCTCGAGGACTTTTATTTATTTATTTTTATATAACATGCCTCATGTTCTGAGAAGCCGTGTGATATGATTGCGCTCATGGGGTTGAACTTGAATGTTTTACTTTTTCAGAACAAAAGTCAGTCAAAGTCATTATTTGGCGAAAATTGCAGTGTTTCCATCAAGGTTGTACATTGATTGTCACTTTTATAAAGCAGTTTAAAATTCAATGGACAAAACTATATTTAATCGATTGGTAAATCGCATCATAAATTCCTTCATGTCTATTTCTCTTTCTTTATGATAACCTTGCTTTTCATTGTATTTCCCTCAATATGAAATTATTTATAAGAGATAATATTAATTAATATATGTACAAACCAAATAAACTTTAAAATAAAACAAATTAATTGTATTAAAATATATAACAAAGGCAATGTTGGTTTTCTTTGCTCACACTTCAGAAGGTAATTTTTGCTTATAAAAAAAACACTTCAGAAGGTAATTTTTGCTTATAAAAAAAACACTTCAGAAGGTAATTCAATTCATAAAAATATTATAATTAAGTTGTAAGAACATCAATCAATATTTGGTTTAAATATAAAACACCCTAATAATTTTTGTTTATCTTTAACATATATTTTGTTAATACGTAACATCATAGTGAGAAAAAAGAACTCTAGTATATTTATAAAAATAGTTTTTTTTTTCCTTTATTGCACCAACGAGCCCTTTAACATTAATTAACATAGCGTTGTTGTTTGGACACAAAGGAGGTGTCGGACACCGTATTTTTCTACTAATCTCTGTAAAAGTTACCGAGCCTGGTATCTACATACACATGAAACATACGATGTCGTCTACTTTGGTGACCGAAAACTGTGTCCAAAAAACATTTTTGTTAATTAATGAGCTTAATTGAATAATGTTTAAAATTCAATCCATCCTAATAATAACACACACTACTATAGAAAAGGGCTTTAATAGTTTTTTTTTTTTTGCCTTTAGTAGCGCTTAGAAGCACTATTTATTCACCCGCTACTGACGGTAGAAGACAAGATAACGCTTCAAAAGCGCTATCGAAAGTGGGTAATAGGCAACGCTTCTTCAAGGAAGCATTGGGAAGCGTTGTGTAAAGTTAGGAATAGATAGCGCTTCTTTGAAAAAGCGATATCTATTGCCTACTTTAGACATCGCTTTCTCAAAAAAGCAGCAAGGAACGAACGAGAGAGAGAAGAGAAGGGAAGGTTCAAACAAAAGAGAGTGAGACGACAAAACCCTAGAGTTATGCTCTCAACTGAGTTCAAAATTATAACAAAAAAATGTGTGGCGATGAGTGTGGAGACAGCAGCGATGAGTTGTGGCTGTGTGACGGTGGTGTGTGGTGGTCGTGCAACGGTGGTGGTTCGACGGCAGTTGTGGTGGTCGTAGAAAAAGAGTGAGTGAGGGTCGTAGGTTAAGAGAGGAGAAGAAGTTCGCGCAAAATTTTGAGAGTGAAGGAGAAGTGTGTGTGGGAGCGAGGGAACAATTTTATTTTTAGGAAAAGGAAAAGACAACGCTTTCTTGAGCAAGCGCTATCTTAGGTAATGAATAAATAGCGCTCCCTTGAAGAAGCGTTGTCTTAGGTAATGAATAGATAGCGCTTCCTTGAGGAAGTGCTATCTATTCTTACCCATCGATATTTAATAGCGCTTCTCTAGGGAAGCGCTGTCTTATGATAGGGAATGGATAACGCTTCCTTTAGAAAGCACTGTTAAAAGTCTTCTGCCTTTTTTTAAGTAGTGTTTCACACTAAAGCGCAATTGAATGCGTGTTATTAAAGTCCTTTTCTATAGTAGTGACATCCCAAATTAAAGTTAGTTGAGATGAATTTGCATTCCAAATTAAAGTTGGACCAGTATATTTTGGATTTGGATTCTCTCTATTGATTTAGTGATGTAACACTTGTTTATTTAAAGCTCTGGTATGTGGTAGCACTCTTTTCCACACACTCTTGCAAGTGGGGATCCAAGATGGAATTTCTTTAGCTTAGATTCAGATATACTTTCAGCGGTTTTCACTAAAAAAAGGGTATTTTAGCAACCATACTTAATCAGTCGCCTAAATATGAAAATTCAGTCGCTAATATAGGAATTTGATCGCTAAGTCGATTATTAAATGGTTTAGCAACAGATTTAGCGACCACCAAACGATTTAGTGACTAGACATTTTGCTACCGCGTTTGGTAGTCGATAAATCGGTCACTAAATGGTTTAGTTGCCAAATTTTCATATTTAGCGATCAAAATTGGTGGTCCCTATATACTTTTTTTTTTGTAGTGTTTAATGACTTTAAACTTTATAATTTTTTGACAAAATAATAAAATTTCTTGAATAAAATCAATATTTTTGGATAAAATATTACATACTGTAAAGTTTTTTACGTTTAAATTTTATGACATAATTATACGGATTTGTATAATTTATTTAATTATCAGATCAGCTCAGTCCCTGCCTAATTATTTATCAGGTCACGGTCAAAAAATTTGAGTCGAATTAAAAATACTTTAATTTAATATATTTTTAGTGTGAAGTTTTTTACACTATTAATTTTTCATAAAAACATTTATTTATATGACTTTTACCGTTGTGACAAGAGTTAAACATTTTTAATGATATGATAATTTATAATTAGTTAATAATTTTTTTTTTAAATTAACAGTACATATCAGTTAAATTCATAAAAATTATCAGTTCCATTTTGTAAACCCGTAAACATTCCTGTATTGTCTACAACCAAAATTATTTCTTTCTCCTACTTGTAAGTAACATACCGAGCTTAATTTGTAATTCTTTATATATTTTTATAATCAAATGGTTTCAAAATATTCAGAGAACATTATAGAAAATCCATCAAGTCATTATGTGAACATTCGAATTGGCTATTTTACTTGAAAAATTTCTTTTTAAAAATTTTCGCTTAAAACATTTTGATTATAAGTTTTGCATAAATAAAAACCTAACATATTGTTTGTCTTCTGCTAAGAGTATTTTGATTTACTTTTACGTCAATTTAAAAGTTATATTTTTATCCTGACATTCTAATTCAAAGACACACCACCACATCAAACTAATACTAGTACCTTTAAAAGAATTAAATTTTGTAGGATACAAAAGGCATTAATTGAAATCCAAGTAAATTCACCAAAAAAATTGAAATCCAAGTAAAATAAGCGTTGACAGTTTGAACCATTTTTCCAAGGAACATAGTCTATAGCCCTAATAGACTAATAGTAATAACAACATATTTTTGGATAACTTTCCCAGTAATTTTTTAAAAATAATACTTTGTGTTATAAAAATTAAAATTATTCAGAAGTTGTTGAGAATAATTATTCATAAAATATAATTGATGGACTAATACCTATAATGCAACGATATATAATATTATGATATACCAATATGCATCAAATTTTTTTAATGAAAAAGAAGAAACCACGCTATTAGGGGCTAATATGAGTTGGTATCTGAGTAGGTAGTGGTGAATTGGGTTACAAGGTGGTCTTAAATTATTCCAAAATCTAAACAAAAAGTGTTGGTGCAAAGCTGTCTCTGAGACAAAGTAGCAATATATAATCAATTGCAAATAAAATATGATAAACTAATCAAAAGAAAGAAAGAAAAAGGAGATATACATACAGGAACAAAAGATGGTGAAAAAAGAAAAAGAAGGCACATTATGGTCATATTTTCCTCCTTTATCTTTCTTTAGCTTTATTTTTATTTAAAGAAAGTTGAGCCAAGGGGAATCAATGTCCTCCAAACACTCCCAGACAAAATGAGTTTCAGAGAAGGGAAAGCACACTTAGCTTTAAGACCTACAAAAGGAGAATTCAAAACATCATAAGGTTATGTTAGGAATTTGAGTGGTTAGTAGCCCCAACTCCACCACCCTTCTTTCTCTCTCTGTCTATCCTTCCTAGATTTGGTGTCTATATTTAGTGGGGGAACTTGGCTTCAGGGTGAAACCACAACCCCACATCTTACTCCTTTCCCTCTGAAAATTACACCCAAACCCCACTATTATTAGCCACTGCCACACTTTAAACCCCTTACGTTTTGCCCAAAGGCTAATGGTTTCGCTTGTTTTGTGCCAATTCATTAGGGATTTCAAAACCCATTTATTTGATTATGACCTAGCTAGCTAGTTTTCCCCCATCTATCTACAATAGATTAATTTCCCTACTTCAATATCCCTCAATCTCAATATATATCTTGTTCTCTTCATCTCATCCATTCTTAATCCACTCTCACTACTACTCCTCTCTCTCAGCATTAATTCTGGCTTCATCTTCCTCATGATGAAGGGAAATCATCACTATCGTGCTTATCCATAGATCATTCCTTGCATTTACTCGTGCATGTCGAAGAAAATATCACAACTCAAACAATATCAGTGAATGTATGACTGTGGAATTTTGTCACTGGTTTTGAATTTTGTATACATACTTAAGATAATAGAAAAACCTTCTTTCACATGTATGACTATTCTAATTAATTATGTACATGAATGTCATATCATGCATACATATGTGTATATGTGCCTGGCTCCCTGTATGCCATTTTCATAGCCCATCATAATTTTGATAGCCTCTGTGGATGGCGTATGAGGAGCCAAGCATATTTCATGTACATACATGGAGATGCATAATATATATTATTTTGTTAACATATATTATTTTTTCAAGGAAGTTAATTTGCTTGCTGGACTTTAGAATTAGGGAAGTGATTTTGGATTTGTATTGGGGTTACTTTGGTCTTGCTTCTCTTTAGTATAATTTATTTATTTATTTATGGGTTGTGCTTGTGATACCCATTGTACCAATTTAATGATATATTTTGCTTATAAAAAAAAAATACTATTATTTAACATAGAATGTATCGAATCATGAGATCATGTTATATGCAGCCTACATATAGGCCAATTATTCTACAAAGCAAGGCATTGTCATTTTCAAAGTCAGGTCGTGCTTCTTCAGGAACGAACAAAGGTACATAGACTTTATCTTCCTTTTTCAGCATTGCAGAATATTGCCAACCGAGAGATTTTTTTTCTCCTTACTTTCTCTTCTTTTCTGTTTGGCTTCCATGAAATAATCATTTCACTACACTTGAAACGAGGAAATTTTATGGGAAAACACACAATAAGACCCAAGTTACAGTAACAAAGAACAATTAACATGGAAGTTATAAAAATTACTTGATGTATTTTCACCTTGTCAATTGCCATGCTTCCCTGTCTCATGGACATTTCATACGATCTCTGATTATGCCAACAATGACCTAAAAAGAAGCAACTGTATCATGGTATTATACTGGCAAACATTAAGTTTAATTTCTACTAAAAAGTTAGTGCCCATATTTATAAAAAATGAGGAAATTAGTTACATGATGAATGCTAGTATTGATTTCGATGAATAATTTGTCAATTTCATTGTTTTTTTCTTATGGGAATTATATATTAGATCCATATATTACCTATAAAATGCTATTTTATATATGGTGTATTTTCATTTGCATAATACATATCAACAATGGTTCCTTATACTATATCATAGTAACATTGGGAGGGGTTAACAGTGACCAATGTTTGTTAAAACAAGCTCTCATAAAAAAATATGTGGCGTTTAGTCAGAATAGTATTATTTAATTTATGTGTTAATCATATCAAAATATCAATTTCTTAATCCATTCTAACCTTCATCTTTTTTTCTTGAGAAATGATATTATGACACCAAAAGTTGATACCAACTTTTGACACCATGGTTAATTCAGTATATTGGTTGGTTAATCAATCAATAGTATCAAAAGTGAATTAACCAACCAATATACTGAATTAACCATGATGTCAAAAGTTGGTGTCAACTTTTGGTGTCCCAATATCATTACTCTTTTTTCTTTCTGCTGAGTTCCTTTTTTTCCTTATATGGTTTCTTTATTAAGGACCTTAAGAGAGTATTATGTTATTTTATCTTATGGCTTATTATCATGCACTTGTTTTTCTTCTCAAGCACATAATTCAATTTACATGACCAAGAGCATAAAATGAAGTGACATTATTGTAATATAACTCATATCATAGTTGCAAACTCAATTCACTAATTTATATACTAATAGCATTATTCAGTGAGAATGTTTTACGGTCAATTAGTCATATTTTCATTAAATTTAAAAACCGTCAATAAGTCATATGCATGAACAAAAAAAAAATAAAATTGGTAGAAGATATGCATGATCAATTTTATTCTGGAAGAATAATTTGTTTTTCTCTTTTATATACTAATTTGCACCCGCCCAAAGATTGGTAGCCTAAAGAAGTAAGAACCTCGAAGTGGGGTTGTAGCTAATCTGATTTCTTAGATAAAATATATGGGAATTGGAGAAGGCTAACCTGCCGGAGTCTGGATTTTGATTTAGCTAAATATAAAAAGGTGTGAACTTTTTTTTTTTTTTTTTTAAATTAAAGTAAGTTAATGTCGATGCCAACTTTTATGAATACAAATCCTCTCTCCCCATTTCCATTGTTACTTTCTATCTCATTGAATTAAAATATGACAATTGACAAGTATACATTATTTTTATTTTTATTTTATTTTTAAAAAAAGATAGTAACATTTCTCATTTTTTAATCATGGAATTGGAACTGGAACATGAAATTGACCCAAACCCCGATCAGGAGCTAGCTATTTAAATAAGCTAAAAAGCGTTTTGCTTACTTTAATTTCACATCGATTATTTAGGATTTGTTTAGGAGTTAGGAGGGGAAGGGGTTAAGGAGGAACTAGAGAAGGGGGAAAAGGAAAATTAGCCCTCCAAAGCCTTTGAAAAGATCCCCCTAGTTCATTTTTTTAGTTCTCCCCAATTGAGGATTTTGGTTCTCTTGTTAAAAAATAAATCTCATACAAGTTGGGTAACTATCATCCCTTCCCAGCCCATTCTTTTGCCCCTCCCTAATTCCTACTTAAACTCTTCCCCTCCCAACTCCTAAACAAATCCTTAGAAAACACAATCATATTTATTTATGCATTCTTAAATCTGTATTAGAAGCAAACATTTATCTATATGTTGATTCTGATTAACCCACTTAATGGCTATTTCAGTCATTTTTCCCCTTATCAAACATGATTTTAGTAAAATTGTGGTGTTTAGTTACTGTCAGGTAAAATTGATTATGCTTTCAGAAGCGATTTTGACTAGAAGCTATAAAAGTAACTTTTGTGTTGAGTTAAAAAATTTATACTAAGTTTTACATGAAACTTGCATTCAAAATAAAAACATTCAAACATAAATTACTTTATTTCAAACTCAATTCTAACCAAATCAATTCCACAGAATCAATTTTATTCAAAATCACTTTTACTAAACGCTTATCCAAACACAAACTAGTGGGGCTGCTACTATATATCTTTTACATGCTAATTAAGCAGAGTTTTACCCATTAGTTCTTAACCTCCTAATGAGGGTGACTTCATAAGGATTCGAACTTGGGTTCCTCAGCTTTTCCTCCTTATGAGGGACTAGTTGCTTCCACCAGACCAAATATGAGCTATATTTTATGCTCATAGTTATATGGGCTATGGGCTTGTGCACATACAACACATGGCCGTCCCTGAGATTTTGGGTACCCTATGCGAACTGAAAAATTGGTTTCCCTTTTTTTATAGGTCGAATATATATATTATCAAAAACGCACAAAGAGGTGAAAAAAAAAATTAGTCATTAATTGTTTTAATACAACCTTAATTGAAACAAAATTATCGAAGAAAAGAAAAAAATTACAATAGCAAACTACAATAGAATTATAGCAAAAATAGTTATACTTATGTCTATCAACCCGAAGATGTTGCTACAGCATCCCTACTCTAGCAGAGTCCTCCATTGACGACAAATAAATCACAAGGGCTGAAGAAAGAAGTTGATGCCCTATTAATCTCTAACAACGGATAACAACTCAAACCAAATAACCATAGCTAGTAAAAACTCAAAGTTCCCAATTCCATGATTTGCTCAAGATTCAACTTCACTCTTAATTTTTGAATCATTATCTTGTTCGGCTAGTTGATGTAAATATTTTCCTATATCTGAAGCTTGAGTTTTAAAGTCATATTCACTATTTACATGACTTTCCCAACATGTTTGTGACAATGGTTTAATAGTTAAACCTTTCACATTATATCTTAAAATTTTCCAACGAGCTAGTTGTGGAATAAGAAAACACGGTGTAAATAAGTTGTAGCACCCCAAAAAAAATCTTTAGCTTTAGTACAAGAATTTGCAATGTCACAAAGTGTCAAATTAAGGCTATGACAACCACAAGTAAACAATTTAACTATATAAAATTTTTATTTTCATATATACATTAATATGTATATACTAAGTAAAAAAAAAATGGTGTCCCCCTAAAAAATGGAGCCCTGTGTACAGTCGCATCACAAAATCATGCTCAGGGCCACCACTGATACAACATCAACATGGAGCTTGCTTCTTCTGGATCATCACGCTCACTCGCCAATCACCATTTTAGGAGTAAGCACTTGCAAGTTTGCATCGGTCAGAATAAAAGAATTAGTGTAGAAGTACAGAAAATGTAAGACTGTGTGAGTAACATTACTCCCATTTTTGCTGGGGTGTCTCTGTCATACACACGCATGTTTGGCAAGGGCTTGAAGGCAGGGTTTCGGGGAAATGTGCTTTGAGCAAGAGTTTGAACAAAGAAAAAGAGGCAAGGATTGTGGGAAATGTAAAAGCACAATTGCTGCAGCAGCTGAAGGATTATTTATCATTATTCATTATGGGAATCTTCTTCTTATATAAAAGGAATGGACCACATATCTCTCACAGGTTCTCTCTCGTGTAACTTGGTCTGCATGGAATAATATGATATACGGTCAAAGCTGATCAAAAGCTTGAAAAAAAAAAAAGGCACATTGTTGGTCAGGCCCATGCAGATGGGACCACCCACACCCCTCTACCAACTCCTAGCGGAGAAATCAACCCAGGAATTTTGAAGGCAAAAGTATTTTTGTAATCATCAAAAGAAAAAAAAAATTGACGTGAATAATCATGGAGCTATGCATTTCGAAATTGACGAATATCCTTACAAAAAAATATGAGCCTTTTCGAAGTGTTTTATTCTCACTCAAATGTTGCTTTTTAGGAAAAAAATTTAGGAGTACTATTGTCTAAAAATTGCTTCAAGTCAAATAGACTTTAAAATTTCTTAAGGAGCAAACACCCAATTTGGTCCCTGAAATTTATGAAGTAGTATCAACCTGATCCCTGAAATTATCGAAATTCCAAATTAAGTCCCTGAAATTGTAAAACGGTGATCAACTTAATCCCTCCGTTAAAAATCATATGGACTAAGTTGATATTAAGTTTGCAGTGTCAGGGACTTAATTGATATTAAGTGAGTAAAGTGAGGGACTAAATTGATACTAACTTATTATTCAGGGACGCTTTTGGAATTTCGATAATTTCAAGGATCAAGTTGATACTACTTTCACAATTTCAGTGACCAAATTGAGTATTTACTCTGTGATGAGTGAGCTCTTGAAAAGAATACGTATCTTTGATTTTTTGACCAAATGTGGTTATGTGGTTGTTTTAGAAACTATATATTCAAAATTGAGTGGTTTTGGAAACTATTTAACAAAATGAGGTGTCGTGGATGGTGCTAGTCCACGTGGAGTCACTAATGGTGCCACCACTTTTTTTTTAGAAAAATTGGACACCTGTCACTCATCCATTGGATGCATGAAAAAATGCCAATAATAATAATAATAATAATAATAATAATAATAATAATAATAATAATAAGGCATTTAGGGAATCGCTCAGATTCTATCTCTATTCGCTTTGATTGTATCTCTGTTTGTTCCGTTTAAAGATCATAATAACAATGTTTAGTTAAATAACTCAAAATAAAATGGACAATCAAAATAAGATGTGATATTTACTTAAAAAGATTCTTTATTTTATTTATTAATTCAAACAATAACTTTGTTGTTAAATTATATTTTTATTTTTAATTTTTATTATTGATTTTTTTTCCTCAGTTTCATCTTTTGTTATAATATTAGAATAAACGTTATTTCAAATAATAACATTCTCTGCTAAGTTTCATCTTTTACTATTTTATTTTAATTTGAAACATTTGTTCATTCCTCTAAGCTCTGCTAGGGTTTTGCATGGTTCCCTACGGTTTGCATGCGACGACCACATGGAGAACTCGGTTTGCCCTTGGCAAAAACTTTTCCCTGAATCCTCCTGCCCTCCTCCTCCCCTCTCTTCTTTTAACCCTACGCACAAGGCTATATCTTCATCTAGGCCTGCTTCCAAAACTTTCACTCAAGCATTGAACAATGCTTATGACATTCCTCTCATTCAATTACTAGTTCCATGCATTAAAGGTGATGCGATCACCGTTACAATCCCTGAGGAAGAATATTGCGACACCCTTTCCCCGGAGCGTCACATTAATTACTACTTGTTTAATAAAATATGATTATTAATAATGTGTCGATTTTCTTTCGTAAAATATATATTTATTTTGAATGTTTCCCGCCTTGAGATATCATAAAACTTTTGATCATAAACATTTTTGATATAATTACTAATAAAATAACATCATAGGCACACATAACAACTTCTCATATAAATACTAAGCCTTCTTGATGACAGGCTACTTGACAGAAGTACATAGAGTGATTACAACATAATTCTTCATATCAACAGAAACCGTTATCAACAGGTTTGAAAAGAGTTAAACTTAAGCTAGAGGGACCTAGTCAGATACAAAATACAATTAAAGACACCTTTTAAACACTTACTACCACCGAAGACAACTCTAAGGCTGGTCTAGTCCTAGTGGTGTTCGTTCGGGAGACCACCAAACTTATCTCCACCCTGTGGAGACACAACTGGGGAGGGATCCTCCACCATACTACCCCCATCAGAATCGTCATCCTCTTCCAGAGGGTAATACTGAGGGTCTTCATCTACCTCCTCTGCAGGGTCCTCCACTGGATCCTCCTTAGGATCCTCCTCCATAGGCTCCTGTGGATTCGCATCCATCTGGGCAACGGGTACCTCCTCAAGTGGGAAATCCTGCGGTGGTTGTTGTCCTAGGACCACTAAGCCATGAGCTGCCTAGTGCTGGATGTAACACCCCGATTTTTTTTCCGTTTCTTCATACTCTATGATTATGAATGTATATGTGTGTTTATTATTTTGGAAGAATTATTTTAATATGAATTTTCTAGTAGAAAATTTAAGAAGTAAAATACGATCGATTTTCACCGTTAAGAACTAAATGAAACCGGAACGAAACAAATTTTGTCCAATTTTCATTGGTGCAGATTTTTGAAATGACTTGATAAGGAAACCCTTGAAAGGTTGATGTAAATAGTGTTTCCATTAAATGCTTTTCATCATTTTAGCCATTTACACAAGTTATGTAACACCCGATTTTCTGCTTGTCTGTAAATTGTGATTATGTGAATATTTAAGATTTTATTTTTGGTGATAAATTATTTTGATAAGACCAAATTAAGCCATCTTTATTTATTTTATATTAAAAGTATACAGTTGAATTTTCAAGAAGAAAATTTCCGACGTTTACGGTTTGAGTTTTCGCAGTCAGTAAAACCCTACTGACCCGAAAATAATCTTAAAAATTCGAAAATTTAAAAATCTTATTTTTTTAAACCCAATTATATTTATTTTTATGATCTTAGAAATTATTTATTTTTATATGAATTTTTCCTGGTGAAATTTACGAATAAAACATACGATCGATTTTTACCGTTACGTAACAATCGGTACCGGAACGAACCCGAAATAATTAAATTTGATTTTCCCAGATTTTGGAAAGATTGTATTTGATGTGAATAGTGACTTATGTCACTATCAACAATAATTATGTCAAATGTAATAATTATTTTACATTTCCTAGAAACCTACTGCATTTAAATTAAAATATGAATTTATTAATGTTAAAAAAAATTAAAAATTTTGTAGAAATTTAGAGAGGGCTGCACCCCCTCTCCCCTATAAATACCCCCTCCTTTCTCATTCATTCATCTCTTTTTCCATTTCCTAGCCAAACTCTTGCCAATTTTCTAACTATACTATTCATCATCTTCAACCTCTACACTTTAAACTTGGAAGCTAACATCCATACTCAACTTCATCTCTTGCTCTTCATCATCATCATTTAGAGGGTATAAACTCTAAATCTTTGCTCTTTTCTTTTGAGTTCTTACAATCAACTTGCATGTTCATAAGTTCTATTGAAAATTGGTTTTTCTTTAAGTGCATGTACATGAAATCAATTGATTTAAGCTTATTAACATCTTTACAATTTTCTTCAACCTTTGCATGTTGAAAAAGAATTTCCTATGATCATTTTTATGGGTGGGCCAAAACCCTAATGGAGGAAGGATGATGATTTTTTTTCAAAGAGTTTCACAAGCATGTTGTTTTGATCCTAAGTTTTTGCATGCATGAGGTACCAAATTGAAAATGGTTGGTTTTAAGTTTTTGAGAAGATAAAGTACTTTGATTTTCATATAGATTTGATGTATCTTGGCAAAAAGTTGAAAAGACCATGTTTTGTATTTTTAAGAAGAACACTTAATTAAAAATCACTATTTTGATGACATGCATGAGAAAGAGATAGAGTGTTTTAATGATTTTCCTTATATTGTATGTTTGCATGTATGTTTTTGAGGGTCTAGGACCCTTGCTTGTTGGTTCTATGGCTTTTGGATGATGCTAGAGTGAAGATTGTAACTTGATGTGGATAAACTTGTGTAGATTTTGATTCTGGCAGCATGATATATATTTTTCGTATGTCCATAAATTTTTATACAAAATGTATTTCTGGAAAATAAATACATATTTGGAAAGAAGACTTCTGGGGCTGCAATTTGATATATAATATGTAAGTATTTGGATAAGATTTACTGGGTTAAAACACCTCTCAAAGTAGAATTAAATTCTGACTGCGAAAATAAGAACATAGTTGGTTGCATGATGATTTTAAATATGATTTTGAAATTTAAAAACCTTTATAAAATTTTCTGGGTTATTACCAAAGTATAAATAAAGTTTTTTTGAAGTTTTAGAATTTTTAAATATGTATGTAAAGAGAAACAATTTCTTAAATTTGCAAGTGGGTGAACTTGGATTTCTGGAAAATCCTGTACAAATAGAGGCAGTGTGGGATTTTTAATAAATTAATGCTTTCGAATTTGACATGGGACCAACTACCATATGTTTATATGTGAGTTGGGTACCTCCAATTAAATTTTCACGGATTTTGAAGGTCATTTGAATAATCATTCACAATTTAAAACCCACAGCTGTTTTGAAAATGATTTTATAAAAGAGTTCACTCAAATTTTTGAAGGAAAAAAATATGTTTTTTTTTTAATGTCTTCAAGTAAAGACTTTGGTATAAACGGACTATAAACAAGTGTTAATGTAAATATATAAAAATATGGGATTTATAAAAGTAAGTCTTGAACAAAATACAATCCAAGAAATTGAAAAAGATTGGACATCTCTAGCATCATTTTTCCAGCCATAGCCAAAAACCTATGCTTAGGAAGATAAGACAACTTTGTTGGTTTAACTTAAGTCGTTCGCTTAATTCGTAGACTTGCGGCACACGGTGAGAAAAAGGAAGTTCGCTCTGGGCAACGCAAGAAACAAAGACCTTGTCTACCCGTCGAATTAGGTAAGGGGAGATAGCCTGAGGGGATGATATAATTATGGTAACTATATGCTTGTGTGTTTGGATTGTTTGATTTTGTTGACTGTTGTTGTTGATGTGTGAAAAAGATGAATAGTGATGTGTTTGTGTGTTTAATTTTATGATGCTATGATAAAGTTGTTGTTACTTTGACTGATTCATGTGCTATTGATAACATGTTGAATTAAAATGTATAATTGAATATATTATGTTGTTATGTTGTGAATTGTTGAATGTGTGTTGCATAGTAGCCTAACCGTTGGTTAGAGCCCAATCCTTAAAGTAAAGATAAAAGCCTTAATAAAACATACATTAAAGCAAAAAGAGAAAATGTTTTCAAGTTGACAACTATTCTTTGAAGGGAAGGTTAATCTTTTTATCAATCTTTAGTGAAAAATTTAAGAATTTTAAAAATAAAGATTTTCTTTACAAAGGTGGGAAAAATTTATTTTAGGAAGCTGTTAGGGATGTTTTCCATAAAAACATGAAATTTCAAAAAACTCGTTACAATGAAAAATTAAAATTTTGTTTCTTTGCCGAAAGATTTTAGTCCTCTTTATATTATACTAAATCCTTCTTAAAAAGCCGTTATTCTAGAAAAAGAGGATCTTTTCCAAAATAAAGATATGCTTTTAGAACAAAAATATATCTTTTTATTATACGATTTCAAAATGAATTTCAAAAGAAAATGTTGTTCGAAAAAGGTTTTTTTTTTTTATTGAAACAAAAATATCCGATAACTTGGATAAGTTACGGAAGTTTTGTTTTTGGATTTGTATTTTCACTGAGCGAAAAGGAAGAAAAGTTGAAAAGTTGAACCTAGTGACCGAGACGTCGGGTAACTAGTGTTTTAGAAGCACGTTGATCTATGATCCGTGTTACGTTGTTGTGGACTATGTTCCAGTGAATGTTGCTATGGACTGTTGTTCCATATGCGTTGAATGGAAATGATAAGAAGGTGAAAGTTGATTTTCTACGACCACAAAGTTCCATGGCTGATGCATAAGTCTGGAACTGTTGTGATTCGACACTCGGACTTAAAGTCCTGTGTTGTTAATAAAAGTTTGTAAGATATCGAAAAAGTTGAAAGGTCGTGAGCCTTGTGCCTCAACAGAAAGGAAAAGAATGATGCGCAAAGAAAAGTGGAAAAACAAAAGTGGTTTTTCTCATGCATTCATTTTTGGCAGACGTGCCCACGTTGTTTTTGTATGAATATCTGGAAGAGTCAGATATCTCATGCTACGTTGTTCCGTGTGAATATCTGGAAGGCCAGGTATTTCATGCTACGTTGTTTCATTGTGCCTTGATGGACAATGAAGCCCATTAGCCCGGATTACTGTGCCTTGTGTTGGACAGTATGCTATGGACATTCCACGCACGTTGGCACGCTGCGCCAGGAGTTTGGGCAGTGTAGTGGAAATTCACGTTGTGCCTAATATACTTGGCAATCGAGTCTGATCAGCTCCTTTCAAAAGTTGAAAAACTCTGGAGTCTTGCATCAAAGTTGAATTTTTCATGAACATCATGGTTTTTCAAAGTTGATGATGGATTGGTGTGATATTATATTTAGTTTTAATCTTTCACATGCTGTAAACATGATGATATCTGTTGTATACGCTGTTTGTGTTGCAAGTATGTAGTTTATCATAATTATCCGTATGACGATATCTCACCCTTACAATATATCAGGTTCTCCTAGTTATGGCTGAAGTACCTTAGTGCACAAGGGCAAGAGGTGTCGGGATGTTCTAACCTCGCATGGGGATTTTAATCCCACATCCTCGAAGAGGTTGGTGAAAATTTTATGGTGAGAACTACAGAGTTCTTTCCAGTAGTTGTCCATTAGAACGACCAGCTTAGGATGTTTCGTTGAGACGGGTGTTTTAAGAAAATTGTTGTAGTTGGAGAACCTTGTAATGAACTTATTACTTTTAGTAGGAAAGATTTTCTCATAAAAGTTTACATGTTGAAGTGTTTTGATTCATAAATAAATCCAACTTTTATGTGCCATTAAGCAGGGTATGATATTATGTTTGTGTTGTGTGTACTATTCCTTTTGAAAATATTCCGCAATGAAGAAAAAGAAAATTTTTGCCCCCATATTTTCATACTTATGAAGTTAATGGAAGTTTTTCGAAAGCAACCAATAAACTTTCCTTTTAACTTATTTCCGAATGTGATTAGGAGGTAATACTCAAGGGGGGTGTTACACTGGAGACAGAGGTTTGACGGTGGTAACGTGATCTGCACTGTCTCAATGGTACGAACACTCCTCATAGGTCCGTTCGCAATGCTGCCCTCGATGGTAGTAACTGGACCTGTGTAATGGGCTACGTGGGTTCCCGGTCCAAAATCCCAGGCATCCGGGTCAAAATGATTTTCAAATATAAGGGCTCGCGCCCGGGAGTGTAGTAGAGGCACGTCTGGTTTCATCTACTTTCCAATACAATAATATACGCCACAATGAAATAAAACCGACAAAAATGCAAGGGTGAGATACCAGCATATGGATAATCATGATAAACTACACACTTGCAACACAAACATCATATACAACAGATATTATCATAATTCCAATATATAAAATATTCAATTCAATATAACAGCTCCTCAAGTCATCAATAAACTTTGAAAAATTATGATTTTCATGAAAATTTCAACTTTAATGCAAGACTCCGGAGTTTTCAACTTTCTTTAAAAGGAGCTGATCAGGCTCGATTGCCAGGTATATTAGGCACAACGTAATTTCCACTACACTGTCCAAACCTCCTGGCACAGTGTGCAACGTGTGTGGAATGTCCATAGCATACTGTCCAACACAAGGCACAGTAATCACCGGCTACTGGACTTCATTGTCCATCAAGGCACAATGACTGCAACGTAGTATGAAATACCTGACCCTTCCAGATATTCATACGAACAACGTGGACACGTCTACCAAAAACATTAATGCATGTAAAACCTTTTATTTTCAACTTTTCTTTGTATTTTGATATTTTTCCGCTTTATCGAGGCTTAGAGCACACGACTTTCCAATGTTTTAAATGTCTTACAACTTTTATTATCAACACAAGACCTTAGGTCCGAGTTCCGAATCACAACAGTCCTCGACTTATGCATAAGTCCTTGGACTTTGTGGTCGTAGAAAACTTTTTCACCTTTTTATCATTTCCATTCAACGCATACGGAACAACAGTCCATAGCAACATTCACTGGAACATAGTCCACAACAATGTAACACCGATCATAGATCAACGTGCTTCTAAAAACACTAGTTACCCGACGTCTCGGTCACTAGGTTCAACTTTTCAATTACTCTTCTTTTTCGCTCGGTGAAAATACAAAATCCAAAAACAAAACTTCTGCGACTTATCCAAGTCATCAGATACTTTATTTTAACAAAATCTTTTTTTTTTAAAAAAAAAAAAAAACATTTTTCTCCTTTGAAATTCATTTAGAAAAACTTACAATAAAATTCCAAAAGTTCACCTTTTAGAAAGAAAATCTTCTTTTAAAAAAAATAGAGATTTTTAAGAGGAAACTTAGTGTAATGTATGAGAACAAAATCTCTTTAGTAAAGAACCAAAAATTCATTTGTTTTCAATAAAAAAAAAAATTTACAACATAAAATAGTTCAAAAATTTAAGCTTTTATAGAAAACATCTTAATATTTCCAAAATAATTCTCTTTTCTCTTTTTCTAAATAAAATCTTTTATTTTCAATCTCTTAAAATTTCCACTTAAGTAAATAAAATTATTTACTTTTCCCAAAAATATATTTCAACTTAAATACATTTATCTTCAACTTGTGTATAGTTTTCTTAATGCTTTTATCTTTCCTTAAGGGTTGGGCTCTAACCAAATGGTTAGGCTACTATGCAACAATCACAAACTTCAACAATTTACAACATAAACAACATATTATATTTAAGCATATATTTCAATACAATACATCATCAAAGTTGCATAAATCAAACGATTCAACATAATCACTAAAACAACAACTATATCATAATTTAAGTCACATAATCATATAACAATTTATCTTTTCCACACATCAACAGAAATCAACAAAATCAAACAATCCAAACATACAAGCATATAGCTACCATAATTATATCATCCCTTAGGCTATTTCCCCTTACCTCAAATCCGACGTTTAAAAGCTCCGATTGACTAGTTAAAACGAAACGATTCCACGACCGTCATGATTTCAAATCTAAACAAAAATACATATTTAACTTAAGTTAAAAATCTTTACAACTTATCCTAAAATTCTCATGTATGTTTCGGCCATGTCATGAAAAACCAAGCTAGAAATTTTAAATATGTACTAACTTTTGTATTTAATTTCTACTAGTATTTAAAATACAAACATAGGTTCAAAACCTTGAAAATAAAATTTTAAATCCTTGGCCTCATTACCCATAGGTTTCAGCCTTTAACTAAAATAGTGTAAAAACATTACTTTTCATCAATTAAATTTTATGCATGTAAATACTATAGTGTGTTAGGCATTATTTAACTTCAAAAATAATTAATCAAGCCTCATCAACTCATCAAGTGAGTTTCCGTCATAAAAAAAATATAAGGCTAAGAACTTTAAAATTTTCCAACTCCACATTACAACATCCATGCAAAGAATACATTTTATTTAACATGCCTCCTTCCAAAAGATTAAAAGCTAGGCTTCATTAACTCTAAAATTTTAGAGTCTTAGCCATGAAATCTTATAATTGAGGAAGGACAACATATTATTAACAAAACACACAAAAAGAAAATATACAACCAATATATTTCAAGTCTTGCATGTGTGATTTTCAACCAAGTTCACCCTTTTTCCCTCTAGGTGTTTTTCTACCACCTTAAGATCATAGGGTTGGATGAACTTATGATTATATGAAATTCATAAAATGAAAGTGAAGAAAATTTAGGACTTGTTAAAACTGATTTGTGTGTGAAAATAATAAGTTAAAATCATAACTATATAGTATAAACACTAAATAACCAACATGCATGTAAAAAATTTAGTAGAATCATCAATCTTCCTCCATGAGGTTTCGGCTACCCCTTATCACGGTCATGGGAAGATTTTGTTTCAACATGCAAAGGTTGTAAAGAATTGTAAAAATGATGATAAGCTTAAATAAGCTAAGTTTACAAACATGCATTAAAAGAATTTTAACAAAAACCATGAACATGCAAAGATTATAAAAGGAACTTGAAACAAGAGCAAGAGTTAAGGACATATACCCTCAAACTGAAGATGATGATGAGCAAAAGATGAGTGTGTGAGTGATAATTAGTTTCCAAGCTTTAAAGCTTAAGGTAGAAGATGAAAGAAAATTCAAGAAAAAAATGGCAAGAGTTTGGCTACAAATGAACAAGTGATGAATGAATGAGAAAATGAGGGGGTATTTATAGGAGAGGGGGGAGGGGGCGCTGCCCTCTCTCAAATCTGAGGAAGTTTCCTCATTTTTATCAATTTTAATTCAAATTTTAAAACTAAAAAAAAATGATGGTTTTTCTAGGAAATGAAAAACAATAATTACCATAGTCATAAATAGTGTTTGAATAGTGACAAAGGTCACTATTCACATCAACTAAAAATCTTTCCAAATCTGGAAAAATTCAGATTGAATTATTGTGGTTTCGTTCCGGTACCGATTGTTACGTATCGGTAAAAACCGATCGTATTTTTATTCGTAAATTTCGCCTGAAAAATTCATTAAAAAAATAATATAATTTATAAAATCATAAAAATAATATAACTGGGTTAGAATAATAAAATTTTAAATTTTTTCAAATTTTTAAAATTATTTTCGGGTTCAAATTTTTAAAATTATTTTCGGGTCAGTAGGGCTTAACTGACGGCGAAAACTCATACCGTAAACGTCGGAAATTTTCTGCTGAAAATTCAACTGTAAAATTTTAATATAAAATAAAATAAATAAATATGACTTAATTTGGTCTTATCAAAATAATTATCACTATTTATAAAAATAAAGTCTTAATTACGCACATAAACTTAATTTACAGACAAGCAGAAAAAATCGGGGTGTTACATTACTACCCCCTAAAAGAAATTTCGTCCTCGAAATTAAGTATATGAAAACAAATCAGGATACTGTAATTTCATCTTATCTTCTACTTCCCAAGTTGCTTCTCCGGTTGTGTCATCCCAAACAACCTTAACTAATGGAATCTGTTTGCCCCAAAGTTGCTTAATCCTTTTATCTTCAATCCTTACTGGTGAAGTCTCATAGGATAGATTTTCCTTTAACTGAACAACATCAGGTTCAATGATGTGCGAAGGATCGGAAATGTACTTTCTCAATTGGGAGACATGAAAGACATCATGGATATTTGAAAGAAAAGGTGGCAGAGCGATTTGATAAGCTACTGGACCAATACGACAAAGAATCTGGTATGGTCCAATAAACTTAGGAGTGAACTTTCTGGATTTTATAACTCTACCTACCCCAGTTGTAGGATTTACCCTCAGAAATACATGTTCACCTTCTTTGAATTCCAGAGGTCTTCTTCTTCGATCAGCTTAACTCTTCTGTCTGCTTTGGGAAGCTCTCATTCTTTCACGGATCTGCTTCACCTCTCCGTTGTCTGTTGTACAATTTCGGGTCCTAAAATGGCACTTTCTCCATCTTGGTACCAACACAGTGGCGTTTGGCACTTCCTTCCATACAAAGCCTCATAGGGTGCCATCCTTATACTCGAATGATAACTGTTATTGTACGTGAACTCTATGAGTGGCAAAAGGTCGTCCCAACTTCCACGATTGTCTAGAATACACGCTCTCAGTAAGTCTTCCAGTGACTGAATTGTCCTTTCTGTTTGCCCGTCAGTTTGTGGATGGTACGCCGAACTGAGCCTTAACTTGGTTCCTAGCGCTTCCTGTAAACTTCCCCAGAAACGCGAAGGAACTTCGTGTCTCGATCTGAAATGATGCTAGAGGGTACACCATGGAGTCTGATCACTTCGCTAATATACACTTTAGTTAGCTTCTCCACCTTGTAATTTGACTTGACAGGTAAGAAATGAGCTGACTTTGTTAGCCTGTCCACGATTACCCAAATTGAATCAAAACCCTTTGAAGTCCTTGGTGATCCCACTACAAAGTCCATGTCCATGGATATACTTTCCCATTTCCATTCTGGCACGTCCAGAGACTGTAACATTCCACTGGGTCATTGATGTTCTACTTTCGCCTTCTAACAAGTTAAGCAAGATGCCACGAATTCTGCCACTTGTTTCTTCATGCCTGGCCACCAAAAGTTCTGCTTCAAATCCTGATACATCTTGGTTGCTCTTGGGTGAATGCTTAATTTACTCTTGTGTGCTTCCTCAAGAATCATTTTTCTCATCTCTGGGTTTTCAGGTAGACAGACACGTCCGTTACACCTCAAAATGTTGTCTGGTCCCAAACTAAATTCCGGTGCTTTTCCTTGTTCCATGAGTTCTTTCTTTTCTTGGAGGTACACATCAGAAGCCTGTTGTTCTCGGATTTCTTCCAGCAATCCTCTTGAGATCTTAATCATTCCCACACTGATCTTTTCTGGACTTATCTCCATCATGAAATCGAGGTCGCGAAATTTCTCGATCAATTCTAGCTCCTTCACCATCATTGCTGAGACATGAATGGACTTCCGGCTTAACGCATCTGCTACAACGTTTGCCTTTCCAGGATGGTACTGTAACGTGAAATCATAGTCCTTCAAAAATTCCATCCATCTTCTTTGCCTCATGTTGAGTTCCTTCTGATCGAACAGATACTTCAGACTTTTGTGATCGCTGAAAACATCAAACTTGGCTCCATACAGATGATGTCTCTACATCTTCAATGCAAAAACCACAGTGGCTAGCTCCAGATCATGAGTCGAATAGTTTCTTCTCATGAGTCTTTAACTGACATGATGCATAAGCCACAACCTTTTGGTGTTGCATCAATACACAGCCAAAGCCTTGATATGAAGCGTCGCAGTACACCTCATAAGGCTCATTGGGTTCAGGAAGGATTAACACTGGTGCAGTTGTCAAGCGTTCTTTTATCTTTTGGAAACTTTCCTCACATTTGTCCGTCCACACAAAATTGATCCTTTCGTGTAAGCTGAGTCAACGGTGCTACCATCTTGGAGAATCCTTCAATAAATCTCTGGTAGTATCCAACCAAGCTGACAAAACTTCGAATCTCTGTTACCGTCCTTGGTCTTTCCCAAGAGAGTACGGTTTCTACTTTAGCAGGGTCAACAGTAATCCCTTCTTTGGAAATCACATGCCCTAAGAACTTCACCTCCTCAAGCCAAAACTCACACTTAGAGAGTTTTGCATAAAGTTCCTTCTCGCGTAAGGTCTGTAAGACTTGTTGCAGATGCACGTCATGTTCCTCATGGCTCCGGGAATAAATGAGGATATCATCTATGAACACAACAACGAATTTATCCAAGAACGGACGAAAAATCCGGTTCATGTAATCCATGAAGACAGCAGGGGCATTCGTTACTCCAAACGGCATTACAAGATACTCATAATGCCCATAACGCGTTCGGAAAGCAGTCTTTGGAATATCTTCAGTCTTTACTCTGATCTGATGGTATCCTGTCCTCAAGTCAATTTTTGAGAAAACAGCAGCTCCATGCAGTTGGTCCATCAAATCATCTATACGCGGCAGCGGATACTTGTTCTTAATCGTCACTTTGTTGAGTTGCCTATAATCTACGCAAAGTCTCGATCCTCCATCCTTCTTTCACACTAAAAGAACAGGTGCTCCCCACGGGGAAACACTTGGCCTTATAAACTGCTTCGACAACAGATCTTCCAACTGGGCTTTTAATTCTATTTGGTGACATCCGATATGGAGCAATCGATATCAAGACCGGCTCCTGGAACAAGATCAATGGAGAATTCGATATCTCTCACCGGGGGTAATCCAGGTACATCGGGAGGAAACACCTCCGGAAAGTCTCTTACGACTGGTATCGTATCTATAATAACTTCTTCCTCAATTTTTAAACTTGTTAAAAGTAAACACTTCTGATCCTTTTCCTTCGAAAAAGATTTCACTTGGTGGGTAGAGAGAAATCCAGAAATCTCGGGGTCCAGAAAAATTAATATTCTACGAGCACAGTCTAAAAGAATATGATTGGAAGACAACCAATCCATTCCCAAAATCACATCTAATTGCACTAAGGGAAAACAAATCAGATCAACAAGAAAGTGTCGATCCTGAATGATAATCGGACAGTTCAAACATACTGAGTTAACAGTGATAGGTTCAGAGGTAGGAGTTGAGACAATCAAATCATACGGCAAACAAGTAACAGGCAATGCTAACAGTCTTACACAATCATTTGAGATGAATGAGTGCGTCGCACCAGAATCGAAAAGCACAGTTAAGAGATTACCGGCAATATCCTCGCTACCTTTCATAAGGTCCTTGGAGTTAGGGGTTTCAACACCACTCATGGTAAAAACTCTTCCCCTTGCTGTTGGTTTGGAAACTCTGGTACTGTTGACGGTGAGTTCCCGCTTTGGTGCCTTGCAGTCCCTTGCCAGGTGCCCTACTCGATCACAGTTGAAACATTTCATCCCTCTCACGGGACACACATCAGCAAAGTGGGTCGGGTTTCCACACTTGAAACATTTCTTCTCTTGACTTTGCCCTTGACTCCTCTGGTTAACACTTCCAGAGACCGAGGTCACGGGACGGTACTGTTGCTGATTCCGGTTGTTCCCAGCTGGTCTTGTGTATGGCTTTTTCTGAGCTTGCTTACCCCTCTGGTTCTGGCCTTGGAATTGGTTTCTTGATTGTGAGGGTCCACCAACATTCCCTCGATTGTCTCTTCCTTTCTGCATCTGTTCAAATTTTCTACATTTTTCCACCAGAGCCTGAAAATTCCTGATCTCCAGTGGCAATACTGACCCCTTGATCTCATACCTCAATCCTCCTTCAAATCTTTCACACTTCCAGCTCTCATCTGGATTGTCTTGGAAAAAGCGAAAATACTTGGCCAATGACTCGAACTTAGCCGCATATTCTCCAACAGTCATGTCTCCTTGGCGAAGACGCAGAAATTCCTGTTCTTTCTCACCTCTAACACTGTGGAAAGTAATTGTCCAGAAATGCAGTACGGAAAACCTCCCAAATGATTTCTTGTTGATTCGCCTCGAGCATCTGTCTGGTGCCTCTCCACCAATACTTAGCATCTCCCATTAGTAAGAAAGCAGCATACGGCACTCGTACCGCTTCAGGACTATTTATCAGCTCGAAAATCTTCTCGATCTCTTGAATCCACAAGTCTGCTTTAACCGGATCATCATCCCCATGAAACTGTGGTGGATTCTATCGTCGAAAGGCTGTCAGAGCCCTCCCTTCTGCGGCTTGTTCCGCACGATGTAACACCCTGCTTTTCATAAAATGTTTTTTTTATAAAGCTAGTTTTATTTATTTTAAAAATGTTGGTTAAGGGCTAAGTGGGATTTTTAGCCTAAAAGTCCCTTTCTGGTACATGAGCACGCTCGTGCTCATCAGCCAGCAAGCCCGTGCTTAAAGTCAGAAGCGTGTCTCTGATTTTAAGTTGAGCACGACCGTGCTCAATAGTGAGCACGCCCGTGCTCAATGCGTGGACCGCGTCTCGCTGACGCTAAGTGGAGCACGACCGTGCTCAATGCTAAGCACGACCGTGCTCAGGTCCGGACGTTATAAACGTGAGCAGAACCCGAGGGTTACGTAAAACCTTGATTTTCTGAGTGTTGCAGCCACTGTTGCGGCTCACAGTGTTCCTCTCCCTATTCCCTCTCCATTCCTTGCTATAGTGGAGTCTTGGGAACCGTTGGGGAAGCCATATATGTCTGTTTTGTTTAGAGGTAATAGTCCCCTTTTCCTTTTTAGTTTCCTTATTATGTTGATTAGAGAAACCAATTAAGATTAAGTTGGTTGTCTAAGGCTTGACTTCGGAGTGAGCCGTTTGAGGATTCAGGACCGGATTACCGTTGGGAACCGTCAGTAGAGCAACCTTCAATCCAGGTATAGGGAGAAGTGGGATTGTATTCATTAGGCAGTGGGTAGTATAAGGTAACGGGGTTCCATGACCCCGGTTATTGTATGTGTTTATGTGTAAATAAAATGGTTGTTTGATTGTGACAATATGCTGATAACTGTTTGGATATGGTGAATGTATGTTTATGTTCTTGATGTGGTTTAATGAGCATGATGATATGTTAATTATCGTTATTAACATGTTTTGGTGGATTGATGTCGTGACTATTGTGTTAAGGGTAATGTTGATGAGATTACTTAATTGATTAATTAGGTTAAAAACGTATTCAGTTTAAGGAGTTGAATCCTTAACATAATTGATTAGAATTTGGTTTCTGTCCTTGCCCAGAACAGTGCAGTCGTGCATTGAGCACGACCGTGCTGAACAGGAAGCATGACCGTGCTCCCATTTAAATTCTGGAAAATGGCCGCGCTGTTTAGCACGGCCGTGCAGGTCGAACAGCACGACCGTGCTGATGAGCACGACCGTGCTGAGTGTGAAGCACAACCGTGCTTCACTTAAAAGGGCAGCACGCCCTCACGTGTCCAAGCACGACCGTGCTAGGGTCTAAGCACGACCCTGCTGACCCCTCCTGGACAGTGATACAATTAAAGGATTTAAGGGGTTTTAAACCCCATTTCCCTATGATGATAAGTTGAGATAAATAATCAAAGATAAAGATTAGACAACCTGGTTATTAATTATATAAGATAATTAAGATAACAAGGTGTTAAGTCGGTATCCATTGGGTTACCGCACGTTGCTAAGTTAAGTCTTGGGTGCTTATTGACCCAAGCAAGTTGAGTTGAACCTTGGTGCTTATTGGCCAAGGGAGCCTTGACCCCAGGGTTTGGGTCTAAGGTTACGTTAAATGTTGATGTTGAAGTCTTGGGAGCTTCATGGCCCAAGCAAGGAGGTGGTGCAGATTGTTTGTTATTGTGCCATTTGCATAGAGCATTGGAGTTGTTGATGGGGGAGGTTCGACAAAGGGGAGATCACCCGAGAGTACGGTGATCTGGCTATCCACGGTAGGTCACCCAAGGTTTGGTGACCAAGGCCCCCCGTGATGAGGCATCCACGGTTTGATGCGTTGGCTATCCATGGGGTTCACCCAAGGTTTGGTGAACTGCCGGTGTTGGTGCTTTTATGGCCAATATGGATATGTAACTCCAAAGTCGTTCATCCTGAGTTAGTTTGGATCCACATGCATAGTTGGAGTAGCGGAGTAGTTGATGCATTGCATAGCATAGCATACTTGGTTGTCATGATGCTGTTGGATGTAGATGTATGCTTATGTGTATGTTTACCTTGCGTACTATTCCCCTGCTGTTTATATGATTACATGAATCTTACTCCCTGTTATTGTTTGTGTTTGGCCTGACCGGCATTTGCAGAGGATGACGAGCAGCCCGGAGAGGAGTGACTTTGAGGAGCCGCCACTCATAGTTAGGGCTTTTTATTTTTAGTTGTTTCTTTTGTATTCCGAGGATGTTATTTTCCGGAACGGTTATACCAGCTCTGAGTTGTGACATCGGGGTTAGGTAGTTATTTCTTCATGTTTTATTGTTTATGAACTTAATTTATTTTCCGCGTTGTAACCGGTTCATGTGGGACTTTTCTACCCATGGATAATTGTTTTAAACTTATTCAATAATTGCATGTTTTTATTTTAAACTATTTATATTAATTGCCTTATAACATGCTGGGTAGAAGGGTGTCACACACAAGCTTGTTCCTGTTGGTGATGTGCAGCCATCGTAGCGGTTTGTTGGGCAATGGCAGCAGTAAAGTCTGCCATAGCTTGAGCTGCAAAATCTGCTCCCCCACCCTCAGGTCCACGTCCACCAACGAAACCACCTCTACGGCCTCCCCTACGGTCACGTCCACGTCCGGCGTCTAGCTCCATAACTGATCCATCAAGATAAAAATCAGTTAAATGGCAACTAGATGAGAGCATTTCAATCACTTCCAACAATTATTACTTCTAAGAAGTAATTCAAACAAGCCTATTCAAAGATCACACAACTTAAACACAACAGGCCTATTCCCAAAGATTCCGAAAGACTAAACCAGCTCTGATACCACCCTAATGCGACACCCTTTCCCCGAGCGTCACATTAATTACTACTTGTTTTAAGAAAATATGATTATTAATAATGTGTCGATTTTCTTTCGGAAAATATATATTTATTTTGAATGTTTCCCGCCTTGAGATATCATAAAACTTTTTGATATAATTACTAATAAAATAACATCATAGGCACACATAACAACTTCTCATATAAATACTAAGCCTTCTTGATGACAAGCTACTTGACAGAAGTACATAGAGTGATTACAACATAATTCTTCATATCAACAGAAACCGTTATCAACAGGTTTGAAAAGAGTTAACCTTAAGCTAGAGGGACCTAGTTAGATATAAAATACAAAGACAGCTTTTAAACACTACTACCACCGAAGACAACTCTAAGGCTGGTCTAGTCCTAGTGGTGTCCGTTCGGGAGACCACCAAACTTATCTCCACCCTGTGGAGACACAACTGGGGAGGGATCCTCCACCATACTAACCTCATCAGAATCGTCATCCTCGTCCAGAGGGTAATACTGGGGGTCTTCATCTACCTCCTCTGCAGGGTCCTCCACTGGATCCTCCTTAGGATCCTCCTCCATAGGCTCCTGTGGATCCGCATCCATCTGGGCAACAGGTGCCTCCTCAAGTGGCAAATCCTGCGGTGGTTGTTGTCCTAGGACCACTAAGCCATGAGCTGCCCAGTGCTGGAGACAGAGGTCTGAAGGTGGTAACGTGATCTGCACTGTCTCAATGGTACGAACACTCCTCATAGGTCCGTTCGCAATGCTGCCTTCGACGGTAGTAACTGACTTGTGTAAGGGCTACGTGGGTTCCCGGTCCAAAATCCCACCCATCCGGGTCAAAACGATTTTTAAATATGAGGGCTCGCGCCCGGGAGTGTAGCAGAGGCACGTCTGGTTTCATCTACTTTCCGATACAATAATATACGCCACAATGAAATAAAACCGACAAAAATGCAAGGGTGCGATACCAGCATATGGATAATCATGATAAACTACATACTTGCAACACAAACATCATATACAACAGATATTATCATAATTCCAATATATAAAATATTCAATTCAATATAACAGCTCCTCAAGTCATCAATCAACTTTGAAAAACTATGATTTTCATGAAAATTTCAACTTTAATGCAAGACTCCGGAGTTTTCAACTTTCTTTAAAAGGAGCTGATCAGGCTCGATTGCCAGGTATATTAGGCACAACGTAATTTCCACTACACTATCCAAACCTCCTGGCACAGTGCGCAACGTGTGTGGAATGTCCATAGCATACTGTCCAACACAAGGCACAGTAATCACGGCTACTGGACTTCATTGTCCATTAAGGCACAATGACTGCAACGTAGTATGAAATACCTGACCCTTCCAGATATTCATACGAACAACGTGGGCATGTCTGCCAAAAACATCAATGCATGTAAAACCTTTTATTTTCTACTTTTCTTTGTGTTCTGATATTTTCCGCTTTATCGAGGCTCAGAGCACACGACTTTCCATTGTTTTAAATGTCTTACAACTTTTATTATCAACACAGGACCTTAGGTCCGAGTGCCGAATCACAACAGTCCCCGACTTATGCATCAGTCCTTGGACTTTGTGGTCGTAGAAAACCGTTTTCACCTTTTTATCATTTCCATTCAACGCATACGGAACAGCAGTCCATAGCAACATTCACTGGAACATAGTCCACAACAACGTAACACAGATCGTAGATCAACGTGCTTCTAAAAACACTAGTTACCCGACGTCTCGGTCACTAGGTTCAACTTTTCAATTACTCTTCTTTTTCGATCGGTGAAAATACAAAATCCAAAAGGTTTAAATAAGTTTTTGGTCCCTACAAAGTTCATCAATTTTGATTTTGGTCCCTGTGAAATTTTTTCTTAGGTTTTCGTCCCCGTAATCTCAAAATTTTTGCAAATAGTCCCTACCATCATCTTTTTCCGTTATCTAATACTCATGGGTATCAAGGTAATTTTATTTTACTGTCTGACTTGCTATAAAATTTGGCCATAAAATATAAACAAAATCATACATGAAAGACATAAGGTTAAAAATTGCTAAATTTCTTCATTTTGGATGATATCTAGTACTCAGCTGGTATCGAGGTAGTTTCTCATTCTTGTCCGACTTACGCCAAAATTTGGCTAGAAAGTAGAAATAAAATCATACATTGAGGCCATAGGATTAAAATTGACAAATTTTTTCATTTAGTATGATTTCTAGTACTCAGGGGTAACAATAGGGACTATTTACAAAATTTTCGAAAATATAGGGACGAAATTCTAATAATTTTTTTTACAAGGACTAAAACCAAAATTGGCGAACTTTCCAGGGACTAAAAGCTTATTTAAACCAATCCAAAAACAAAACTTCCGTGACTTATCCAAGTCATCAGATACTTTATTTTAACAAAATCCTTTTCTTTTCTTTTCTTTTTTTTTTTAAAACATTTTTCTCCTTTGAAATTCATTTAGAAAAACTTACAATAAAATTCAAAAATTCACCTTTTAGAAATAAAATCTTCTTTAAAAAAAAAATAGAGATTTTTAAGAGGAAACTTAATGTAATGTATGAGAAACAAAATCTCTTTAGTAAAGAACCAAAAATTCATTTGTTTTCAATAAAAAAATTTTTACAACATAAAATAGTTCAAAAATTTAAGCTTTTATAGAAAACATCATAATATTTCCAAAATAATTCTCTTTTCTCTTTTTCTGAATAAAATCTTTTATTTTCAATCTCTTAAAATTTCCACTTAAGTAAATAAAATTATTTACTTTTCCCAAAAAATATATTTCAACTTAAATACATTTATCTTCAACTTGTGTATAGTTTTCTTAATGCTTTTATCTATCCTTAAGGGTTAGGCTCTAACCAAATGGTAAGGCTACTATGCAATAATCACAAACTTCAACAATTTACAACATAAACAACATATTATATTTAAGCATATATTTCAATACAATACATCATCAAATTTGCATAAATCAAACGATTCAACATAATCACTAAAACAACAACTATATCATAATTTAAGTCACATAATCATTTAACAATTTATCTTTTCCACACATCAACAGAAATCAACAAAATCAAACAATCCAAACATACAAGCATATAGTTACCATAATTATATCATCCCTTAGGCTATCTCCCCTTACCTCAAATCCGGTGTTTAAAAGCTCAGATTGACTAGTTAAAACGAAACGATTCCACGACCGTAACGATTTCAAATCTAAACAAAAATACATATTTAACTTAAGTTAAAAATCTTTACAACTTATCCTAAAATTCTCATGTATGTTTCGGCCATGTCATGAAAAACCAAGCTAGAAATTTTAAATATGTACAAACTTTTGTATTTAATTTCTACTAGTATTTAAAATACAAACATAGGTTCAAAACCTTGAAAATAAAATTTTAAATCCTTGGCCTCATTACCCATAGGTTTCGGCCTTTAACTAAAATAGTGTAAAAACATTACTTTTCATCAATTAAATTTTATGCATGTAAATACTATAGTGTGTTAGGCATTATTTAACTTCAAAAATAATTAATCAAGCCTTTTCAACTCATCAAGTGAGTTTCGGCCATAAAAAAATTATAAGGCTAAGAACTTTAAAATTTTTCCAACTCCACATTACAACATCCATGCAAAGAATACATTTTATTTAACATGCCTCCTTCCAAAAGATTAAAAGCTAGGCTTCATTAACTCTAAAATTTTAGAGTCTTAGCCATGAAATCTTATTGAGGAAGGACAACATATTATTAACAAAACACATAAAAAGAAAATATACAACCAATATGTTTCAAGTCTTGCATGTGTGATTTTCAACCAAGTTCACCCTTTTTCCCTCTAGGTGTTTTTCTACCACCTTAAGATCATAGGGTTGGATGAACTTATGATTATATGAAATTCATAAAATGAAAGTGAAGAAAATTTAGGACTTGTTAAAACTGATTTGTGTGTGAAAATAATTCCTTTCTTTGAAAAATAATAAGTTAAAATCATAACTATATAGTATAAACACTAAATAACCAACATGCATGTAAAACTTTTAGTAGAATCATCAATCTTCCTCCATGAGGTTTCGGCTACCCCTTATCACGGTCATGGGAAGATTTTGTTTCAACATGCAAAGGTTGTAAAGAATTGTAAAAAATGATGATAAGCTTAAAGAAGCTAAGTTTACAAACATGCATTAAAAGAATTTTAACAAAAACCATGAACATGCAAAGATTATAAAAGGAACTTGAAACAAGAGCAAGAGTTAAGGACATATACCCTCAAACTGAAGATGATGATGAGCAAAAGATGAGTGTGTGAGTGATAATTAGTTTCCAAGCTTTAAAGCTTAAGGTAGAAGATGAAAGAAAATTCAAGAAAAAAATGGCAAGAGTTTGGCTACAAAATGAACAAGTGATGAATGAATGAGAAAATGAGGGGGTATTTATAGGAGAGGGGGGAGGGGGCGCTGCCCTCTCTCAAATCTGAGGAAGTTTCCTCATTTTTATCAATTTTAATTCAAATTTTTAAAACTAAAAAAAATGATGGTTTTTCTAGGAAATAACAATAATTACCATAGTCATAAATAGTGTTTGAATAGTGACAAGGGTCACTATTCACATCAACTAAAAATATTTCCAAATCTGGAAAAATTTTGAATTTTTGTGGTTTTGTTCCGGTACCGATTGTTACGTATCGGTAAAAACCGATCGTATTTTTATTCGTAAATTTCGCCCAAAAAATTCATAAAAAAATAATTAATTTAAAAAATCATAAAAATAATATAACTGGGTTAGAATAATAAAATTTTAATTTTTTCAAATTTTTAAAATTATTTTCGGGTCAGTAGGGCTTAACTGACGACGAAAACTCATACCGTAAACGTCGGAAATTTTCTGCTGAAAATTCAACTGTAAAATTTTAATATAAAATAAAATAAATAAAGATGACTTAATTTGGTCTTATCAAAATAATTATCACTATTTATAAAAATAAAATCTTAATTACCCACATAAACTTAATTTACAGACAAGCAGAAAAAATCAGGGTGTTACAAATATGTTGCTGGTTTGGAAAGCTGAAAAAATAATCTTCATGGGAGAATCTTGCTTTCCAAAGGGGATTCTCCATATAAGATGGATGACTTGAGATCTAAGTTACTGAATTTATGGAAACCTTTAAGCCATTGGAAGATGATTCCGATCGGAAAGGGGTTTTTTGAATTCTCCTTCTCTTCCATTGAAGATCTAAGGAGAGTGCTATCGATAGGTTCTTGGAATTTATCTCCCGGAATTCTTAGACTCTTCCCTTGGACCCCGTATTTTGTTCCTAGTCAGGTGAAGCAAACTAATGCTCAGTGTTGGATTCGGATAATTGGGTTACCTCAAGAATATTGGAGGCCTAAAATTATCTTTGCAATCGCTAGAGGCACTGGTGTTCCTCTATCCTTGGATGATGCAACAATTAATCGTAACTTGGGGCACTATGCAAGGGTTTTATTTTGTTCTTTTGGTTCAAGCAGTTGGAGGATCATATCATGGTTGAGAGAAAAGACTTTGCTTTTTTGGTTCAAATTGAATATGAGAAATTGCCTTTATTTTGCTCTTCTTGTAGGGTGATAGGCCATTCTGTTTTGAACTGCAAAAGAATCAAGAAGAATGATGATATGTCCAAAGAAGGCAGGGATCAAAAAAAGATAACCGCCCGATATGTTCCAAAAAAGAACGTTGTTGCTGAGGTTGATAATCGGGTTAAGGACAAAGGAAAAGATGCGGTTGTTGTTGATCAATCTCCTTCTCAATTGTCTAAGGGAGAACCGAGTAATAGATCTTTGCATAAGAATCAGGTTGATCAGGATCCAGCAATAAATGTACCTGATTTGTTTATTAATGCAGAATTAAGAAGATTAGTTGATCTTGTTATCAATCCAGTGAATGAGAATGATCATCATGTTTTAGGGAATCATAATCATAATTATGATAAGGAGAAGGATAGTTCAGATGAATATCAAACTATTGATGCTGACCATTGTGATGATGATGTCAGTACTGATAAGGTTCCTCATTTGGATTTGGCTCATGTGCAACATAGCAACTCAATCTCTAGGAAGTCCTGTGGAACTCAAGGAACTTTCATCCCTGATTCCCAAAGCTTAAATACTGATAATGTCATCTCTAACAGTGTTGTTAGCACTCCTGGCTCCCCAGTTTTTGTTTAGGATAAGCTGCCACCTAGGGTCAAAGCAGATATGAGAATTGTTTCTAAACTTTGGTGTGATGATACTGAGGATTTTCCTGAAGAAGTATCTACTGCAGATGCTGATAATATGAAAGAGGATTCAATTTCAGACTTCACAGTAGTCTTGACCAAATCTCAAAAAAAAAAAAAAAAAAAGCTTAGGTAACTAAAAAAGGGTAAGATTCATAACACTCGTGCTAGGGCAGGTAATAATCCTTCTGTCCAATGAAAATTATCTATTGGAATGCAAGAGGCCTAGGTAATTCTGAAACTAGGCAAGTTCTTAAAAGAATATGTTTCCAACAAAAACCTGATTTTTTGTTTCTCTCTGAACCTTGGATTGACTTTGATCGGGTTCCTCCTTCCTTTTGGAATTCTATTGGTTTGAAACAATTTATGTTTAACAATAGGCCTACAAAGATTCCTAATATCTGGTGCTTATGTTCTGTGAATGTGTCTCCTACTGTCATAGCTTCTGCTCAGCAGCATTGTTCTTTTAGCATTATATGGGAAAATTAGCAAGTTTTTTCTCAGCTGTTTATGCTTATACCACTTGTAATGGTAGAAAAGAGTTGTGGAGAGAGCTTTCTGATTTGAATAGAAGGTTTGCAGCTCCTTGGATTTACATTGGTGATTTCAATTCAGTGCTTGGTGCACATGAAAAGAGAGGTGGTAATTTACCCCTTAAACAGTCTTGAAAGGATTTCCAATATTGGACTGATATGAATAAGCTAACTCATGTTCTTACTAGAGGGCCTCCTTACACATGGTCTAATGGTAGAGCTGCAAGGTTCCACACTGAAATGAGGTTGATAGAGCTGTTGTTAATGATGATTGTCTCTCTTTCTGCAGCAGCATCTCCTGCATGACTTTATTGAGAAGTCAATCTGATCATTTCCCTATTCTGTTATCTATGAATAAAGGTCAGAAATCAAGACCCCACTCTTTTAAATTCTTTAATATGTGGTGTGGAAATGCTGCTTGCTCAAGGTTGGTGAAAGAATCTCGGTCTAGACCTGTTTTTGGTGGCAATCCTATGTCCAATTTGTTTCAAAAGCTGAAGAGACTCAAGTTTGATCTAAAAGATTGGAATAAAACTGTCTTTGGGAATGTTAAAGTTAGAGTAGATAATGCTGCTTTGTTGCTTGATTCTGTGCAGCAGAGGATTGTTTCAGATGGTTTCACAACAGATCTGCATGACCAGGAAGTTTTGGCTCAATCTGAATATCAGCAAGCTTTATCAGTTGAGGAAGCTTTCTCGAAACAAAAATCTTGTGTTAATTGGTTCTCTAAAGGGGATAGAAATACAACATATTTTCATAAAGTGACAAAGATTAGACAGTCTACCAAGCAAATGTCTTTGCTGAAATGTGATGGGGACAGGATCCATGATTCTCATACTGAAATTGAGAATCATGTCTTGCAGTTTTACTCTAAGCTATATTCAATAGGAAATAATTGTGTGGACAATGGTATTGTGGAGAATGCAATTCCTTCATTGGTTTCTAATGAGGACAATATCATGCTAACAAATATCCCTACTAAAGAGGAGGTTAGAGACGCTGTTTTTGGTATGAATGGTTCTGGCTCTCCAGGTCCATATGGATTTATTGGTGGTTTTTACCAGTTCTTTTAGGATATAGTAGGGGAGGATGTGTTCAACTCAGTCCTTTATTTCTTCTTGCATAACTGGATCCTTCCTGGTCTTAATTCAAATGCTATTGCCCTCATTCCTAAATTTCCTAAGGCTGATAAGATTGTTGACTATAGGCCTATTGCCCTTGCTAATTTCCAATTCAAGATAATCACCAAGGTGCTAGCTGACAGGTTGGTTCAAATTGCTCCTAAGATTGTCTCAGAGCAGCAGAGAGGGTTCTTAAGGGATAGACATATCTCTGAATGCGTTGCTTCTACCTCAGAAGCTATAAACCTTTTAGATTATAAGTCTTTCGGAGGTAATGTGGCTGTGAAGTTTGATATTAAAAAGGCCTTTGATACTTCAATCCCTGACCCAAAAATCCCCAAATTAAAACACAAACTCTATCAAAGCCTACCCCCTCAATCCAATTATCATTAATGACATCATTATATAATTACACTTTGCTTCTCTAATTACAAATAAAATAATGTGATATAATATAACTTTCATCATCATCATCATTTTATACATGTATGTATATATATCATCATTTTATACATACATGCATGTACTGCAGAGCATCACCGCCTGCTTTATAATATATATCAATACACTTACACAATTGGCACCTCTTTTTTACTGTTCCTGTAACAGTAATTGTGGTTGTCAATCTATGGATTATTTTGAATTATTATTATTATTATTATTATTATCTTCATTTATATTATATATATTATTTTATTAATAAAGCTTCTAATCTTGCTTTGCCTTATTACACACGTAAACTTGCTGACCTATGATCATTAAAATTCACTTTATAGGCTAGGCTATATGTTGTATGTGATTGTTAGTAAAACTTTTTCTATAAATGAGTGATCAGCATAAAATTATGACCAGAGGAGATCGATTTGCTTATTGTTGTGTTTCCTCCTCCATGATTGTTTTCTAACTTGCAAGTGTTCAACGCTTGAATGTATTTATAGTACTTATTGTATATTAGTTAGCTTCATTTCATTATAGCATCTCCAACATGCACATGCTTCCTGAAATTAAACTTGGTTGTTGTATTTGGTTCAGAACCTAGAAACCGGATACAATTAAACTTCATAACCTACTAGAAACAACAAATGCTTCCTGAAGCGGCAAAACCATTGAATATGCCATTTAATGCGATAGAATTTTAACCATTGAATAACAATCTCAATAACTCAATGAACATTGAATTGGCCAACTACCAATCCACGCGGAACCCTCTTCGCCGCCCCTATTTCTGGTTCGCTTGAAGAGGGAAGGAAGGTGGTTCTGCTGGTGTGGTGTAGGGACTCTGGCATGATGGGGGCTTTGGTTCGTGATGACAATGACCATTGACAGAAGTTTAATTTTTTAAATACATATAAAAATATAAAAAATCCAACCCCCATAAAAAATCTAAAAAGCCAGGTATGTGAGGATGAACCTTGTAAACTTGTGACGTTTTCTTTTACTTTGTGTAACACCCCATTTTCTTGATTAATGTTTAAGGAAGGGATTAGGCATGTTTAAGGTCTTAATCTTGTTCCCTCGGTTCTAATGAGTTTGTGTATCAAATTTGAGGTCAATTGAACTCCAAACGGACTTAGAACGCACCAAAACACGTGGAAATCATCAATCGACATCAGGGCAGAACGCTCAAACATGGGGTTTGGACGCAAGGGCATTTTGTGGTCCCTTAAAAGTGGCAATGATGTGTCAATTCCATAGGCACGTGATGAACTAGGTTCCACGCTCTAACGTGGAAGGGACTCCGCGCTAAAGCGTGGGCATGCTAGAGCATGCAACACTCTGCATGCTCAAGCGTGCGAATGAAAACTTAGAAAAGAATATAAGTGTTGAAGTTCATTTTACATGATTTTCAGCTGGGAAAAATAGAAGAACAGAGGGTGAGAGAAAGAGAGAACTGAGAGTGTTGAGATAGAGAAATCAAGAGAGCGAGAAATTTTGATCACATTTTCGACTGTGTATTTGTGATCAGGGCAACGGGCACATCACGTAGCTAGCCTCGATTTGTCGATCGGCTAAGGTAATGCTCGAATCCCTAACTCGTCAACATGTCGACATTGTCATTTCCCATCTTTCTCAATTCTTGCTTCGCTTTGTTTGTAAAAATGTTGCAAGATTAAGGTTTATGACATTGCGGGACTCTGTCCATGTGTTAGGACAAATTTTGGAGCACCGAGGAGTTCCTTGGGGTGCGTGGCAGCAGCTGAGAGGAAGGGAGAAGCTTGGATCATGAAGTTCGAGGAACCGACAAGAGAGTTTACAGGGTGGGGAGAAAACCTCTAACTCGCTGGGGAGGCAAGCTTAATATTACATGTTATACTGTGTGGGTAGGGTGCCCCAAACCCTACTAGATGTCGAGTAGTCAATGATGGTTAAACCCTCATTGAATATTATTTTAAGATAATATTTTGGGTTTAATTATCGTAGACTGACTTTAGGGTAAAACCCTAGGTTAGACAATTATGGTTGAGGTTGACTGTGTTATTTGCCATATGATGCTTACTATGGTTGATAGCGTTGTTTGATGCGTGATCTTTGATAATATGCCTATTATGTTGTTTGATTTATTTATTTATATTGAATATATGTTGGCTGTCATTGAGGATGTTTGTTGATTCTGCTGCTAGAACCCTAGTTGACACCATGATGGTACATTATTTGGGTCTGTGTTAAAGTTGTGGTACACGAGTATCGAGATTAGATTATGTTGCGGAGTATGGGCTCCGAGATGAGAATGTGGAGTGTAGATGCTTCAAGCATCGTGTGTTGTATATAATTTTGTATCAGTGTCAACTTAGGATGGTTGTGCATTGCATCGTGTTGCCAAAGTGGTGAGCCATATGACTGTGAGTCATGTAAGGTTTGTGTACCCGGGTGGGGGTACAGAATGCAAGCGGGACGGTTCAGGGAACCTTGGGGATGTAGTCGGGTTCGGATTGACCGATAGCGACCAATGATTTGCACCGATTTTGTCTTAGTCTCCGATGGAACTCGACGTCTGGACCCAGAGTATTCAAGTCATAGGTGGACCTTTCGAAGCGACCAAGATACCCCTATTGGAGTTGAACTCATAGGGGGAAGCACCCTTATTGGTCACGGTGAGCGGAACTATTACCGGGAAAAAAAAACTGACATTCTTTGGGCAATGGAAAAGGCCCAAGAAAGAGAGAATGTCCGGGGGATCAGTATCCCTAGAGATATAGATTGCTAACATGCATAGGAGTGTGACTCCTTAGAGGATTTAATCCTAGATGTGAATTGAGGATGTTTGGAAATGGTTGACTTGAGAGATGTCTTCTATCTGTGAAGTTATGTTGTATGTTAACATGTTGTATTGTGCCCCGACCCCGTTTATGGTGATGTTTAGATTCTTATCTCCCTTCTCTATCCCTTTCTCTTTGTATGTACCGTTCAATAGATGAGCAGCAGCACCCGCACCGTGACAGCGATTGGATCGCAGCACCGGCCGATGCACTACCTGCAGAGGATCCCGCCGAGGGTCCAGATCTTGGGCGACATTGAGATCCTATACCATGATGATCGTGGGTGGCAGGTCGACTACTCATAGTTCTTCATGTGTTACGTCGGCCCTGTCAGCATCTACATCCGCCTAGGAGGAGGACCTTTCTTTACTCTGCTCGGCTCGTATCGCATCTCCCAGTGTCTTCCCTTCTCTGAGATATGGTTTCTACCCCGCTAGCGGGAGTTTCCAGATGACATGTGGAACTAGGTGAATTATTCACATGCTTGCAGTGGAGTTGGGATAGTGGACAGAGGTAGTAGGAGGAGGAGAAGCATGCAGAAGGTGTACCACTACTGTCGCTGGAGAGTCGTTATGAGCAATGACTAGTTGGTGGACCAGAGTCAATAGGCTTTGTTACAGTGAGGGCGAGGGTAGCTCCAGACGCCCATATCGTCAATGATATGGATTGTCGGTAGCATCTGCTAGGGGAAAACCTCTGAGAGCTTATTTTTATATTTTGATGTATTATGGAGAGGCGGGCAGGTAGATGCAGGTCAATTACATTTCTTTCGTTGACCAGTGATGTATATGTTCTTTTATTTTTGTTTCGTCAGTTTGTATAGCCTTTTAGGATTATGATCCCTCTGTTGGAATCTAAAGTACACTGGAGAGTTCATTATCTATTCTATAAATATGCCCTGCTTTACTTTTTCTTCCGCTGTGCAGATTGTTAAATGATTTTAATTTTACAGCTTCCGCAACGTATATTACTTTCGCCTGTAATAAACACGCTAACATTAATAAAATGAATTAAGGCTTAGTTACTTAGGATGAGTCTTTAATGGAACATCGGGGTATCTTACTTTGCTTTGATGCTAGTAATATTCAAATGTTCTTTGTAAAACTATCCATCGTAAAAGTTAAAACATGGTCAATATAGTGGTTTAAGTTTCCTATTTTCCCCTTAAATTCACAATATGCTATAGGTTCATCTCTGTTATGTTGACAAAGTCCTCAGTTTTTTTTTCCAAAACCCAAGCAATGGTGGTCTTACTCCAATCATTGTCCTAGAGAAGCTTATCTATTGAATGTGAAAATATATGGTAATCCACAATTGTATTTTGGAAAACATTGTGTATAATTTGTGTGGGAAGTTCAACTGATACTTTAATATTTTTTTTATCAACTTTGAAACTTAAATTTTAAAAATATAGTATGATATTATATATTTGAATTAGGTCCAAGATCTGCCACTGACGATGACGACTGTCTTGGGCAGATCTGGTGGTTCGCGGGTGGTACAGAAGCGGCCGACGGTGATTGCAGAACACGGTGGAGGGCGATACCGAAGATAGGAAAGAGGGGCAAGAGAGCTTGCTGACACAGGAGTTTCTATGGCTAAGGGCAATGGTGATGACTATGGGGTCCACGACGGTGCGACGGATGCAGATTTAGATGTTGTCGGGGGTGCGGGGGACGGTGACCGCTTTTGATGAGTTCAGGGATAGGGTCGGAGGCTTTTTTTTAAGATTTCTGCTTTTTCCTTTTTCCTTTTCTCCTTTTTCCTTTTTGCCCTTTCTACAAGTTAGTGCCGCCACACGTTGTGGTCCTGGAGGATACGCAATGCTAGCTGCGATTTTGCAAAATATAAGGGGTTAATCCCCATTAAATATTCAAATCTCGTTTCGTCCAATTTCAGATTCACACACATACAATTAACCACATATGAAGTGTACCTTTTTACATATATAACATCACACCCAAAATGTTTCATGATAAAACTCTTAAAAATCACACCCAGACCAATCATCATAAACAAAAATCATGAAAATTGACCCCCTTACCAATACGACTATACCTATTAAATATCCCATGAAAGTCACAATTTAAACAAAAATCCCTCACCTGATCTTGTTACAAAAGAGAATAAAATAATGGCATAAAGGTGGTTCTCTGCGCCAAGAACACATTCCTACGATCTCGGGTTGTTGCATCTTCTTCTCCTTTCTCTAGATAGGTTAGTTTTGAGAGTTAGGGTTCTAAAATAACTCTGAGTCGCTCTCGCCTTCTATTTATACCCATTGGATTTTACTAAAAGGTCCCTAGTGCTAAGTTACTATTAACTTGGCATTAGGGATAAAAGGATAAAGTCCTTAATTAGTTGAAAAATTCATGTGTTCTTTTATTTTATTTCCTCCATCGCAAAAATAGTATTTATTATTTTTAAACTCCTAATTTTGTTATTTAAATTATTTATAACATACCAAATAAGTTTAATATTTTTCAATTTTTTTCATAATTATACCTTATATCATTTCATAATTAAATAAGTCATTTTTAGTTGGTTTTACAAAATCGAGTACTCAACAACACACCCTTAACACTGCTCGTTCCAAAAGGAAGTAATAATTAATAAATATTGTTATGTAAATAGAATAAGAATTTCAATTCATTGAAATCTTAAAAACTCCAAATACCTATTAATTTACTGATTATACAAACTTTTGCACTGAAAAATAATTTTACACTAACAACTAGTGTTGGTGTGATGTTCCAACACACTTAGGATATTTATTCTTACTTTGCTCTTCATTTCTACACAATCCACGTCGTTTCAGATGACCTTTTCCCCGAAGATCCTTCTCATAACGAATGTGAGTAGATTTAGGACGACCATATGGAGCTCTCCACATTTCTAGATTATGGCACAAAACATCTCCATTATAAACTAGCCAATAACCTTCATTTCCCACTATGCCAGATTGTTCCATGTAAACATTGAAGACATTTTCTAGCATGTGCATATGATCTACAAGCTGCATGAAATCTCCAGTATATGTAAACATGTGGCAATAACATGTGAGCAGGAAAAAAACAGTTCTTGAAATTTTTCACAGTCACACCACATTATATTTAAGTTCACACAAAACTTCCCTACAGGCCGTCCTTCTCATGGGTTACACCACTCCTCTACCAAAAATTCATCGTATTATTGTGTGAAACCACAAATATGGTGAGAGTTGGCATCTGATCGTGCATCATCCATAGCTTTAGTGACAGTTTCCGTGTAAACATTACCAGATGAGATCATCCCCACAAGTTTCTCCCCCTTTTAGCGAATAGTATAGCTAACCTATAATGGGTTGCTTGGACTAATGACATAATTGGCATATTTTGAGTCACCTTAAGTACCCAATTAATGAGTTCAACAAGGTTAAATTATTTGGCATACATAAGGAAACACAAGAAGGGGTTGGAATATGTTCATTAACGTTTTTTAAAATATTTTCCAAAAACAAGGGTTAGCATAACACAAAGAAACAAGAACTTTTAGACACAAAAGATTAAAGACACAGATTTTAGAAAACTTTTGAAACTAAGCTAAGAAGAATATTAAGAACAATTAATGTCAATACCCAAATGTTAGTTTAAACAAATAAATGGAGAAAGGGAAGAGAGATTCACATATAGATGTTATCCTGGTTCATTCTTCTATCCAAGAGTTATGTTCAGACCTTTTTACGTGAAAGCTTTTCCACTAAATCCTTAGCAATTTACAAGTATTCTTTGACGTGCCTTTTTAGGCTACAATAACAAGTATTCTAACACCTCTTCAAACTATACAACAATATTCTTTTACACACAACTCTCTTTAGGCTTACTCTAAAAAAGAGTACAAGATTTTGTAGAGCTTAGTTCAACTTACTAAGTGTGAGGATTATACAAGGTTTAAAGCTAAAAAGGTGTAACTCTAAAGACTAGAGAATTGAAAGTTTTGCAACACTTTGATTCATTAGAGAAATAAGAAAGTTCTATTTCTCTTCATGAAGGACTTTTGATATTTATAAGCTTTAGATCTTGAGATAATCTTCATGCACTTCTTCCGCAATAGCAATAAATGTATCTGTTTAAAGATAGCATTAAATGCGTTAAAGCCATTTGAGTCATGCCGATATGATATATTGTGTTTGTTCATCTGAAAAGTGATCTTGGCTATCAATTTTGCAAAAAGCATTCTAGCTTTTCATTTCATAGGATGATAGAGAAACAATAGCATAAGAATGTCAAACAGTTGACTTTGTTCATTGGCTCGATGTGTACTTCATTGTACTTCGTTTGTCTTTACCTTAAATGCTTCGTATGATATATTCAAAATAAAGTATTGACAAAACATTTAAAAAGACATATTGCATAAAAAGTCTCAATAGATGGTCCAATAAAATGTTTAATGAATAGCATATCATTATTGGACGTGTGAATAAAATGTATTAAAATGTATTTTAGTCCAGAAGCATAAAGAATAGAATGTAACTTACACTTGGACGCATGAAAATATGACAAACTTAAACATATAATAGAGTCCATTGATTTCTAATGGATTCAAAGAAAATCGTATCGACGCATCATAAAAACATAACCATTTTAAAGATGCTTCAGGGTTCAATTTGAATAAAGACAAATTATAAGGTCTTTGGACCTTTTATCATCTCAACTTAGGACCGATAGACATTCTTAGTAGATTTTAACTTACCAAACATTGGACAATATATCAAACTTGAGCAAACATACTTTTTTCAACTTCATTTAATAATTTTGTTAAAATCAAAATTTGAGGGGTCAGAGACCATCATCCCTTTGGTTCCAACACTACTCGGTCCTAATTGTATGCTGACATGGTTTGTAACTCGATTATCGTTCCAAGAAACAAAATGTTGTATAGCGAGGAGCCATCTTGGCAAATCATTGTATGATCGTTTCCAATTGGCTAATACTCTTTCAATGGCCTTTTTCTGAAGAGAGTTGGTTGAACGAAAGCAGTAATTTCCAAGATCACTGAAAAAAATTTGGAGAGCCGAAAACTCTATGCTAGGGTTTGCATGGTGATCTAGGGTTTCCTTGATCCTTAACCATGGCAATCATCTCTGATTGCTTTCTCTTTCCAGAATCGGCCTGCGCCCCCCTCTTCCTCCTGACCCTCCTCCCCCTCCTCTTCCTTCCTCATCTTCTCTTACTCCTGTGGCCTCTCAACCACCAGAGAAAAAGTCCTTTGCTCAGGCTGTCTCTAATTCATTTGATATTCAGTTCAGTCAGTTGTCAAAGCCGTGCATAAAAGGGAATGAACTGGTCATTAAAATCTCTGAAGGTGAGTACTTGGCTGGTGTTCAAGAGTGCAAGAACATCCTTTATGGAAGATTGACTCTTTCAAAAGGCGATAAACCCTTGAAGGTAGATGACTTGCGTGCTAAGTTATCAAAGATTTGGAAACCAACCAGTTCTTGGAGGGTGGTATCACTTGGAAAAGGTTTTTATGAGTTCAGTTTTTCCTCTTTAGATGATCAAAGAATGATCAGATGCCATGGACCCTGGAATTTGAATCCAGGTGTTCTGAGGCTCTCATCATGGACACCCGATTTCAACCCAAGAATGATTAGGCAATCATGTGTTCAATGCTGGGTGAGAATCCATGGTCTTTCAAGGGAGTATTGGCGCCCAAAGATTCTGTTTGAAATTGGTAGTGGAATAGGGGTCCCGATAGCTCTTGATAAAGCTACCATGAAGAGATCTTTTGGCCACTTTGCGAGGCTTTTGGTTGAGATTGATCTTAATGATGCCTTAAGGGACAAGATTCGGGTTGAGACAGAAGGGTATGCTTTTCATGTTGAATTGGAGTATGAAAGGTTGCCTCAGTTTTGCACCTCTTGTCAAGCTATTGGACACTCGATGCCATATTGTAAAAAGAATGTTCATTCGGATTTAATCATCAAGGATCAGCCTTTGCCAAATGTGCCACGAAAGCCTGCCATGCAGTATGTTCCTAAGGTTGTCAAGGAGCCAGTTGTTGTGAATAAGGATCAAGACGTGGAAGTTCTAATTTAAGGTAAGCAGGTTATTGTTGAAAATAATCCTGAGCAATAAGCTACAGATCCTAGTAATTCAAAGCTAATTTCCATTGAAACAATTGTTGATAGAAATGCTTTTGTTGGTATAAATAGTGTCCCTTGGAATGATAAGGAAGCTCAGCAGTCTAAATCTCCTCTGCTTGGTTTCTTTATCAATGCTGAGCAACAAACTCCTCCCTTCAATAAGGATTTGCAATCCTCAGTTATTCAGGTGGCCAATGGGAAGACTGTTGTGTTAGATAAGAATGGCAGTGGCAATGGCAGTGGAAACTCTAGTAATCTGTAGGGTCACTCGGCTGGAAGAAGCTCCTCTCCAAGCACTTTTTTTGCAAATTCTATTTCCAGCAATCAGAATGCTGATAATAGAGTAGTAGTAAGTCTAGATGAAATTGTAAATTCATCTCCATTAATGCTAAATGTCCCAACTATGGTCATCCCTACAACAGTGATTGAGAATCAGAATGTTGTCTTAAAATCCTAAGCCCTTTGTGGAGTGATAGAGTTGAAGAGGAAGAGGATATTGACGAGGAAGATCTGGCTCCCCCTCAAGGCACCCCTGATCCTAGTAAGTATTTAATTGATTCAGAAGCTGCATGTAAGGATAAGGATGATGGTTATTCTGATGTGACGTCCAAATCCAAGAAAAAGAAGTTGAGAAGGAAAGCTGTGCTAGCTGCAAAAGCTGAGAGATATAATACCCGATCCAAGGGTAGTCCTGCTTTTTAATTCCTCAATGAAGATCATTTATTGGAATTGTAGAGGTTTTGGTCAATTAAAAACCAAAACTGTCTTGAGGAATTTCTGCTTGTCTAATAGGCCAGATCTGGTGTTCATTTCTGAGCCTTGGATTAATGTGAATGTTGTCCCTAATTCCTTTTGGAGAAGTCTTGGTTTACAGATTTTTGTGTTAAATTCTAGACATGGATCTTTACCTAATCTTTGGGGGTTGTGTAGACTTGATTTAAGTTCTGCAGTGTTGGAAACTTCTGATCAACAATGCTCCTTTAGTTTGGATGTTAATGGTCAAACTGTTTTCATTACTGCTGTATATGCCAACACTTATTATATTAAAAGGAGGTCTCTGTGGAATGAATTGAGCAGATTGCAGCAGCAATATACAGGACCTTGGTGCATCATTGGAGACTTCAATACTATGCTTGGTTCACACGAGGTCAGAGGGCCCTTCCTGCCATCCAAGATTTCTTGTGAGGACTTCAAAGATTTTACTGACTCTGGGAACTTAATTCACCTGCCTACAAAGGGTACAGACTTCACATGGAGTAATAAAAGAAGGGGCTTAGCTCTAACAGCGAGAAGATTGGATAGAGTCATTTGTAATCTTGACTGGATTGACCTTTGGAACTCCTCTACCTGTAGCACCTTGGTGAGGAGCCAATCTGATCATTTCCCTATCTTATTGACTGCTTCTAATGTGGTAAGATCCTTTCCATCATCATTCAAATTTCATAAAATGTGGACTGAGTATCCAGATTGTGAGAGATTGATTAAAGAGGTTTGGAATAGACCCGTTGGAGGTTGTCCTATGGCTGTTCTGTCTAAGAAACTAAAAGCTCTCAAAGTTGAATTGAGAATCTGGAATAAAATGGTTTTTGGCAACATCCACTTAAGAGTGCAAAATGCCTTAGAAGCTGTAGACTCCCTGCAACAGCAAATCAATTCCTCAGGGCCTAGTGATCCCCTAATGGAGAAAGAGGCTATAGCCCAATTGGAACTGCAGCAAGCTTTATTGTATGAGGAGGAATTCTGGAGGGAGAAAGCCAGGGTGAAATGGCACTGTGAAGGGGACAGAAACACTGCCTACTTCCACAGATTAACTCAAATATGCATCAAAGTCTATGAACCTCTTAAAGGAGGGTGGTACTGTTTTTAAAAATCAGGATGAAATTGTTGCTCATGTCTTGCAATATTTCACTAGCCTGTATGTTGTCCCAAATGACTGTCAAGTAAATGATCTAGTTGGGTCTGTCATCACTAACTCAGTCACCTTAGAAGACAATTCTACACTGACAAGGATGCCTTCCTGTGATGAAATCAGAAAAGCTGTTTTTGCCATGAGTGGAGAGGGTGCACCAGGCCCTGATGGTTTTGGGGGGTGCTTCTACCAAAATATTGGAAGATTGTTGAAGATGATGTTTGTAAATCTGTTCTCTAATTTTTTGAGCATAGTTGCCTTCTGCCTAATGTTAACTCTAATCTGGTGGTTTTAATCCCAAAATCTTCCAGAGCTGACAAAATTGAGGATTATAGGCCAATTGCATTGGCTAATTACCAATTCAAAGTGAGTACTAAAATTCTGGCAGACAGGCTGGCTTGCATAGCTTCAAAGATCATCTCTAGCCATCAAAGAGGCTTCATAAAAGGGAGACATATTCAAGAGTGCATTTGTGTGGCTTCTGAAGCTGTCAACCTTCTGGATTACAAGTCCTTTAGAGGAGATTTGGCAATGAAATTGACATAAGGAAGGCTTTTGATACTCGAGACTGGAACTTCCTTATTTCAGTCTTGGAGGCTTTTGGTTTCTGTGGTAAATTCTGTCATTGGATCAGAATTATTCTCCAATCAGCCAAGCTTTCATTTCTGGTTAATGGCAAGGCAGAGGGCTTCTTTCCTTGTAAAAAGGGAGTTAGACAAGGGGATCCCTTGTCCCCCTTGTTATTCTGCATTGCTGAAGATGTCCTCAGCAGAGGAATCACAAAATTGGTCCAATTTGGTGTGGTTAAGCCCCTAACAGGTCCTAGAAACATTTCAGCTCCTAGTCACCTACTCTATGCAGATGATGTCCTGGTTTTTTGCAAGGCCAACAAAAGTTGTTTAGAAGCTTTGAAGCACCTATTCTGCAAGTACGGTCAGGCCTCAGGTCAACATCTTAGCCCTACCAAATGTAAATTCTACTCGGGTAAGATTTCTGCTGCCAAGAGTGCCAGGATTGCATCTTTTTTAGGCTTTGGACCTGGCAGCCTCCCTTTTATTATCTAGGGGTCCCTTTATTCAAAGGGAAACCAAAGAAGGATCATCTGCAATGCATATTTGATAAAATTCTGTTGAAGTTTGCTTCTTGGAAAGGATCTTTGCTTTCTTACATGGGCAGGGTTGAACTAGTCAAAACAGTGATACAAAGTATGTTATTGCATAGCTTCTATGTTTATCTTTGGCCTAGTTCCCTCATTAATGATTTGGAAAAAGGCCATTAGAAATTTTGTATGGTCAGGTGATACTAAAGTCAAGAAGTCCTGTGTGGTAGCTTGGGATATCATTTGCTCCCCAATGGCAGAAGGAGGCCTTGGCCTCAAATCTATCAAAGATCTAAATAAAGCTTCTCTATTAAAGCTATCTTGGGAGTTGGTTACTTCTAATATGGAATGGGCCATTTTCCTGAAAAATAGGTTCAGGATTGACAAAAGACAGCAGTCAACCTATGTCAAGTCTTCAATATGGCCAGACATTAGACTGAACTTGGAAGCAATTATTGAAAATTCAATTTGGCAAATTGGTGATGGTACTCAATCAATTTCTGGCAGGATGCATGGATCTCAGAACCTTTGGTGTCCCTGCTTCAAATTCCAAATCATCTGCACAGTGGCCTATGCTCCTCAGTGGCTGATTTTTTTGATAATGGTGCTTGGAACATTCCTGCTGCTATCCTGCGTCAATTCCCTGCTCTCTCCACTATGTTAGCAAAAGTTGATTTTCCTGTTCTCAGTGAACCAGATCACCTAGTTTGGAAACCTTCCCCTTCTGGTTTTCTAACTCTAAGAGATGCTTTCTGTCATTTTAAGCCTGCTCTCCCTAACTGCTCTTGGGCAAAGGTAGTTTGGAACAGATTCATCCCTCCTTCAAAATCCTTTGTAGTATGGAGACTAGTCCAGAACAGGATTCCTACTGATGATCAATTACAAAAAAGAGGTTGCTCTCTTGCCTCTTGCTGTTGTTTGTGCAGCATTGATGCAGAAACAGCTTCTCATTTATTCCTAGACTGCAGCTTTGCCAGAGATCTTTGGAATTGGCTAGGATCAGTTCTTAATGTGCAATTCGACAGATCCTCTTTGAAATCTATTCTTCTGATCTGTAACATGTCTTGGAGTGCTCAAGCCAAAGATATAGTTGCTGCTGCCATCATTAATGTCCTCTGGATAATTTGGTTCAGTAGGAACAAACTAGTTTTTGAAGGAAAGAAAATCACTGTCAGAGCTGCCATTAGCATGATCAAAGTTGCAGTTTCCCTGTCTGGTTGTTTGACATCGAGTACTATGTACTCCTCTATTGCAGAATTCTCAATCTTGAAGCAGTTTAAAGTGGTCTGTCATCCTCCAAAAGCAGATAGGATTTCTCAGGTCATTTGGGTAGCTCCCCCTTGTGGCTGGATAAAGGTGAACTCAGATGGGGCAGCAAAAGGTTGTCCTGGCATGGCTGGTGGTGGTGGAATTTTCAGAGACCACATGGGAGCTGTGTTAGGTAGTTTTGCTGAGTTCTGTGGAATTGGTAACTCTTTTATTGTTGAATTATATGCTGCAATGACCTCTATCCACATTACTGCTACTAGGGGATGGAGAAGATTATGGATGGAGTGTGACTCCTTGCTTGTGGTCCAAGTCTTCTCAAACCCGAACATTGTGCCATGGAATCTTAGAGTCAAGTGGAAGAATTGTATGTGTTGCTAAGACTTTAGATTTTGTTATTACTCATATTTTTAGAGAAGGTAATCATTGTGCTGATAAGCTAGCTTCATTTGGAGTTGTTTCTAGGAATTTTTCTTGGTGGGATTTGACTCCTTCCTTCATTAGAGAGGAGTTTTTCATAATAGGTGGGGTCTTCCCAACTATAGGTTCTCTTAGTTCTTTTCATGGGTTTGGTTTTGCCCCCCAGCCCCCCCCCCCCCCCCCCCCCCCAAATGGTTTTTTGTATTCTTTTGCTTCTTTTCAATAAATTTTAGGCTTGCTACATATGATTGTTAGAGTTGGGGGTGCCAACCTAGTTGGGATGTCCTTCTCTATAGTGATGCTTTGCAACCCTATTCTTGTTTGAAAAAAAATGGCCTTTTTCTTTGCCATCCATGATTTCTGGGTTTTGCCTCCTCTTTTGGTCCAATGTATCACAGTAATTAGCCGGGGTTATTGTATGTTTACTATTGATTTAGTCACATAAGTTTAAAACTTTTAGAAAATTATAATCATTATGGAGTGAAAGAAACATAAATAAAATATGAACAGTTTTTTGTATCGTATTTCCATAATTCTGCATTTTGTTGCTTTTGAAAAAGGATTATTATAGGGCCTAAGAACAACGTTGGTGTTTGATAAGTATTGAGTTGGAATCTAGAAACAGATCAATTTTTTTCCTGTTTTATACCAACATTTATGTGTATTTATAAATAACATAATACAAAGTCAGTCCACCAGCATAAGTCATAAATTGAAAAAAAAAAAAAAAAGATTATAATTCTCTCACTATCATGGATAAAATAACTGTTATTTTTTAAATGAAAATATTATAATTACTCATTCATAATAATCATTATTCGTCTTCATTTTTACATATCTTTATTCACACCAAAAATTTATATCAAATTGATACAAATAAATGTTTAAATTTATTTAATTTTCAACAAGTATTTGTATTAAGTAAACAATAAAAATAACAACACAAATATTTTACTAGATTTTTTTTAAGGCAAGGTGATCCTATGTCACCATAAATTTATTGATAAAAAGAAGAAAAACAAAGGAAATAAAATCATGGAGGGACATAAACAAAACCATGCAAAAAAAAAAATTAAAGGAATAATTTAAATCTAAAATTAGGTCTTCTAGTCTTCCTCAGGTTATACTTCTGATATTTAGACATAACCACTGTGAAATTAAAATTATCCTCAACAACAATATCATTAGTTAATCGCTCTGCTGAGAGAGAGTCATTCTCTATGTTTTCCTCCTCCCCATCTCCCAAATACCTAGCAAGTATTTTTCATATCATGAATAACATTAGGATGCATAGGGGGATGAATTGATGACAGGAGTCTCAATATTTAAAACAGGATCAGGAACAATAGTAATAGGAGCCGAGTTTTGAGAAATGAAGTTTGAGACACAATCAGTGGTCTCAATCGATTCAATGTCACCAGCCTTGTCATTCAAATTCTTATCCTTATCCAAATAAGGATTATTAACACCCTTTTCAATGGTGTCATCATTCCATCCATGTGAAATTGCATGAGGAAAGTTATTAGGCTGATTAGATCGAGCATTAGAACAGTCAGCTCCATCACAAACAAAAGTAGCACGCCTTGAATTATCCTTCTGAAGAGGAGCATTAGAGCAACTAGCACCATGAACAGGTCTAGAGATAGAATTCTAGTTAGGAGCTGCTACACCGAGATCAACATTATTAGCAATTACAATTCCTTTATTCTTAGGCACATAAGTAGCAGTTACATTGCGATTAACCACTAGAGAAGACTTGTCCTTATTAGACTGAGGATATTTCATGGAAGCATTAGAACCAATCTTATTTTTACCGTCCGCTAGGGAATGTCCAATGTTTTGAAAAGAAGGGCAAAAGAGAGGAAGCTTCTCATATTCTAATCCAACAAAGAAAGTAAAGCCTTCTCTTTCCACCAATATTTGATTTAGAAGGTAGCCGGTGAGATCGATATCAACCAAAACCCGAGCATAATGGCCAAAGTTCTTCTTACTAGTGGCTTCATCCAAAGAGATAGGAATTCCAATACCCGTCGTAATAGCAAAGACAATCTTTGGTCTCCAATATTCTTGAGGCAATCCAAGAATTTGTACCAAACATTGGGTATGGGTCTGCTTTTCAATATTTGGATTGAAGTATGGAGTCCATAAAGATAGGTGAAGAATGCCTGGCTTGAGGGTCCACGATCTAGCATACCATACTCTGCGAAGGTCCTTTGCAGATGAAAATGAAAATTCATAGAAACATTTCCCCAAAGAAATCATGTCCTAATGAATGAGATATTTCCATAAAGAAAGCTTGGACCTCAAGTTATTGATCTTGATAGGGGCATCCCCCTTAGAAAGGATAAGGCGACCATGGAGATTGTTTTTACAACCTGCTAGTCTAGCCTGATATTCTTCTTCAGGAATTTTAATAGCGATCTCATCTCCCTTGATGCATGGGCGCGGGAGTTAATTGTAGGGGATATCACATGAGTTATTCGACATTTAAGCGAAAGTTTTCCATTGAGGAATAGGATCAGTCACTAGTGCAGAAAAGGGATTTCACATCGGTTTTTTTTTGGCTTTTCACATCGGTTTTCAAACTGATGTTGAAAAGGCCGATGTGGTTTATTGCCACTTTTCACATCGGTTTTAAAACCGATGTAAAAAAGTCTGTTTCAGCAAGCCAATAAATCCTTTTCAGCACTTTCCACATCGGTTTCTGAAAAAACCGATGTGGTAACCCCACTTTCCATATCGGTTATTTTAAAAACCGATGTGAAAAACAGCACTTTCCACATCGGTTTTTAAAATAACCGATGTGGAAAGTGGGGTTACCAAATCGGTTTTTTCAGAAACCGATGTGGAAAAGTGGGGTTACCATATCGGTTTTCTCAGAAACCGATGTGAATTTGTGTTTTTTTTAAAAAAAAAAACCACCCTTTTCAGTATTGACAGTCCTTTCCCCTGTTTCAGTAATCCAGTAATCCAGATCAATACAAAATCTATATTGTCAACAGAATCACTTTTGTACAACCAAAACACACTAAATTAAAAGATTACTAACAATAAATATATTCAATTACATTCAGACAACAAAGATAATTAGAAACCAAAAAGCTACATATGATATATTATAGATTTCATGTCAAAACAAATATCAGTCAAAAGTACACTATAGCTAGTACATGATGCGTTTATATACTAACTACATACAAACTATTGTTGGTACACTTCAAGAAAGAAAGTTGCCCAATGCATCCTTATGTTTTTTATGTCGGCATTAGAGAGTGGAGTAGGATTGTTGAATATCTGCAAGTTTAATTGGACATAAGATTATATCTTTTAAGTAATAAACTAAAAGTAAACATATAACGAATCTATATATAATTGTTACAACTAATTGTTATCAATTAGCATTTACCTCCTGCCATCTTTCAGTGATACCGGAGGAGATAATTTCGACCATCCACTTCATCACATAATATCCACATTCCCATGATCCACGTTGTCTATGAGACTACGTACAAATGAAACCCAGTTAGAATATGAGAAATTAAATAGAAATCAATAATTATACCCACTGCGCTTGAAGCGTTTGAACTAATAAATATCTTATGTTAGGAATAATCCATCTAATAGCCCGACGCCTTTTACCACACAGCATGCGGCTTGCATCAATAGACCTATCATAAGAAAATAAAGATTAATTAAAGTATATCTAATAGACCTATCATAAGAAAATAAGCACGTACACGTGTGCTCATTAATATTGCATCTCAAACGGGAAACTATGGCTTTACTAATTAATTAACACTAAAAAAGTAATAAAACACTCCATTAATCCCCAAGTTAAAGCAAACAAAAATCAAACTAGAAAAATAGAGATGAGAAAGCTTACCGGGTGTGGGAAGAAACACAACAACTGTGGAAACAAAATCCTAAGTTTCAAATAATCAAGAAACCCTGAAAGAGAAAGAGAGAGAAGCTAAAACTAATTGCACAAACCAAAAGTTAAAGGGAACACAAAAATGAATAAAACCCAACGATGATAAGTGTGCTTTCACATTCCAGAGATGCATTGTTAACAGCAAAGTCCATTAGCTACATCTGATGATAAGAAAGAGGAGAGGTTATTCTATTTTAATGTCATGATGCAGTATAAGTCTCGGTCAGCAAATATTTAAAACAATACTTCAGATCAAAATGAAAAAGTATAACAGTGTTGAAAATAAAAAGAAAATAAAGGCGGGGATGTGCAAAATTCGCAAGGAGAATAATTCTCTTCCCTTTTTGTTTATGTCAGTTATCTGGTCTCACTTCTTTCTGAGTTTCACTCACTCCATGCATGTGTATTTCTGTGCATTGTTGGGCTGTGGGGACCCGAAACATGGTCAATGCCAATGCCACTGCCATACTGACCAAGGTTGGTGGTAATTTAACTTCTTTGATTGAATGCAGTGACGAAGATTTTAAGTACCCTCTCTATCTCTCTCTCACGTATACACATGTTCAACCAACTTAAGCTATTTTAATTTACCTCCCATTTCTTCAGTTCTAGACTTCTAGTGGTATACAAGATATATATATATATATATATATATATATATATGAGTTTTTTAAGATGCAAAAGTAATCTAACCATGGTGGTGCTAGTAGCTGGTATCTCTGACTCATGAAAATTTCCTTACACTAATGTGCAGGTATAATATTGAATTCACAAAATAATGCGAAACCCCAGACACAAATTTTTTTATTTCTTTTTTCTATTTAAATATGGTATATATGGGTAAAAGCTAACCCAAAATTGTTGCTCATACATATAAATCAGAATTCAAAAGCATTAGAAGTTTATAACTCATTTATTTGAATGGCTTCTCCTTAATATGTTGACAGATAGAGGGCTACTAGCTAATGGTTATGGCATGCTGGAACTTACCATTCAAACTGGTCAATCATATATGAACACAAACCCTTATTTTTTTTCAAATTCAGAATAAACCCAAAGTCCTCATATACAAATCAAAACAAACTCATCTCTTACTTAAACAAGCACAGCTGTACATGAATGAAGCAAACAAGATTTTTTTTCGAACTAAAAACATAAAATAAACAAAATGCAAAAGGGTGAAAAGGTACCAGATGGAGGTGTGAACAGTGGCGCGGCGCGGTGGTTACGAAGTGGTTACGCCGCAGAACAGTGGCGCGGCGGTGAGCAGTGGCGTTGAGTTCTGTGAGAGAGGACGTGTTGTGGTGTTTGGAGGCGAGCAGGCGCGACGCACACAGTGCGCGGTGGCTCTGTGTTGACGGTGGGGAAGAGGGCGTGGGTGTTTGGTGTTTGGGTGAGGTGTTTACGGTGGGTGTTAGAGAGAATGGAAGAAGTGTGTTTGGGTGAGGTGTTTACGGTGGGAGAGTGAGGAATGGGGTTTTCTAACTGGGAGGGAGAGTGAGCAGCACGCATGCAAGCCTTTTTGGGTCAAAGGTTTTCTTTTTAGCAGCACGAAAAACGAAAGGACATGAACAATACACATCGACTATCATTAAAACCGATGTGAAAAGACTTTCAACATCGGTTATAATAAAAACCGATGTCAAATGTTGAGTTATTAATTTATTTTTTATATATTTTTATTACCTCTTCCACATCGGTTTTTAATAAACCGATGTTATAATGTTTTCCACATCGGTTATACATAAAACCGATGTTAAAAGTTATATTAGTATTTTTCCCTAATTTTTTTTATTCGATTTTCCACATCGGTTTATAAAAAACCAATGTTAAAACATAAAACTTTCCACATCGGTTATAAAAAAAAACCGATGTGTTAACTTTACGCATTTAAAATTTAATTGTTGGTTCAATTTTTCACATCGATTATTCATAAAACTGATGTTAAAAACGTTATAACATCGGTTTATTTAAGAACCGATGTTAAAATATTTCTATTTAATTTCAAAAATGCTACCGCCTCCTTTTTCACATCGGTTTTTACTAAACCGATGTTAAAACCCCGATGTTAAAAGCATATTTCGTACTAGTGAGTCGTCGTTGAGCATGAGATGGAGTAGATAGGCATTGCTAAGAAACTCCATGGGCAAGCCGGATTGTCGACAGACATGGAGACTATGCAAATTCCACGTCTCACACATCAATCATAGCAGCAAATCCAAAAATCAAACCAACCAGCCAAAACAGGGAGGGCCAGGGGAGATGGAACAGCATGACAAATAAGGACTCATGTTTGGGTGCTCGGCGAAGAAGACGATCGGAGATGGAGATTTGTCATGGATGGTGGAAGGTGGTTGTGAGAGAGAATAGGGCAATGCGAATGGTGAAGAACAAAGGGTACAGAAAGCGGCAAAGCACAGAGCCAAAGATCGGAAATACCTTGTATAGATTCGTCACAGAGGTGGACGGACACAATCTGGTAGTCACACGAGAACGGAGACGCGAGAACGGAGATCGAGGCACTCGAAGAGATCCGCGGGAATAAGGCCGTCCAAGAGAAAGGTCGGCTCCGCAGTGACAATGTGAGACGCGCTGGAAGGGCGACAGACTAGGGTTCAGTCACTAGGGTCCCATCCCCTTTCTCGCGGCAGGCTAGGTTTTAAGTGTTATTAATGCAAAAGTTTATTTTTCATTATCTAAAATTTAATTTACTTGAAAAATAAAGACATATTTTACTAGTTAAAGTATATTCGAATATCAGTGATGCTTAATGGTACAAAATGATTTTTGTGGATTTTGATTATGTTTACATCATTTTGTAATTAACATTTTAATTGCATCATATTTAAATATAAATCTTTATTTTGTATATTTTTTTTATCAAATGTTTTTTTTATGAATTATTATAAAATGTTTGTTAAGAAAAAGAATTAATGTTAAAAATAATATATTACATTTTAAAAATAATAACATAAAAATAGACGAATAATAATTTGTAAAAGAACAATAAATGACCATAATATTATTAAGCTGGTATAATGTTAAGAGATTATAAATCATCTTCGAGAGATTATAAATCTAAGTTTCAAGTATATTATTTTTCTACTATAATTTTTTTTGCATATAATTTTGGAGGTTATAATTAGGTTCACTGAACTTAATGTATGGTTAAATAATTAGGATGAAGACATTCTCTCAATATATTAATCGTGTACCATTAATAATTTCATCCATAGAAGTATATCGATATTCATTACTCAGTCAAAAAAAGATATCTCATGCTTATTAAAATCATTTTTGTATGTTCGGAAAAAAAAGACATCATTTGTGTTGGATTTAAATAGTAGACGAAATTTTTTTTCCTACACAGTTGTAATAAAAAAGATATACAAAATTATATCTCATGCTTAATTAAAATCATTTTTGTATGTTCGGAAAAAATATACATCATTTGTGTTGGATTTAAATAGTAGAAATACAATTTTTTTTTTAAATTTAATATAGATGTAAGGTCTTTAATATAATGCCATAAAATTAGCCATTAGGGCAAAAAAATTAGTACAATATAAATTAGTTATATTAAATATTAATACTTAACTTCTTCTTTAATATACATTAGTTTTTTTTTTTAGAATTTAATTTAATAATAATAGGTTTTTTTGACTGATAATATAAAAATGACCACATTAGTATCTTATTTTTAATATAGATGAAGTGAGATATATTGCAAATATTAGAAAGCGTAATAGATGATCTAGTATTCGTAAAACAAAGAAAAAATGAAATACTAAAAGACAATATCAACTCCCAATCCCAAACATATCTTATTATAATGAATTTGAAAATTTGAAATTCTAATGTATGTTTTTTTATTATATATTTGGAAATGAATGTTAGAAAAATTTATTTGATATCATACAATTTTTAAACTATCTCACGATTAATTACATAATTTTGTGGGAATTAAATAGAATCTGTACAATCATTAGTGAACAATAATTTTAGCGTTAAAGGAAAAAAAATATTCATTGCAAAATTGATCTTTAATTGAATAAATTAAATGGTTAAAAATATTATAATCAAATACATGTTTATGCATAATGTGTAGATAGATAAATATAGGATATCACCATGTGTTTTTTTGTGTTAAATTGGCCCACCTAATGCAGCCCAATATTACAAACCGTAGAAAGCAATTTGAATAAACAGAAAATTATAGATAGTTAGTAGATGGAGGTTAGAGATTACACCAGAAGAAGAAAAGATGGGGGCGAGAGCTACAGCAAAAGAAAAGAACGTCTACCCCAAGTTTAATGCTGACGGTCGTTGCTGATGGCGGTTCAGATGGGTGACGCAAACGGCGGACCCAGAACTGCAATTGACTGAAGACGTACGTGCCTATGAGGAAGGGTTGTTGCTGTGTTGGAAGTCGTTGCGGAGGTGCGATTGTTGATCTGGGATAGTTTTTTTCCGGAATCTAGATGGAAGACGGCGCGGTGGTTATCCGGTGGGTTCCGATGTCTCTGGTGGTAGTGCTGTTTTCTAAAGTGATAGCCGTCAATTGGGTAGCGACGGTGTTGTCTGAACTATATATATCGAGGATGGCGTTGGAAACGGCTCTGAAACACCACATCAGAAATGTGAGTAGGTATATTGCATTTTTAGTTAATAATAAAAAATAAAACACATGAAATCTGAAAACATAGAAAGGTGGAAGGATCTCTTACTGAATGGAGTGTTTGGATATCTTACTGAATGGAGTGTTGATTGGTCTGGAAATTTTTTTTTCACAGATGGAGAAAGGCTTCAACCGAGAAAGTGCAGAGAGGTTTCTGAAATCTAAAAAAAGCTATAATGCAGTGGTTAAATATTGGGATGGTTGGATTAAGCGGTTACGATTTCAATTATCTTATATAGAAACTACTTAATCTGGTTCAACCCGAAAAAAAAACTACTCATTTGAATTTCAATTTTAAATCCCAATTTTTGTGTTAAAGTTAACTGCCATTCGTAAGTTTTTTTCTTAAAAAATAATTTTTTTAAGAAATTAAATTAAAAAACAAATGGTAACTGCTATTCCATGCTTCGATGCTTTTGTGATATTTACAACATGTTTGTATGCATAATGTCTGCTACTATAAAGTCAATAAGGGTATTTTAGCCATTTTGAAATGATCCAACCAAAATTTTGAATTTTTTTTAAGTTTGCCATTATCTATTAGTATAGATTATTATTATTATTATTATTATTTTGGAACTTCCTTTTCAAATTTATACACATTCTAATTTTACAGAGTTTTTCATTCTCTCTTACTCGTATGCCATTCGTAAAAAAATTGTCGTACTAGCTAGCACTTCTCTTTGCAGATTTCACTATTTTAGAAATGAAATATGTTCATGTAGTGCTTATTGGTGACAATATTGAAGTTTGATAAATAATTGCACATTAATCCGATGCTAGGAAAACACACATTCTTAATTGATGGAAATACATTAAAACATCAATTTAAAATATGGAAAACTACTATAGTTTCCTTATTCAAAGAGAAAACATGTGAAGATGTACTCATTCCCACATTGTGATCCCATTACTAGCATAACTGATGCAACGATTTTATTCCATCCTTGTATATAGAGTGGTTTTTCATACATCTGGATCTTGAAAGGATCTTTCTCTCGTTTATTTGATGGCTGATCAACCATCAACTTTCATGTCTGTCTCTTTATCCCATTTGAATAGCGGCATTCCTTTGGTTGCTTCAAGGAGTTTCTCAATAGGAATCTCTGGGCCTGAGCGCTTCAATGGAGCTATGGAGTGATTGTATTTTTCAGGGTCTTCACAATAGCTTCTGAACATCCTCATTTTTTGGTGTTAGAATTGCTCTTTCAACCATATAAGATGCATCCCAACCATGATCTTCTAATTGGGGGAATGCTTGTTTTATAAGTATACGTATCGAACTTTCCCCTTCCCATGGAATTGCAATCTGTTGGGGTACCCTCACCATATCATCATCCTTTGTAGGTTCGACACCATCTCCAATACTCATAAGAAAGTCAGCAAATTCTCGATCGTGTAATGCGCGCATGTTTTGCCGTGGACGTAATACCTTTGTGTTAGCCTATAGATGTGATTTAACAATACATGCAGAAATCGTCTGTGCCTTAGTCCCTTTTGGAACAACAGGAAGCACTTGACGAAAATCCCCTCCCATGATCATCACTTTCCCCCCGAATGGAGCATCACAATCTAGAATATCCTTCAATGTGCGATCTAATGCTTCTACAGCATATCTACTTGTCATGGGTGCCTCATCCCAAATGATTGCTGTGGTTTCTCTTATTAGCTTTGCGAGATCAGATTGTTTACTTATTGAGCAAAAGGCCCCTTCTTCTGTATTGATGGGTATCTTAAATCGGGAATGTGCCGTCCTACCACCAGGTAATAATGTAGCTGCTATACCAGATGAGGCAGTCGCTAAGACAATTTGACCCAAATTTCTTAATTTTGCAATTAAGGTGCGATAAAGGAATGTCTTACCCGTTCCTCCTGGCCCATCGACAAAGAAAACTCGACTCTGCTTACGTTGGATAACATCCATAATGGTATTGTAAGCAAACAACTGGTCATCATTTAACCTCTCAACGAAACTCAAATCTTCAATAGGAACTTGGACCGATAGCTCTTCCTGTATAACTCTTGGAACAGGATTACCTTCAGCGGTATCCAATGATAGTCTAGGCAAAGGATAATCAGTGATTTGTTTTCCATGTTGAAGTAATAGGTCATTCAAATCCCTTAATAGCATGTTAGTCAGTGCTGGCCCACTCGCAGTGGATGTTGATGGATAGTCCTCTACCATGTGGGTGTAAAACTCATCCCAGAGGCTTCTTACGTCAGTTGGTTCACAAAAGACCAATATAGTAGCAAACAATCTCCGTAAAGCGTATGGCATTCATAGACCTGATGCTTCAACCAAGCATTCGCGAATACTGTTATCTTGTTCTAAAAAGCCCCATTGCTCAGCTGCTTTTTGGAAAGTGGGGTAGCGCGTGTTGTTTACTGTGAGCAAGTAATCCCAACTGGTTGGTCCTCTTATATGAGATAATAATACACGCAAATAGAATTTCTCGCTGTCTGAAGGTGACACTGTATAGATTCGTCCAATAACTTTCCTTTGTATTCTTCGTCTGACCCATTCTTTATTTCCTCTTTTCCACAAATAGTGTTCTGGAATCTCCCTATATAAATAACATCTTGCTTGTGGATCTCTCTGGTTCAGGGCAAAGAATTGTGTGAGCATTGTTATGGAGTTACGCGCATCATTTAGTACATCGCCGATTCTTTGATTTGTACGGTATCGCACTTGATGGTGATTTGGCAGGTGGATTTGTAATCTTTCAACACTTGGGTACATTCGGTACATGGTGAATGAAAATATTCTCCATAACGCCTCTGGAGCACAAATCCATCTTGCATCAATATACTGCCTGACCTCATCCATATGAACCTCCATGGCAACTCGATCAGGACCTTTATAGACATATTTATACAGGTACTTGATACTCTTGATGCTACTGCACACTTCAACATTTATATGACAGTCATACTTTAACAGCAACTATGGGTTATATGGGACCACCCATCTATTATCTATAGACATATGTCTATTCAAAGTTACTGGACCATCATCCCGTCTTCTGTACCTTGGATATGAGTCAACACCTTGTCGTGTCTCTTGGATGAACTCTTTTGGGAACCCTTTTTTACATTGGCCATCCTTCATACATGGTGATCTTGGATTCAGTCTACCGCAAGGTCCATGAATCATGTGTTTTAGCACTGCGGCATGTAATTGTGGTTCTTGATCAAATTTTGGTATTTCTGCTCTAACAACACTATCATATTCTTCTGGGTTACGTAATCTATCATTAGGGTCCATGATCAGTAGCATATGCACGTGAGGCAATCCTCGTTTTTGGAATTCTGTTACATACAGATAACTTTTGACCTTTCCTAAGACCCCTTTAACAATTACGTCATGCTTCAATTGCTCGAATTTTGACCGGAAGATTCTTGTCAGCAAGTCTGGACGATCTTGTGGAGTTTGAAATGGGCCAAGTTCAGCTGATATTTCACTCCATGAAGGATTGCATGTCATGGTAAGAAAAATATCTGGTTTGCCGTCATGAAGCACAATAGCCATACCATCTTCATATCGTTGTGTCATGTCTCGACGGCTACCAATAAAAGATGAAGGCAATATGGTTCTCCGTCCGATATTTTCTACAAAGAGAAATTGTATGTGTTGATGGTGTTTGATGTATTTGACATATATTTTTGTATAAATAATGTTGATATATGTTATGAAGAGTACCTGTAGCAGTTTCTCCCACATGCAAAGCATCTTGCAAGCCTTGATACAATTCCGAGCGAATTTTACTTTGGTTAGTTTGGACCCCTCTTAACCTTGCTGCTTCGATCTTGACATAGTTGTCTACAACATATTGTTGTAGTAATTGTCCCGCTTTTAGCAATATGGAATAATCATTGGAACGAATCTACAATCCATGAAACCATTAATGACTAATGAAAACTAATTTTGTGTCAATTATTATTATTTTATAATTAAAAATATTGTAGAAATTACATTATGTACCTGAAGCATGTAACTGTAATATTCTAGACATGTTATAGTTTGTCCGTCATCATTTGTGGTTCTGCGGTCCCATCCAAACGTTCCGTAAGGGAACAATAGAGGATACTGCAATGGATCATAATATCCCGTAGTTTCTTTAACATTTATTAGATTCCCGACATGACTCATCACGTTGATATCCCTTTCAGTTGAGATTGATACCGCGTCTCCACCAACGACAATTGTTGCGACTTGGGATGCAGTTGGCATATTATACTGTGGTTGATTAGCAGGGCGCTCCTTGATGAGTAGACTACAATCACGTACATCTGGACGTTGTACAAGTTGCCTTAATGCGTGCACATATGGATTGCAACCATGGAGCATTTGTTGCAACTTGTGAACAATATTTTGTTGAAGTTGAGGGTTTTCAAGCATCCTGTTTTGTAACTCATGCTCTGTATCGTAGATGTACATTTGCAAGAATCGTGGTCTTGAACCCTCAGTTGGATAGAATCCTCCAATCTTATGATAAATTGCACCTTGAGCACGAAAACTATATATGCCACGTCCAGTTGCAGCAACATTCTCATCAATATGTACACCCATTGAAGTGAATGAAAGCACATGATTATAACTCCTAATGTGTTGTCTAAAATGTTTTTCTTCGGCTGAACTGTCTGAAAATATTTCTAGCAACTCCGGAGGTGCATCTACTTGTTCAAACGATACTTTCCCACCAGAGCAACACATATCACGTGATTCATGATAAAATAATCGTGCATTGCAACGTGTACATGTGCTTGGGGGTGGCAAACGAGAAGCGGCCATTGTTGAAGTATTTTGAACATTTCTAGCACTGTTATGTTTTGTTCGAAAATTACATTGCAAATCTGCGTGTAAAAATATATATGCATCGTATTAAATACAGTCATCGTGGATAATAGATTTTAAAATATGCATATCATCCTCTATATTTTTTAACTATATTGAGAATGTTTTTGCATTGATGAGTATTGAATTTTCATAATTAATATAGATGTACACAATATCTAAATAATATACTTGTACTAAAATGATATAGTACATACTATGTGCAGATTCGTTAATGTGTCTGAAACTTGATCTTAGTCCGCTCACTTGTGTTCCTTGAAACATCGTCGCTGAATAAAATACAAAGCCTGTTTGTTTAAGATTTATAAATGAATGATTTTTATACAAATAATTTGGTGATTATTTTTAGATATTCTGAAAAAAAGCAGAAGAAGATTTATGTTTGTGTACAATAAGAAAAAAATATTTTTTGAAATAGTAATTAGTTATAAAAACTGGTTATTTTTCTCAAAAAGCTAATGAAAGATGATTTTCAGTTTAACACTGAAAATGTTTTTTTCCTGCTTTTCTTTATTTTAAAAAAACAAAGACAAACATGCTAAATGTATTAAAAAATGATTATTCAGTTAATAAAATGATTTTTTTAGTAAAATAATTAATAACAAACGCACTCACAATGTATAATTTTAAATCAATATAATAAAAAGAATAACGATAAGTACAATATACTTTTCACATTGTAACATTAAAAATTACAATGATCCAATATAAATATAAATTTATTGAATGTCCATTACTAACCATGTTGAATGTCAGTACCACGTGTACCACTTGGTCCAGCTTCATGGTCATGTGTTCCTTGAAACCTTGACGAAGTAACATCATGATCTGCATGATTTAGCATCATATCAAATAAAATTTACAACGATCCAATAAATATAAATTTTTTGAATGTCCATCATTGACCATGTTCAATGTTACAATTACGTGTACCACTTGGTCCGGCTTCATGGTCATGTGTTCCTTGAAACCTTGAAGAAACATAATGATCTGCATGATTTAACATCATATCAAATAAAATTTACAATGATCCAATAAATTTAAGTTTTTTGAATGTCCATCACTAACCGTGTACGAAGTTAGTATTACATGTACCACTTGGTCCGGCTTGGTGGTCATGTGTTCCTTGAAACCTTGACGAAGCAATATTTTGATCTGCATGATTTAAAAATTAATAAAATTTGTATTGTTCAGAGATATTAAATTTGAGAAAGAGGAATGGTTATTTTTTATAACAAAAATTATAAAAATAGTAGATTCATTGCTAAGAAAAAGGTTTACGTTGCATTAAATGAAAGTAACGATATGGTAAATATGATCATTAAAATAGCTGAAATATTATGTTACCTGTATTATAATGTTGATTATTTGATGACCGCGCCAAATGTCGCAAAGATGTCAATCTCACCCTTTCTGGCATATTTGAATTTGTAGTGAATGATCTTCGCTCCATGGATATTTGTTCCATTCTATTTCTATATATTTGTCGTCTTCTAGCTAATTCATGTTCTCTTTGCTCCATGGTTCGTCTTAGCCTGCTATTTCTATAAGCCTGCCTACGCAGCGCCCGTCGATGCTCTTGTGACTGGTGATTATTATTTTCATCCATATTGATAAATTACCTATTGATGTAAATAGAAATGTAAAAAATATCTTTGTAATAGTCCTCCACCTACTCATTTATCATTTTAAGTTCATTTTATATTGCTTGGTCAATAAAATAATTTATAGTGTAATTTAAATTATCTAGGAATTTTAACCACGAAATTATATATAGTCTTGATGAATATTGATATACTTTTTCTATATTATAAATGATTATAGTGTAATTTAAATTATCTAGGAATTTTAACCACGAAATTATATATAGTCTTGATGAATATTGATATACTTTTTCTATATTATAAATGATGAAATTGTTAAAAAAAAAAACAATAATTTAATGTCTTCTTTAGAATTCCTAAAGTATAAATATTATGTAAACAATGCAATTAAATGATTTATCTATAATAATTAATAAATTATTTATTTAATTATTTTAGTTCGAGGACAAAGGGTGTTAAAAGATATTGACCAAAGACAAAATGATGATAATTTTAATTTTTTTTAAATATTTAACGATTTTGATTATGTTTACATCATTTTGTAATTAACATTTTAATTGCATCATATTTAAATATAAATCTTTATTTTGTATATTTTTTTTATCAAATGTTTTTTTTTTTGAATTATTATAAAATGTTTGTTAAGAAAAAGAATTAATGTTAAAATAATATAGTACATTTTAAAAATAATAACATAAAAATAGACGAATAATAATTTGTAAAAGAACAATAAATGACCATAGTATTATTAAGCTGGTATAATGTTAAGAGATTATAAATCATCTTCGAGAGATTATAAATCTAAGTTTCAAGTATATTATTTTTCTACTATAATTTTTTTTGCATATAATTTTGGAGGTTATAATTAGGTTCACTGGACTTAATGTATGGTTAAATAATTAGGATGAAGACATTCTCTCAATATATTAATCGTGTACCATTAATAATTTCATCCATAGAAGTATATCGATATTCATTACTCAGTCAAAAAAAGATATCTCATGCTTATTAATATCATTTTTATGTTCGGAAAAAAAAGACATCATTTGTGTTGGATTTAAATAGTAGACGAAATTTTTTTTCCTACACAGTTATAATAAAAAAGATATACAAAATTATATCTCATGCTTAATTAAAATCATTTTTGTATGTTCGGAAAAAATATACATCATTTGTGTTGGATTTAAATAGTAGAAATACAATTTTTTTTTTAAAATTTAATATAGATGTTAGGTCTTTAATATAATGCCATAAAATTAGCCATTAGGGCAAAAAAATTAGTACAATATAAATTAGTTATATAGTTATATTAAATATTAATACTTATCTTCTTCTTTAATATACATTAGTTTTTTTTTTAGAATTTAATTTAATAATAATAGGTTTTTTTGACTGATAATATAAAAATGACCACATTAGTATCTTATTTTTAATATAGACTAGCGGCAAGCCAGGCACTCACGTGCCTGTCTGGCCGCATTTCTAATGTTTTTACTCGTTTTTATGATGTAAATTTTTTAACTTTACAATATGACTTCTTAATTTAAACACATATTATATACTTAATCATTACGTTAACAACACTATGTTGTGAATAAATCTAAAAATATATAAGATACATATTTAAATTAAAAACAAATCCAAGATACCAAATATAATTTAGTTACAATTGTCATTTGGCTTCGGGATCTCATAGTCTAGCTGAAGTAGGAGATTAACTATGGATTGAATTCCAGGAGCTTTATGCATTTCCCTGCATCACAATCAAAATAAATCTATATGGTTAATCTTGTTTAAATTAAAAGAAATAAAGCATACCAAATTGAAAGAAAAAACACGTAAATTACTTCTAATAGTTGTTTACCTTGTCACGATTCTCAAAAAATCTTCATACTTTTCATCATCGTTAAGGTTTTTATGTTTGATAAACTACAAATTAAATAAATAATGTAAGTATAAAATGTGGAACATCCATTATCGTAATCAATTGTAACAAATATAAAGTATTATTAAAAGAACATATTACATCCTCAAATAAGACCATTGTTTGTTTCAAATGTATTGAGCTATCACGACATTTTTTGCTTGGTAATGTAGCTTCAAGTTTCCTAATCATTAAAAAAAAAAGAGTATTTTAATAAATTGTGGAAATACTACAACTTATTATATAGTAAATATGTATATTATCACAACGAATACAATACACAATACATTACCTTTCTAACTTTTGAGCCCACAATTCTCTTTTTACCATGTTCCAGAGCTGAGTCTTATCTGATATTACTGTGGAACCCCACCCAAAAGAGTATATCTTTAGACGATGTCCCTGATAATCAAAATATTAGAATAATGGTTTTTTTACAATGACATAATATGATGTATTTAATATAAATTTATAATTCACCTTGTTGTCAACTGGGCATATAGATGCGATTGATCGCTCAGCCTTCCATATTTTCCATAGTTTTTGAAAGTCGCCATCCTATGATTTTTGTTAGTCGAATTGTTAATAGATTAATATGAAAAAATGTTTTAAAAAAAAGTTGGAAACTTAGAACCTACCTGCTTGTCACAGCACTTGCCCGAGATATTGGCCATCATCTCTTGCAATAAATTGTAGCTCTCCTTGAACTCTAGTTCAACTGTACATTTTAAATATATAAGACGATTTTTGGTTGTTGTGTAATATATTAGTGTAATGCATTATATGTATAGATGATATAATAAATGTAAAAATACAATACCAGAGTTTGAGATAACAAAATATCCTTGAAGACAACATTTCTGGTGAAGTGCCCATCTTCCCCTTCAATTTTTCCTTCTTTTATCAGGATTTTTGTGGCATTTTGAGATACGCCTCTTGATAATGCCACATATAATTGACCATGGCTGAACACATGTCGTGGAAGATAAATCCCAACATTGGGAATAGTCTGTCCCTGTGCCTTATTTATAGTTATTGCAAAACTCAGTTTAACAGGAAATTGCTTCCTAATAAGCACAAAGGGAAGTCCCGCGCTCTCAGTTGTCTTTAGTTTAATCCTGGGCAAGAAAGCTCTCCTTCCAGCATGGTTGCCTGTTATGATTTCTACATCCAACATATTCATAAATATATCCCGACATAATAATCGTGAACCATTACAGAGGCCAGATTTAGAGTCAATATTTCGTAACAACATCAACGGTGCTCCTTTTTTAACCTTCAGAACATGCGGTGGCAAACCACCTGGAGCAATTGAATTTAAGTATTCCTGTTGATATAAGTTTCGTGCGTCCCCTTCGACCTCATCAAATGACAGCAAACTCTGATCTTCACCTGGGAATTGTTCGATAATCATGTCATTTAGCTTCTGAACATCCTCATTTTTTGGTGTTAGAATTGCTCTTTCAACCATATAAGATGCATCCCAACCATGATCTTCTAATTGGGGGAATGCTTGTTTTATAAGTATACGTATCGAACTTTCCCCTTCCCATGGAATTGCAATCTGTTGGGGTACCCTCACCATATCATCATCCTTTGTAGGTTCGACACCATCTCCAATACGCATAAGAAAGTCAGCAAATTCTCGATCGTGTAATGCGCGCATGTTTTGCCGTGGACGTAATACCTTTGTGTTAGCCCATAGATGTGATTTAACAATACATGCAGAAATCGTCTGTGCCTTAGTCCCTTTTGGAACAACAGGAAGCACTTGACGAAAATCCCCTCCCATGATCATCACTTTCCCCCCGAATGGAGCATCACAATCTAGAATATCCTTCAACGTGCGATCTAATGCTTCTACAGCATATCTACTTGTCATGGGTGCCTCATCCCAAATGATTGCTGTGGTTTCTCTTATTAGCTTTGCGAGATCAGATTGTTTACTTATTGAGCAAAAGGCCCCTTCTTCTGTATTGATGGGTATCTTAAATCGGGAATGTGCCGTCCTACCACCAGGTAATAATGTAGCTGCTATACCAGATGAGGCAGTCGCTAAGACAATTTGACCCAAATTTCTTAATTTTGCAATTAAGGTGCGATAAAGGAATGTCTTACCCGTTCCTCCTGGCCCATCGACAAAGAAAACTCGACTCTGCTTACGTTGGATAACATCCATAATGGTATTGTAAGCAAACAACTGGTCATCATTTAACCTCTCAACGAAACTCAAATCTTCAATAGGAACTTGGACCGATAGCTCTTCCTGTATAACTCTTGGAACAGGATTACCTTCAGCGGTATCCAATGATAGTCTAGGCAAAGGATAATCAGTGATTTGTTTTCCATGTTGAAGTAATAGGTCATTCAAATCCCTTAATAGCATGTTAGTCAGTGCTGGCCCACTCGCAGTGGATGTTGATGGATAGTCCTCTACCATGTGGGTGTAAAACTCATCCCAGAGGCTTCTTACGTCAGTTGGTTCACAAAAGACCAATATAGTAGCAAACAATCTCCGTAAAGCGTATGGCATTCATAGACCTGATGCTTCAACCAAGCATTCGCGAATACTGTTATCTTGTTCTAAAAAGCCCCATTGCTCAGCTGCTTTTTGGAAAGTGGGGTAGCGCGTGTTGTTTACTGTGAGCAAGTAATCCCAACTGGTTGGTCCTCTTATATGAGATAATAATACACGCAAATAGAATTTCTCGCTGTCTGAAGGTGACACTGTATAGATTCGTCCAATAACTTTCCTTTGTATTCTTCGTCTGACCCATTCTTTATTTCCTCTTTTCCACAAATAGTGTTCTGGAATCTCCCTATATAAATAACATCTTGCTTGTGGATCTCTCTGGTTCAGGGCAAAGAATT